>CM069136.1:96267322-96515260 GCA_035221665.1 Okamejei kenojei | reverse complement strand
TAAAGTGTGCTGGGGGTGTGCAAATTTCAGCATCTATATACCGATTTGCCCTTAACACCCCACCATAACCGATAAAAAATATAACCTACCAACCCACCCAACCAATCACAACAATACCACCCCTCCCCCCCTCCCACCAACACGAAGGGCAACGTTCCCAAGGCTTCATAACGGAAGGCAGACGGCAAGTAACTGGAGTAACAAATTGCCTGGCCAGTAACGTTTCTTCTGGAGAAACTGGATAGGTGACGTTTCAGATGAAGGGCTCGTCTTCTGAAAAGGCGATCTCGACCCCGACCCGAAAAGTCACCTATTTCATTCTTTCCTTCGTCTCGTCCAGGAATTTGCTGCCGACCCCCAAGTTACTCCAGCATTTTGTGGTGGCATATCAAACAAAAAAATTCCTTGTCCAGCATTCTGCCAGCGTTTCCCAATCGGCCTAATATACTTTGTTCCCTCTGATATACCCATCCACCCATCTCCTTCATCTTCTTCTCACGTTCTCCACAGTTTTTCACTACATAACTGTAACTTTGACTTAAAATTACTGATACGACTAATCATTTAATTAAATGCCAAGCAACATATTTCCCTACTGCTTTCCCCTAAGCCAATTCCCGAGAAAGGGTTGAAGCTTAAACTATCACAAAAGGTCACAAAGCGTTGGAATAACGCAACGGGTCAGGCAGTCATCTCTGGTGAAAATGGATAGTTGACGTTTCGGATCGGGACTTCTTCAGGGCCTTTATGTTTTTATTTAAGTTACAGTGTGGAAACAGGGCCCTTCGGCCCACCGAGCCCAGCTGACCACAACTCACCCGACACTAGTTCTATCCTACACACTGCGGGGGGCAATTTACAGACGAACAATTAAACACACAAAAAACCTGCACGTCTTTGGGAATGTGGGAGGAAACTGGAGCACCCGGGGGAAAAAAAATCTATGTGGTCACTGGAGAACGTGCAAACTCCGTACGGACAGCTCCATTGTCAGGATTGAACTCGGGTCTCTGCGCTGTGAGGCAGCAACTCTACCGCTACGCCGCCAATGTGACATTCCAAGTTTTAGAATGAAGTTACCCGCTTACAAATCCCATTCTCTGCCCAGTGTGGAGAATCATGAATTGCCAAGACACAAGGCACTGTAGATGTTGGTTCCTTTTTTAAAAATCACGAATTCAAAGTTATCTATTCAAGAATAATGTAGTGCGGTTCATTGGATTTGTCCATACTCAACTTAAAATTGTGCATAATCTATAACTTAAAGATTTTTTAAAGCATTTAGTGAAACTACAGATTGTGTTCTGTTCAGGTTATACATTAGTAGTATTCTTCCACTTTGGTATGGTTCTGTGATGTGAGTGAGTAGGAAGTGGCTTAGGCAAACAGTGAGTATCAGTGGAAGAGAAGCAAACACCCATTGCCTTCATTTCCAGGGCTAACCCGCTTTCACCTATGCCACAGCCAACAATGGCCTGCTCCCTTGACCACTGATACATTTTAGCATATCTTTCATTCATGTGTTCTACATCTCTCTATATCACCGTCTATATCTCTATTTCTCTTTCCCCTGACTCTTAGCATCAGAAACAGCGGGCAGGTGACAATCTCCCACCATAACGCTTCTGGTCTGCAGTGTGCAATAGACACCAAAATACACTGCACCTTTAGAAAGGAAAAATACAAAATATGTCAGTCCCAATGGATAGGCCTTAGTCATGGTGCTGTACAACACGGAAACAGGTCCTTCGGCCCAGCTTGGCCTTGCCGTCCAATTTGGTGTCTTGGGGTACTCCTATTTGCTTGCATGTGGCCCGTAGCCCCCTAAACCCTTCCCATCCATTTATCTGTCGTTAAGAACCTCAAGAAAATCTCTGCTTCAGTTTCCTGGGTCCAACTCAGAGAGGTCTCCCCCCTTTCCAGTGTTAATCGCTCCACTGTTTATAATGCTCTCTGCATTATGAAGTCCTCGACAGTGAACCCCATGGGCAATCACTGCCAAAGTGTCTGCTCACACAGTCAGTACACTTATCTCCCGTACTAAGTCACCCCAACCCCCCTCCCCTCCCTTCTCCCCCCACCCTTCCCTCCCTTCCCCCCCCCCCTCCCCCCCCCCCCCCCCCCCCCCCCCACCCCCCACCCCCCCCCCCTCCCCCCCACCACCTTTCCCTCCCAACTCCAGCCCTGTCCCGACACCCTGGGAAACTGAAGGGAGTGACAATCAACTGCCACGGATACAAATATTGTCATACACAAGAAAGGGCAGATGTTGGTTGACAAAAAGTGAGCACATGGTGCTGGAGAAATTTGGAAATGTCATCCGTCACCCATTCCTTCTCTCCAGAGATGCTGCCTGCCCGCTGAGTTAAAGAGTGCCCACGGTAGACTCATGAGTCACTAAGGTAAACACACGGGCCACTACGTTATTACAATTAGTTTAATTTTTTTACTTGAACAGTAAATTTTACTCATGGAAAACCTCAAAACATGTTTGAATTTTTTCAAGAGTTAACACGTTTCACGGGTACTTGCCGTTACGGCCACGAGTCACTAAGTAGTGCGCGCGAGTTCTGACATTCCCGCTACGTTAATTGTACGTGATTACCGTGAGTGAAAATTCAGGGTCAATGTCAGAACTCGCGCGCGCAACTTAGTGACTCGCATCGTGAGACAGGGGTTTAAGTCTTCATTAAGACTTTACTGTGACATGTCTAGGCTCATTAGTTTCCATTTCTTGCATTTTTTGGCACTCATTTTAAACTTGGTGGAATACTGTTTGCCATCGCTGTTCCAATCTTTACCTGTTTTGTGGAATCATATCATCATAAGTGAGATGGCTGATCTATCTCTCCCCCCTAACCCAATTCTCCTGCTTTCCCGTAACCCCTGACACCCGTACTAATCAATAATCTATCTATATCTGCCTTAAACATATCCATTCACTTGACCTCCACAGCCATATGTGGCAAAGAATTCCACAGATTCACCACCCTCTGACAAAATAAATCCCTCCACATCTCCTTCCTAAAGGAGCGTCCTTTAATTCTGAGGCAATGACCTCTAGTCCTAGACTCTCCCATTAGTAGAAACATCCTATCCACATCCACTCTATCCAAGCCTTTCACTATTCGGTATGTTTCAATGAGGTCCTCCCTCACTCTTCTAAACTCCAGCAATTACAGGCCCAGTGCTGAAAAATGCTCATCATATGTTAACTCACTCATTCCTTGTATCATTCTCTCCTCTCCAGAGCCAACCCATCCTTCCTCAGATATGGTGCCCAAAATCTGGCAGAGAACATAAATATTCTCAGGGTTATGTTTACAATTGCATTATATTGCTACAACACATTTAGCAAAACACATTCATACGTTTTCTATCTAGAAAAACCAAAAGATTCACATATGAAGCCATTAAATAGATGACAACAAATACAGGCTGCTGATTTACTTTTACAATCCAAATTCCAATACAGTCCTGTCTCCAATCTTTTTTAATTCTGAAGCATTTTTGAAAATGAGGCCACTTTTTTGCTGTTCTGGCTAATGATAGCATCCTACAGGAGACAGCTTCCTTAAATTAAATGATGTATTCAGTTTATTGACAATAGTTCAAAGATGGTAACGAGGAGGGTTGTGAACCTGCTTTAATACATAGGGATCATAGTTAGCAAAGATGATTATCAAAAATTACTGCAGAATCTCAATCAATTGGGCAAGTGGGTTAATGGAGTTTAATACAGATAAGGGTGAGGTGCTGCATTTGAGAAGTCAAACCAGTCCAGGACCTTCACAGTGAATGGCACGGATCTGGGGAGTGTCACAGAGCAGAGGCATCTGTAGGTACATAGTAGGTGGGTACATAGTTCCTTGGTACCTAGGTAGGTACATAGTTCCTTCCATAGTTCAAGGTACATAGTCCCTTGAAGTGGTGTCACAGGAAGATTGTCAAAGTGGCTTTTGGTAAATTGACCTTCTTCAGTCAGGGTTTTGAGTACAGAAGATGGGATGTTATGTTACAGTTGTATAAGATGCTGGTGAGGCCGCATTTAGAGTATTGTGTTCAGATTTGGTTGCCTTGCTATAGGAAGGATGTTGTTAAGCTTCATAGAGTGCAGAGAAGATTCATGAGGATGTTGCCAGAAATTGAGGGTCTGAGCTATAGAGAGAGGTTGGGTAGGCTAGGGCTTTATTCCTTGGAGCGCAGAAGACTGAGGGGGTGATCTTATAGATCAAGAGGGGAAGTGATAGAGTGAATACACAGTCTTTTACCTAGATTAGGGGAATCAAGAACCAAAGGACATAGGTTTAAGGTGGAAGGGGAAAGGTTTAGTAGGAACATGAGAGGCACCTTTTTCACAAAGAGGGTGATGGGCATATAGAATGAGCTGCCAGAGGAGATAGTTGAAGCAGGTACAATAACAACATTTAAAAGACAACTGGATGGCAAAGAGGGTTATGGCCTGCACAGGTGGGACTAGTGTAGATGGGGCATTTTGGTTGGCATGGGCAAGTTGGGCTGAAAGGCCTGTTTCCGTGCTATATGACTCCATGACTTTCCAAGTGTAATTCATGTAACTATTGTAACTATGTTGCTATTACAAACATGTAGCTTAGTGAATAAGAGCTTGAATTAAGGCCCAGAATTTTAGACTATTGATCCAGCATTGTGAATGTAAAAGTTGTAAAAATTGAAATACAATTTTATTTTCTCCAAAATAATAAATAACAGTAATAGTGATCACCACCAGATTGCTTTAAAAACTCACTGCTATGTAGTCCTTAGCTTGTTTGATTGATAGACGATGTGGGGTCCACCACTGTAGTCAATATTTAACTTCCTCCATAGTTCAAAGGCAAAGTAGGATAGACAATAAATGCTGACATTACAAAGAATGTACTGGCACGGTACACAAATACTTTAAAACATATAGTGGAAATATTTTAGTTATTCAAGATGGATCCAGGAAAATACTGTATCAATTCCTTAAAATTTAATCAACGGCACAGAATAGCTCAGGGGGAACATCCAAACTCAAATTGTATTTATTTTCAAGATAATGGGGGTAATATTTTACAGTTTCCCAAAACAGGTGTAAGTATCACAACATGTAATTTCTTCATGTCTAGTCTTAAGAATGTATGTAGCATGCTGCTTGCTTGTCCACTGGAAGCCTACTAGAAACCCTGGGTTCCCTGCAAAGGAACATTAAAGAATCCAAAATTAAGTGTGCAGACCTTGCTTACTTACGCACTCACAATGACACAGGCAGAGGCCATTTGGTCCATGACAGCCTTCCAATTGAGCAAATCTCATAAGTTTAATTGTCTTTCTCCTTATTTGTCTGTAGCTGTCAATTTTTTGCTTTCTCACGTCCATCAATTCCCCTTTGCTTTTTCCCCCAATATATACCACACACTAAGAGATTTTTAATATAATGATTAATCTACCAATATATCTTTGGGATGTGAGGGGAGGTTGGAGCATTTCAGAGCTTGGAGCATAATGATGGCCAATTCAGTTTGCATACCTATCATAGAAACATAGAAACATAGAAAATAGGTGCAGGAGTAGGCCATTTGGCCCTTCGAGCCTGCACATCCACTCAATATGATCATGGCTGATCATCCAACTCAGTGTCCTGTACCTGCCTTCTCTCCATACCCCCTGATCCCTTTAGCCACAAGGGCCACATCTAACTCCCTCTTAAATATAGCCAATTAACTGACCTCAACTACCTTCTGTGGCGGAGAATTCCACAGATTCACCACTCTCTGTGTGAAAAATGTTATTCTCATCTCGGTCCTAAAAGACTTCCTCCTTCTCCTTAAACTGTGACCCATCGAATGAACCATGATGGCTAATCGCACAGTTTCCATTGCAGCCTCACTATGAGTGTTGTAGAGAAAGTTCAGACTACTGCCATCATGTTGTGGATTACACTTTTGGTAAAAACACACAAGGGCTCACAACAGGCCAATGCTCTTCTTTCGAACAGAGGTCACTGAATTACTTACCCTGGGGAGTGTTCCATATGCAGTACCATAATCAGGATGTTCTCTCTTGGGAAGGCAATATTTGTCTCCTTACACTAATCTCTCTGCCAATGGCTTTGCTGTTGTCAGTCATCCAATCAACCTGACTTCCACTGCCATTAAATGGCTGGATCCTCCATATCCAGAACTATTGGACATCATCCAAAAACCACCCATAACATTGCCCACTGAAATTCAACAACCTTTCACCCTAGGTAGCACTGCACAAGAGACGGGTGCTACTCTGATTCCCACCTTTAACTTCTGTGTAATCACGTGCTTGTGGCCTGTTGGGATTAATTTGTTGATTCAGGCTAGTGTCGATTGAACGTTTTACCGAAATAACTTCAATAGGGGAAATTGAATAAGTTGACTGTGTGCCCTGCTTTCCTTTGACCTTTTATAGACTCAACTGTTCCCTCACATTTAGATAGAAAAATACAAATGTAAAGTCACTCACTGAAATTAAAGTGTATTTACCGATTAGCCTACTTTGCTTCAATAACATAAACTATATTTGTCATAACATTCAAATGTGTCATTTATAATTTGAAACAAGACCTAATTTTCTGAACACTAGAACATTGGAAAGTGGGCAAAAACATATATTGATATAAAAAGGACCTAAAAATGGTGCTAAATGATGCACAATAAACATTATTTCTCACAGCAATATTTATTCTGGACATCATGGATTAACTCCTTGAACTTCCCCGATGTTTAACAGAGCAGATTATAAAATACTGAAGGTGATAATTCATGCTGTGCTGTATAAACACACAATGTACAAGCAATGACACCAATGAAACTATTTCAGAAGCAGAGTTAACATTCTTAAATGACTACTACCGCAGTTCAGCAAATGCAACAGTGGACCAAATGCAACATTGGACCAAACTCCTTCTCCTAGCTAACAATCATCTATTCTACATGTTCATTGAACAGCATCCCCTTTGATGTCTCATTTTCACACCTTATGCTTCCTTATCTGTGTCTCCCCTCTCCTCAGAATCTCAGTCTGAAGAAGGGCCTCGACCTGAAACATCACCCATTCCTTTTTTTTTCAGAGATGTTGCTTGTCCCCGCTGAGTTGCAGTACACCAGCATTTTGTGTCTATCTTCAGTGTAAACCACCATCTGCAGTTCCTTCCTACACAACTCACTATTTTTTTTCTTCTTCCTGATTATTTAATATTACTCCCTTATTAATTCTGTGATTTTTTTTTTCTTTTTTAATAGTTGTCTTTCCATTGCTTTGATTCTTTTCTGCTGCCTTTTTCCTTTATTAGCTTTGTGAGAGATCTTTGGAGGCATATTGAGGGTTCACAACAATGGACTGAATTGGAGATGGAAATTGCTAGCAAAATTATCTTCAGTTGCTCTATTTCCAGCTGACATAACAACTACTTTATTTTAATGCAGAACCCACTTCCAAAGCCAGTGATTTCACAATTTCACAGTCTTTTTCCATTAGCTGCTTTTCAGATTCAGAAGGTAGACACAAAATATTGGAGTAACTCAGCAGGACAGACAGCATCTCTGGCTAGAAGGAATGAATGACGTTTCGGGTCGAGACCCTTCTTCAGACTCAGATTAAAATTCAGATTAAGATTCAGGTTGGTTTATTGTCATATTCATCATAGTGTAATGAAATTCCTTGTTCACATCAAGCTCAATGGAGTAGCTCGGCTTCTTATCATTCACTTGCAATTAATACTAAGAAATATAATTTCAAGGTAATACTTAAATATAGGATGACCATACTCAAAACAGGTTAGAGGGTCATACAAGGTCTGATCTTTGTGCCAGTCTACCTCCCCCCTCCTCTCATCCACTGATGAATTATATTGCTTCAAGCCTCTTCTATAGCCCTTTAAGACCCATTTGTATCAAGAATTATTCCTTCCCTTACCTCTCAGAATAAACAGGAAATCGTGTATCGCAGCATTGGGGATGTCATACAAGAACGTTATTTAAGGGGTAGGCCCACTGCGGTGACATAATTGGCGAGTTTAGAAGAGTTTTGAAGTTTGAAAAAATGTCATGTTGAAGACCTCCTTCGACTATGTTAGAAGACGTCCTTCGACCTGCTTCGCTTATGTTGCAGACTAGCTTCGACTAGCTCCGGAAAATTGGACACCAAAGAGTGGAGAGTGAAGACGACCTCCTTCGATCTCCTTCGACCTCCCTTCGACTATGTTGAGGACTATCTACGACTACCTTCAACTACCTTTGATTACCTTCGACTACCATCGATTATCTACGAATAACATACCGACCTACTTCGACTAAACCTACCAGTAAAAAAAATATCGATTTTTTTTTCCATGGCGACTTTTTTTTACTCACATGTTGAAAAATAGGCTGCAACCTAGCCGAGGCCTCGAATACGCGGAGACTACTCTCGATCATGAAGGAGAGTTACGAAGACCTCCTAGGACCTCCTGTTGACCATGCTGCGAGTATGAGTCAAGGGCAAACTCGCCAGAAGTCGCAGATTAGGTCGCCGCTGTGGGACAGCCCATTAAGTTGACTTGTTACAATACTAGGCAGGTGGCTTGTTCTAGTTACCCAAACAATGCTGACTATTCATTGTGTCTCTCCCCTGCATTATCAATTCTGATTTATGTTATGTGCTGTTATTTCAACAAGGCAAACTGAAATAATTTACAACATATCACTTGGTTTTGCAGTTGAAAATGTTTATAGGGCATTCATGTACGAATCGTTGCATCATAGTATCATATTTCTAAATTGACAAAGAGGAAAGTTGAATAAATAATTCCCTTATTTTATATAATGCCCTTTATTCTTTTTGTTCTGACAAACTCATCATTTTAAAATGAGCTGTAATTATGATAATTAAAAGACATTCTCTCTTCAAAGTGATTGCAGGAAGCTGCTTCTGCTATTAAACTACTATTGTGGTATGAAGGCACAATGATTAAAATAAGCATATTATTATTATTTTATACATGTTTAACTTTGGACTGAGTCATATATTTAGAAGTTACATCTGGTCTTGGTTGCTCTTTAATTAATTTTACGATTCTTCATCAAAGACATTTCAGTAAGTGCCTGGTAGTCAAATATTGCATCCTGGCCTGGAATGAATACAGCAAGGTTATGCCCAACAATAGAAGTAAGAACTGGAAAATGCAGAGCTTGGGAATCTCCTCGAGATTTTCTTTAAAAGAACATAAAATAAAAAATATAGAAACATAGAAAATCGGTGCAGGAGTAGGTCATTTGGCCCTTCAAACCGGCATTCAATATGATCATGGCTGATCCTCCAAAATCAGTACCCTGTTCTTGCTTTGTCCCCATATCCCTTGATTCCGATAGCGCTAAGAGCTATATCTAACTCTCTCTTGAAAACATCCAGTGAATTGGTTCTGTTCTCCCCCAACATTAGGACATTTTTTCCTGCATCTAGCCTGTCCAATCCCTTAAGAATTTTTTATGATTCTGTAAGATCCCCTGTCATCCCTCTAAATTCCAGTGAATATAAGCCCAGTTATTATTTAATGCTGGATCATGCTGGCCAAAATGCTGGATAAACTGAGCAAATCAGGCAATGCCTGTGGAGAGGGAAACAAAGTTAATGTGTTGGGTTGATGAACTTCTATCAGAATTAGGAACAAGACAAAATTGACCTAGAAACCTTGAAATCTTGACTTAAGTTGCAGAAAAAGGCGGAGGGAATAAGCAGAATACCTATGATAGGGTTATGACAGAGAGACAGCGAGTGACACAAGATGTAGTTGAGCCAGTTGAGGTGGAATGCTTTTAATCATTGTGCTTTCATACCACAATTGCAGTTTAATGCCAGAAGCAGCTTCCTGAAATCACTTTGATGGGAGAATATATTTTAATTATCGTAAGGATCATGCCCGCTGTGAACTTCTGCTGCATCTCTGCTAGAGTTTGCAAGCTCGAAGGTCAACATATTTAAATGTGCATCGTGAGTCCCGAAGTTACATGCAAAGAAGGGAAGGCAAGAAAGGGAAATGTATGTGAGAGCATAATACAGCCTAAAAATTAGATTTCATAAAGATGTGATGGGAGGTTAGAAAAGCAAAGATGGCATATGAAAACATACCAACAAGTACAAAATCAAAGAAAATCAAAGTAAATTAAAGGGCCAGTTTAATGAATATGATGGTGTTGATGGGTTGAAGTGAGTTTACTTCAATGCAAGGATTATTATCAAGTTCAAGTTCAAGTGAGTTTATTGTCATGTGTCCCTGATAGGACAATGACACTCTTGCTTTGCTTCAGCACAACAGAAAATAGTAGGCATTGACTACAAAACAGACCAGTGTGTCCATATCCCATTATATAAATATATACACACATGAATAAATAAACTGATAAAGTGCAAATAACAGATAAAGGATTATTAATGTTCAGAGTTTTGTCCGAGCCAGGTTTAATAGCCTGATGGCTGTGGGGAAGTAACTATTCCTGAACCTGGTCATTGCAGTCTTCAGGATCCTGTACCTTCTACCTGAAGGTAGCACGAAGTTGATGGTGTGGGTCTTTGATGATACTGCCAGCCTTTATGGGTAAATTAGATTAATTTAGTACTTTATGGGTAAAGTAGATTAACTTAGAGCCTGGACTAGTACAAGTAACAATGGTCTTGTAGCTATTAAAGAGACCTGGTTGGCAGAAGGGCAGGAGGGGCAGCTCAATATCCCAGGGTTCAGATGCTTCAGATACGATTGAGGGGGATATAAAAGAGGTGCAGGGGTTCCACTACTGATTGTAGTCGCCATTTAGCTTAACTCAGTATGTTATAACTATAACCAGTTACCTTAAAAAAAAGAAGAATGGGGGAGAGGTCACAGCTTTCCACCATGCACAAGTTTGATTACGAGTAAGATCAAAATGTACTTAAACAAGAATAAGTTTGGATGAATATCTTACTGTTTTTACTACGACAATAAAGAAACTATTAATTAAGAGACTGTGTTTTGAAGATTCATCTTTCGACGACATTGAATGTTTCATGGAGAGCTCGTGTAATATAATATAATTTCGATAATCTCCTAACCCATGTCTTCAATCATAGTGACTTGAAGGAGGAATCCTTGAAATTATATAAAAATCTGTCACTACATCTAGTCGAAAGCTACCTTACAGTCAGGAGGTAGAAGATTGGTCCCAGAGAAGAGGGACAGAAGATTGGGCTGAATCTCTGGAGAGAGATTACTGCCTGAAGAACTAGCTCCGTAGAGGTGGGACTGAAGACTGGTTCCATAGAAGAGGAACTGAAGAAAGATCTCAGCCAGAGATTGGAAAAGCCTACTTGCCAGTAGGTTAATGGACATCCATGCGATTTATCTAAAGATTGAAAACTTCACTGATTGAAAGCATGAGTAGAACAGCTATTGTATGATCCTGTAAATTTGAAAGTTGTAACGCTTTAATTAGATCAGCTTTCCAATGAGTTGCTGTGAAAGTTTGACAAATGTCATATTTTAAAATTACAGATTCTGATAAAGCCTAGAGAATGGTGAGAAGCCAGTTCTGCTAAGTTTCGGAAGGGAGCCAAGAAGCGAGTAGAACTGGAATCCAGGTGCTGGCCTTGGTATGTTTTGAAGTCGAGATAAGACACATTTTTTCTCATATTGGAGCCATATTGGAGCCATAACAGCCCAGGAGGTCAAACTCCAAAAATATTTAAAATTATTCGCCTCAGGGGTAACGGCCTTTACTAGGTCCTTAGATGGTGGGCCGCTGATGGAGACACAGAAAGACATTGTGGGGCTCCTCTGTAATGCCATTTTTGAAATTAACTGTCTGCGTAAAAACACAATACGGCCGGCACTTAACCCAAAATTTGCTGTGCTGTGCAAGGCCAGTAACGTCCAGCCAGCCAATTATCTATTTGGGGCAGATCTGCCGAAGCAGGTCCGCAAGCTGGATGATGAGGCCAAGACCATACGCCTCATGAGCCGAACCCCAACTACACCCAGGGGCTCATCACAACGGGCCCACCCCTATGCCGCCTTCAACACCATGTGAAACCAGACTAGGGGCGCTGGGACAGGAGGAAGACGCGAGCTGGAAGCACTGAGGTCTTTTTTAGGGGTAGGCCCCAGCCGGCCCACGGCTCGGATGCGGGGGGAGAGCGTCCGCCATCAGCCCTCTTTCCCCTGGCATGAGGACAGAAGCCAGGACCACACCGACAGTAACATCCAAGGTAGGAGAACCTAGTTCCTTGTGGAACAACTGACACATCAAGTTGGGTGGAGATTGCAACATCTTTTGAATGAATGGAATTGGATCACATCGATTTCCCGTTCATACTGCACGGTGTACAAGGGTTTAAAATTGAGTTCTTTCTTGATTCATCACCACCCACACAAAATTTACCAAACCACACATATGTGTTCACACAACAGGAAAGATTTGAGGTACAAGCTGAAATTCAGGCTTTACATACCAAAGGGGTGTTTCAGTGGTTGAATCAGGAAACACACCAATTTGTATCCAACATATTCCCCAAGCGAAAGAGGGATGGAGGAAGTCGTATCATCCTAGACTTGACAGAACTCAATACCCATGTGCAGTATAAACATTTTTAAATGGATAGTTTTGGTACAGCCATCCTGCTGGTTTCCAGAGGATGTTATATGGCATGTATAGATCTAAAATATGCATACTAAGTACCCATTCAGAGGGAGCACAGGAGATATTTGAAATTTAACTGGATGGGGCAGCTGTGGCAATTCAAAGCATTGCCTAATTGGCTGACTTCAGCTCCCAGACTATTTACAAAATTACTAAAACCAGTTCTGGGGCTACTACGAGCTCAGAACCACATCATGATGGCTTATTTGGATGACATTCTAATAATTGGGGACACTAAGGAATCAGCTAAATCATCTGTTTCAGCTACCAAACACATGTTTGAGAGGTTGGCATTCCCAATCCATCCAGTTAAGTCAAAATTGACTCCAATCAGGGTAATTGATTACATGGGGTTCACAATTAACTCAATTCAAATGTCGGTGACACTGCCAAGTGGTAAGCTATCAGACTTGATGGAAGCCTGCAACAAGCTAATTGATATCCAGCACCCAACAATCAGACAAGTAGCAAGTGTAATTGGCAAGCTTGTGGCAGCCTTTCCAGCTGTACGCTTCGGACCTTTGCACTACCAAAATCTACAACGTGCAAAGGAACGAGCTCTCAAATCCCACACAGGCCAATTTGGGAAACATATGCAATTACCACCAGATGCCATGGCTACAGAGGCGGGAGCAGTATCAGCCCAGGTCTCCACGGGAGCCCGCATTAGCGGCACCGTTCACAGGGCTGCGAAGTTTCTCCCTCTCTGGAGAGGGGAGTACACAGAGTCAGTACTATCCTGTCTCAGAGCAGGGAGGCACATCAGATGAACACTCTCGGGGGCATGGGGCCGAAGTGCCTCTATTTCCAAATTCGCCATTCCTACTGCAACCGGAGCACCCCGAGAAAGAGCTGGCCACCACTATTAATTACCTGGCGTCGCATCAGCTCAAGGACCTGGTTATGGAGGAGACCGCCGGCAGATACAATACACCTGCCAACTGTGCCTCCCTCAATGTGCACGCCGTCAATCATGCCATCTGGGGATTCAGCTCAATCCTCTGAAGTAAAACTTGACTCCATAACCTTTGGACACAGACTGAGTGTTACCAACTGAGTCTGACACAACCAGGAGTATAACTCAGGAAACACATGCTTGTGGATGAATTGTTAAATAAAATTGATGATTTCTAGTGAAAATCCAGCAATGAACTTCAGAAAAAGCTTGAGGTACTCCAGTCTGCACAGAGTGCAGATTCTTTCCAGATTAATATTGACACCAGATGCAGTATGTTTTACAATGGAGTAAATCTGGAGGTCAGAATCTGTCAGGATTTATAAATTAACTTCTTGTTTAATAATATTATTTTTCCCTGATATTTATCAAAGGCACAGATGAGAAGAACTGTATATACAAACTGTAATAGTGTGCCTGTGATATTCTGCAAAAACACAAATTGGACAACTTAAATAACACAAAATTCAGAGATAATGCCTTCTAGTAAATAAAAATAAATTGGATATTTTAATAAAATTGCAAACAGACTGTACACAGGTAATATGTTCTGATGGAATGTACCAACTGATGTCCTTCCAGGCTGCATAAAGTTAAGTAAATGGTCCATTAATTACTCATTCTCCTGCAGTCATTTACAATATTTAAGATTACACAGTGAAGGCTGCCTTTAGATATTGTTCATGTTTTGTTTTATGTCCACAACATTCTACATAGGACTGCTCTCCACAAAGGTTAGCAGAATAGCCCTTTAGCGATAGCACTAGTGACCTAGATCCCAATAGTTAGAAAATCAAGTGGCATGAATAGTGCCTCGAAAAATATTTCCATATTCAGAGCTTGCATTCCTGCTACTCACTTCCTTCTGTTTAATCATGCAAATAAGCTAATCAGGGAATGGATGGGTATGGAGTATGTGCAGGGATGCAAAGGATGAATAATTTATTTAAAGGAGACATATTCTGAGGAGATTTAATCTATCAAATCAACTCTTCTTGACTGGATCCATATATCACTTGCCAGGTCTTGCTTCAGTCTTTCCCTTAAACACTATTTTCTACCAGCTATCTCCCCTCTACGCCATTAGACTGAAGAAGCGTCCTAACCGAAAACATCATCTGTCCATTTCATTTGGTAGATGCTGTCTGTCCACCGAATTCCTCCAGAGGTTTGGTTTTTGCCCTAAACCTTTGGACCATGGCCTTGGGGCCTCCATTTGCAACTGGCTTCCAGACTCTTGACTGGCAGACTTCAGTCAGTTAAAATTGGTCATAACATTTCCACCATCCTCACCATTGGAGTCCATCATGTTTGTATGCTCAGTCCACTGTTCTTCTGAATTTGAGTTTTACTTCGGAGTCACGTGAGTGATTCCATGAAGAAAGTGGTGAGTGATTCTGTGAACCGGTGAGTGTAAAAACCCAGCGCGGGTCTTTGTTTTTACAGAGGCCCAGGAGCCGTTGGTGAAGGAGGAGCGACGTCAGAGCGGTGAGTGTAAAAACCCAGCACGGGGCTTTGTTTTTACAGAGGCCCAGGAGCCGTTGGTGAGGTAGGAGCGATGTCCGAGCGGTAAGGGAAATACGTAATGTTCTAAATCTGTAACGTTCCATTCAATTAACTTTGCTTGAGGAAGCCGCTGATTGGTGGACTGAGCACGCAGCTGATTCAAATCAAATCAAAATCAAAAGAGTTTATTGTCATGTGTCCCTGACAGGACAATGAAATTCTTTCTTTGCATAGCACAACAGAACATAGTAGGCATTGACTACAGTTATATACTTAAATACACACATTAATTAATAAATTAATAAATTGCAAATAACAGATGGAGGGGTATTAATGTTCAGAGTTTTGTCCAAGCCAGGTTTAATAGCCTGATGGCTGTGGGGAAGTAGCTATTCCTGAACCGGGTCGTTGCAGTTCTCAGGCTCCTGTACCTTCTACCTGAAGGTAGCAGGGAGATGAGTGTGTAGCCAGGGTGGTGTGGGTCCTTGATGAAGGTGCCAGCCTTGTTGAGGCAGCGACTGTGGTAGATCCCCTCGATGGAAGGAAGGTCAGAGCCGATGATGGACTGGGCAGTGTTTACTACTTTTTGTAGTATTTTCCTCTCCAGGGCACTCAAGTTGCCGAACCAAGCCATGATGCAACTAGTCACTTCTACTGTTTACCTGTAGAAGTTAGAGAGAGTCCTCCTTGACAGACCGACTCTCCGTAATCTTCTCAGGAAGTAGAGGCGCTGATGAACTTTCTTAATAATTTCATCTGTGTTCGCGGACCAGGAAAGATCTTCACAGATGTGCACGCCCAGGAATTTGAAGCTCTTGACCCTTTCAACCATCGACCCGTTGATATAAACAGGACTGTGGGTCCCCATCCTACTCCTTCCAGAGTCCACAATCAGTTCCTTGGTTTTGCTGGTGTTGAGGGCCAGGTTATTGTGCTGGCAACATATGGACAGTCGCTCGATCTCCCTTCTGTACTCCGACTCATCCCCATCAGTGATACGTCCCACTGATTGGCAGTCAGATTCCAGCAGTTTGTAGTGTACTGTACTTTGTATTTTGTATTGTATTTTTGTATTGTATTTTGTGTTGTATCCAGGGTAAGGGAAGTATGAGTGTCAGGGCAGCTTACTGTTCTGGATGTCAGATATGTGAGGTCATGGAGTCGGGTAGCCCTCCAGACGTCCACATCTGCGCCAGGTGTGTCGCGATGGGGCTCCTAAAGGAGTGTGTTAGGAACCTGGAGCAGCAGCTCGATGACCTCCGTCTGGTCAGGGAGAGTGAGGAGGTCATAGAGAGGAGTTACAGGGAGGTAGTCTCTCCAAAGCCACAGGAGGCAGACAAGTGGGTCACGGTTAGGAGAGGCGGGCGCTAGAGAGTACACCAGTGGCTGTACACCTTGGAATTTTGGTCTCCAAATCTGAGGAAGGACTTATTGCCATAGAGGGAGTGCAGAGAAGGTTCACAGACTGATTCCTGGGATGTCAGGACTGTCTTATGAAGAAAGACACTCGGTTTATACTCTCTGGAATTTAGGAGATTGAGAGGGGATCTTATAGAAACTTACAAATTCTTAAAGGGTTGGACAGGCTAGATGCAGGAAGATTGTTCCGGTTGGGGAAGTCCAGGGACAAGGGGTCACAGCTTAAGGATAAGGGGGAAATCCTTTAAGACGAGATGAGAAATACTTTTTTCACACAGGAGTGGTTGAGTCTCTGGAACTCTCTGCCACAGAGGGTAGTTGAGGCAGTTCATTGGCGATGTGCCCTTTGTGGCTAATGGGAATCAGAGGGTATGGAGAGAAGGCAGGTACGGGATACTGAGTTGGATGATTGACATATTGAATGGCGGCGCAAGGCTCGAGGGCTGAATGGCCTACTCCTGCACCTGATTTCTATGTTTTCTATGTTTCTATGAATTAAGTACTCCTGTTTGAGTGCTGTTCGGGGGGACAGTCTACCTGGGGGTAGCATCAGCGACCTGGCCTGCGGTACAGACACTGGCCCTGTTGCTCAGAAGGGTAAGGAAAAGAAGAGAGGGCATCAGTAATAGGTGACTCTATGGTTAGGGGGTCAGATTGGCGATTCTGTGGACACAGTCCGGAGACCCGGATGGTAGTTTGCCTCCCTGGTGCCAGGGTCCGGGATGTGTCTGAACGTGTCCAAGATATCCTGAAAAGGGAGGGAGAGGAGCCTGAGGTCGTGGTACATATTGGTACCAATGACATAGGTAAAAAAAAAAAAAAGAGAAGAGATCCTGAATGGAGAATTTAGGGAGTTAGGATAAGAGTTTAAGGAAAATAAACCGCAAACATAACCAATCTCAGGATTACTTCCTGTGCCACGTGACAGTGAGAGTAGGAATGGCAGCAGGTGGAGGATAAATGCCTGGCTGAAGGACTGTTGCAGAGGGCAGGGATTCAAGTTTCTGGATCAATGGAATCTCTTTTGGGGAAGGAGTGACCTGTATAAAAAGGACGGGTTGCACTTGAACCCGAGGGGGACCAGTAATCCTGGCAGGGAAATTTGCAAAAGCTACCGGGGGGGGGGGGACTTTAAACTAGAATGGTTGGGGGGGAGGGGACTCAAATAGAGAAAGCCAGTAGATAGGATCTGAGGCAGGAGGCAGAGAAGGGAAGCACTCAGACCCAACATGTAGGGGGGAAAGAAGAAAAAAATAATAAACAGAGAATAAGAGGTGGTGGGTTTCCAGGGCAAAAATCAAAAGGGACCACTTGTCAACATAATTGTATAAGGAGTAAGAGTGTTGTAAAAACAAGCCTGAAGACTTTGTGTCCTCAATGCAAGGAGCATTCGTAATAAGGTGGACGAGTGAATGTGCAGATAGCTATTAATGACTATGCTATTGTTGGGTGCACGGAGACATGGCTCCAGGGGGACCAAGGCTGGGAGCTGAACATCCAGGGATATTCAATATTCAGGAGGGATAGACAGAAAGGAAAGGGAGGTGGGGTAGTGTTGCTGGTGAGAAGAGGAGATTAATGCAATAGAAAGGAAGGACATTAGCTTGGAGGATGTGGAATCGATATGGGTAGAGCTGCGAAACTCTAAGGGGCAGAAAATGCTAGTGGGAGTTGTGTACAGGCCACCTAACAGTAATAGTAGAGTTGAGGATGGCATCAAACTGGAAATTAGAAATGCGTGCAACAAGGGTCAAACAGTTATAATGGGTGACTTCAATCTACATATAGATTGGGTTGAATCAAATGGGCAGGTTGCTGAGGAAGAGGATTTCTTGGAATGGTATGCGGGATAGTTTTCTAAACCAACATGTAGAGGAACCAACAAGAGAGCAGGCTATTCTAGACTGGGTATTAAGTAATGAGGAAGGGTTAGTTAGCGGTCTTGGTGTGCGGGGGCCCCTTGGGCAAGAGTGACCGTAATATGGTTGAGTTCTTCATTAGGATGGAGAGTGACATAATTAAGTCAGAAACAAGGGTTCTGCACTTAAATAAAGGTAACTTTTAAAGTATAAGAAGTGAATTGGCCAAGATAGACTGGCAAGTGATTCTTAAAGGGTTGACAGTGGATGTGCAATGGAAGGTATTTAAAGACCGCATGGATGAACTACAACAATTGTTCATCCCAGTTTAGGGCAAAAGAATAAATCGGGGCAGGTAGTTCATCCATGGATAACAAGGGAAATCAGGGATAGTATAAAAACAAAAGATGAAGCATACAAATTAGCCAGAAAAAGCAGCCTACCAGAGGACTGGGAGAAATTCAGAGTTCAGCAGAGGAGGACAAAGGGCTTAATTAGGAACGGGAAAATATAGTTTAATGAAAGAAAACTGGCAGGGAATATAAAAACTGACTGCAAAAGTTTTTATAGATATGTGAAGAGAAAGGGGATTAGTTAAAACAAATGTAGGTCCCTTGCAGCCAGAAACAGGTGAATTGATCATGGGGAACAAGGACATGGCAGACCAATTGAATAACTACTTTGGTTCTGTCTTCACTAAGGAAGACATAAATAATCTGCCGGAAAATAGCAGGGGACCGGTGATCAAATAAGGTGGAGGAACTGAGTGAAATCCAGGTTAGCCGAGAAGTGGTGTTGGGTAAATTGAACGGATTAAAGGCCGATAAATCCTCAGGGCCAGATAGTCTGCATCCCAGAGTACTCAAGGAAGTAGCCACAGAAATAGTGGATGCATTAGTGATAATTTTTCAAAACTCCTTAGATTTGGAGTAGTTCCCTGAGGATTGGAGGGTAGCTAATGCAACCCCACTTTTTAAAAGTGGGGAGAGAAAACGGGGAATTACAGACCAGTTAGTCTAACATTGGTAGTGGGGAAACTGCTAGAGTCAGTTATTAAAGATGGGATAGCAATACATTTGGAAAGTGGTGAAATCATTAGGCAAATTCAGCATGGATTTATGAAAGGTAAATCATGTCTGACGAATCTTATAGAATTTTTCGAGGATGTAACTAGCAGAGTGGATAAGGGTGAACCAGTGGATGTGTTATATCTAGACTTTCAGAAGGCCGTCGGCAAGGTCCCACATAAGAGATTAGTATACAAACTTACTCATGGTATTGGGGGTTCAGTATTAATGTGGATAGAGAACTGGCTGGCAGACAGGAAGCAAAGGGTAGGAGTAAACGGGTCCTTTTCAGAATGGCAGGCAGTGACTAGTGGGGTACCGCAAGGCTCAGTGCTGGAACCCCAGCTATTTACAATATATATTAATGTTTTGGACAAGGGAATTGAATGCAACCTCTCCAAATTTGTGGATGACACTAAGCTGGGGGGTAGTGTTAGGTGTGAGGAGGATGCTAGGAGGCTGCAAGGTGCCTTGGATAGGCTGGGTGAGTGGGCAAATGCATGGCAGATGCAGTATAATGTGGATAAATGTGAGGTTATCCACTTTGGTGGCAAAAACAGGAGGGTAGACTATTATCTTAATGGTGTAAAATTAGGAAAAGGGGGGAGATGTTAGCATTGTAGCGAAAGGATTTGAGTATATGAGCAGGGAGATTCTTCTGCAGTTGTACAGGGTTTTGGTGAGACCACACCTGGAGTATTGCGTACAGTTTTGGTCTCCAAATCTGAGAAAACACATTCTTGCCATAGAGGGGGTACAGAGAAGGTTCACCAGACTGATTCCTGGGATGTCGGGGCTTTCATATGAGGAAATACTGTATAGCCTTGGCTTGTACTTGCTAGAATTTAGAAGACTGAGGGGGGATCTTATAGAAACTTACAAAATTCTTAAGTGGTTGGATAGGCTAGATGCAGGAAGATTGTTCCCGATGTTGGCGAGGTCCAGAACAAGGGGTCACAGTCTACGGATAAGGGGGAATTCCTTTAGGACTGAGATGAGGAAAACATTTTTCACACAGAGAGTGGTGAGTCTCTGGAATATCTGCCACAGAAGGTGGTTGAGGCCAGTTCATTGGCTATATTTAAGAGGGAGTTAGATGTGGCCCTTGTGGCTAAAGGGATCAGGGGGTATGGAGAGAAGGCAGGTACAGGATACTGAGTTGGATGATCAGCCATGATCATATTGAATGGCGGTGCAGGCTCGAAGGGCCGAATGGCCTACTCCTGCAACTATTTTCTATGTTTCTTTGTTTCTAAGAAGACCGCCACGCCGCATGCGCACCATACGTCAGCCGCATTGACGCACGGAGGCTGCGAGGTACGGAACTCCTCCAGCGGTAAGTATGCAGACTCCAGGTAAGTTAAAAACTTTTGACTGGAGTTTGAATCCGTGCTGGCTGTAGGCTATACCGAATGCTAGCATGGAAAAAACAGGGAAGGGAAAGCGGCGCGCTTCAACCGGCCGTGGCAGTCTAGGCTTGGAAGCCCTGCCTCATAACCCTGTTTAGTCGCTAAGTACAGAAGCAGCGACTGCAGACCTGGTGCTACACAGCACAGAGCCGTTGCCATTAGGGCGCAAGGCAACCGATAAGTCTGCTAGGCCCACGGAGTCGGGGGATGATTCCTCACCGGGGCTGGATAGAGTGTGTACACGCCTATACCAAGTGGAGGAACTGTTGCATACAGTCCTCCAAAGAACTTCACTCCAAGCGAAGGAGTGTCAGCGCTTAGAAAAAGAAGCGCTAGCAGCAACAATGCTGCCAGAGAACCCTTTTCAATTTGAAGAGAGTGGAATGGGCCAGATTAGTCCTGAGCCCGATTCTGAAGAAACAGAACTACCAAATGTTCCACCACTGGCACTTCCATTTGCTGTCCCATCAGGAGCAGGTGAGCCGCTAGGTGAAGAGCTGGCTGCCACAATTAATTACATGGTGTCTCATCAGCTTCAGGAGCTTACTATAGATGAGACAGCCAAAAAACACGAGCCTCCAAGCAACTGTGAAGTATTAAGAGTTCCAACAGTGAATCAAGTCATTTGGGGTCAGATGGGACCCGGTATGCTAAGTCAAGAGATAAAAATGCAAAGAATTTTAAAGTTATTGGCTGCTGGTATTACAGCATTTGCAAGAACAATAGATGGTGGTTTTGTGACCAGAACACAACAAGAGGCTCTAGGGTTGTTATGCAACACCCATTTTGAGATCAATGGTCTCAGGAAAAGGGCTATAAGGCCCCACCATTAATCCTGGATATGCTGCGCTGTGTAAGCCAGCAAGTATTCAACCACCTGATCTGCTGTTTGGCGCAGATCTAACTGAGCAGGTCAAAGAAATAAATGGAGACGCTAAAACAATGAGTGTGATGAGACCAATGATGCGCGGCAGACAGCTGAAGAGAAAGTATCCCTACAGAACCACCTCAGCGACCGGGGCTACTGCAGGGACAAGCCGGTCCTCAGCACAGGGACGTGGATGGAATCCCTCGGTGGGAGCACGAGCAACTGTGGGGGCCACTGCCAGAGGCTGGAGTCAGCAGGGTGTGTACCCGTCACCAGGGAGGTAAGTGGACCTGGTTCTCATAAAAACATATTAAATGTAACTCAAGGAAAATTGGTGGTAGATTAACGGCTTTTTTTATAACGAATGGAAGCAGCTTACTTCAGATCTATTTATCAGGGGTGTAATTCGAGGATTTTGGATTGAATTTATTCCAAATGGTACTTTACCTTTCCAACATGTTTCTGTTAGAACACTTTATTTTTCACAAGCAGAGGTAATAGAGGTTCAAGCTGAATTCACAAAATTATATAACAAAGGTGTAATTGTAAAGATGGATCATCAAGTCCATCAATTTGTGTCAAATATTTTTCCCTGTCCCAAAAAGGACGGAGGATGTAGAATCATTTTGGATCTAACAAAATTAAATCCATTTGTACTCTATGGACACTTTAAAATGGAAAAATTGGTTATGGCCAAGCAACTCATTTCCAAAGATTGTTATATGGCTACAATAGATCTGAAGGACGCTTAGTATTCAGTGCCTGTTCATTGCGAGCATAGAAGGTATTTTAAATTTATTTGGATGAATCAATTATGCAGAGTATAAGGCACTGCCGAATGGATTGACCTCAGCTCTTAGAGTATTCTCTAAATGTTTAAAACCAATTCTGGAGTTGCTTAGAGGTCAGGGCCATGTAATTATGGCCTATCTGGGTGATATTTTAATAATAATTGGACAAACAAAAGCTTTAGCCGAAATATCAGTGGCAACTGTCAAAATTCACATTTGAAAAGCTGGGGTTTTGTCATTCATTTGGAAAAATCCAAACTTACGCCAATTACCACAATTGATTATTTGGGGTTTTCAATTAACGCAATCAAAATGGTAATTACTTTGCCAAGTGAAAAAAGTACAGAGCTAATTGAGGATTGTGTAATGCTTTTAAACAAGCGTAAACCTTCAATTAGGCAAGTGGCAAGGCTTTTTGGGAAAATGGTAGCCGCCTTTCCAGCAGTCCAATTTGGGCCTTTGCATTATCAGCAATTACAAAGAGCAAAAGAACAGGCACTTAAGGTACAATTTGGGCATTATGATAGGCCCATGCAATTATCAGCAGAAGCAATTACTGATATTTTATGGTGGATTCAATATGTCTCCAGTAGTTTTAGCACAATAGAGCTGGAACAACCTTCCATGGTCTTGAAGACTGATGTAAGTGCACTTGGATGGGGTGCCACAGACACAAAATCAAGTTGTGGAGGAAGAATGGAGTTTTGGAAGAAGCTTTGCTTCTGCAAACATGGGGAATTAACCATTTAGAGCTTTTAGGAGCATTTGTGGGCTCAACGCGTATTGTTCTAACAAGAGCAGTCTGCATGTTCAGCTCCAAATTGATAACACCACGGCAGTCACATATGTCAATCACATGGGTGGTATCATGTTGGTATCTTGTGAACAGACTGGTAAACCAAATCTGGATCTGGTGCATTGATAAACACATTTGGCTCTCAGCTATTTATCTGCCAGGAAAATTTAATACAGTGGCAGACACCAGGTCACGGAAATTCCATGACAACATAGAATGGATGTTGAATCATGATGTGTTCAAAGACATCATTGCCAAATATGGAACACCAGATGTCGACTTGTTTGCATCGAGACTAAATCACCAGCTTCCCAAATATGTGTCATGGGAACCAGATTCTGGGGGCAGTAGCGATTGACGTTTTCTCGCTGAATTGGGGGAGTATGGTATATTTATGCATTTCCACCTTTTCTGTCTCATAAATTGGATATCTGCTTAAAATCAAGCAGAACAATGCTTCAGGGGTACTGGTGATATCCGACTGGCCTACTCAGCCATGGTATCCTTTGATCCAACAGCTGATGACACAACCTTTGATGGCTGTTCCTAAACGAAGGAATTTATTGGTGCATCCAGAGACTGGCGAATGCCATCCATTGTAATGACCGTATTGATTTGTTAATTTGCAGATTCTAAGAAGGCCATATCTGGGGCATGGATTGTCGGGTTGAACTGTCGACATGCTTACTGCATCTTGGAGATCGAGTACTCAAAAGCAGTATTTTTGTTATGTAAAGAAATGGGAAGTTTACTGTGTACAAAATGATATTGATTATTGTACAGCACGTATTTCACATGTTTTGGAGAATTTTTTTCTCAACCCTCCACTATGATGAATGGACTAAGTTATAGTGCAATCAATACAGCAAGAAGTGCTTTGTCGTCATATTTAGTGATGAAGTTAGACAATCATTCAATTGGATCTCACCCTCTTGTGGTTCGGTTTATGAAGGGCATTTTTAATTCCAGGCCTCCCAAACCTAGATATAGGGCTATTTGGGATGTGAGTATTGTCCTTAGGAAACTATGTGAGTGGTTTCCTATATCATCTTTGTCTTTGACCAAAATTACCATAAAGGTGGCCATGCTTATGGCATTGGTTTCAGCACAAAGGGTACCGACATTACAAAAATTACAGTTAGACAGAATGGAAACTGCTGCAGACAATGTTACGTTTTACATTTATGACCTCCTCAAACAGAGCAGGCCAGGTGTCACAGGGTTTAAAATATTATTTGCAGCATATCCTATGGATCCATCTTTATGCGTAAAAACACATTTGATGCAATACATTGCAGTTACAGAGAGTTTACGTAAGATGGAGACAGGATTGTTTATCAATTATAAAAAAACACATAAAAGAGTGTCAGTTAACACTTTTCCAGATGGCTGAAACAAGTTTTGATTGATGCAAACATAGAAACATAGAAATTAGGTGCAGGAGTAGGCCATTCAGCCCTTCGAGCCTGCACCGCCATTCAATATGATCATGGCTGATCATCCAACTCAGTATCCCGTACCTGCCTCTCTCCATACCCTCTGATCCCCCTTAGCCACAAGGGCCACATCCAACTCACTCTTAAATATGCTTAAATATAGATGCAGGTATTAACACAGATGTGTTTACATCTCATTCCACTAGGGCAGCAGCTACTTCAGCGGCCCAAAGCCAAGGACGTGCCCGTCGACCATATTATGATCGCCGCCGGATGGGCAAATGAGCTGATGTTTCAGAATTTTTATCATCGCCCGATTGTTGATCCAGGGCTGTTTGTTAATGCCATTTAAAGTTCTGTTTAAGTGCCCTGGTATTAAAGAGTACTGTTTTATGTTATTAAATAAACCCTATTACCACATTGAATGCAATGTTACCACTAATGCATTATTTCTCATTCGTGTCAATCAATGCAGTGGGGATGCTGAGTTTGTAATCTGCGGCATGAAATCACAAAGCTTTGAACTCTTCACGGATCTCACGTGACTCCGAAGTAAAATAGTAAGATTAAACGAGAACTTACCAGTTTGAAGTTTGATCTTGATTTCATGAGGAGTTACGTTGGTGATTACGTGTCCGCCACACCCAACCCTCTCTCATAAAAGATCTTATGGTAGTTCTTGAGTCACTGATCTTACTATGTACTTTGGTGTTGTGTTTTGTGATTTCATACCGCTGCTTTGAAGATTGGTGCGCAAGCGGCCTGGTGGGTCCTTCTTCGCGTAATCACCAACGTAACTCCTCAAAAAATCAAGATCAAACTTCAAACTGGTAATTTCTCATTTAATCTTACTATTCAGTTTGAGTTTGAGTTAAATTTATTGTCAGGTGTACCAAGGAGGAGTAAAAAGCTTTTTTTTTCAGTGTGCTAACCAGTCAAAGGATAAACAATACAGGATTACAATCGAGCCATCAACAGTGTACTCATTCTTCCCCCTCCCCTTTCTCCCCTAAATCCCACACCCTTTTTCTTCTGCCCATCCCCCTCCAACCTACCATTCACAATTCACAAACTTTTCGATTTTTTTTTTTTTTTTTTTTTTTTTCCAATTCAATTCAAATATAATGTCATTGCACAGATACAAGTATGGGTACAACGAAATGCAGTTTAGTGTCAGTACGTAGTGATAGCAATGTTTAGATAAATGCAGATAAATAAATACAGATGTGGGAATCTATCGCGGGACTCCGAGTTTCAGCAGTGCGATCGTGTTATTGTAGAAGCTACTCCTCATCCTGCTGGTGCGGGACCTGAGGCTCTGTACCGCCTCCCGATGGTAGGAGGGCAAACAGTCCATGGTTAGGGTGGGAGGGTCCTTGATGATCTTCCCAGCCCGTCTCAGACACCGTTTTTCGGTGGAGGGCATCCAAAGCAGGGAGCGGGGCACCGATGATGTGCTGGGGCGTTTTCACCACCCCGTTGTAGTGCCTTCCTGTCTGCTACGGTGCAACTGCTGTACCATACCGTAAAGCAGGTGGTCAGGATGCTTTCAATGGTGCATCGGTAGAAGTTGGTCAGGATCTGGGAGGACAGTGGGCTTTTTGAGCCTCCTCAGGAAATAAAGGCGCTGCTGCGCCTTTTTGACCAGCTTGGAGGTGTTGAGGACCAGGACAGATCCTCCGAGATGTGTACCCCCGAGGAATTTGTAGTTGGAGACCCTCTCCACCTCAGTCCCGTTTATAATGGATGGGGGTGTGTCTGCCCCCTCTTCAAACCTTCACAATTCACAGCTATTTATCATTTTGAGCACACACCCGTCTTTCCATCACTGGCCTTTGTCCAACAATCTGCCTATTAAAAAAACCCCTTGCCTGTGTTCACTTTTACCGGCCATGGTCTGTCCTGTCCCTCCTTTTTTTAGCCTTCTTTCCTGCCCCCCCCCCCCTGCAGGCAGGCTGAAGAATGAACCCAACCCAAGTCGTCACCTATTCATGTTCTCCAGACTGCCTGACCCCTTGAGTTACACAGGCCATTTGTATCTTTCTCCGATCTTCCTAGTTCACAACAAATATTGCTTTTGCTTTAACACGACAGATTTGAGCAGAAACTTGAGATATAAACATTCCCAAACTAATGTATTAGGAGAAAGTTATAGCTAACCATATAACCATATAACAATTACAGCACGGAAACAGGCCCTCTCGGCCCTTCCAGTCCGTGCCGACCATTTGTTTTTCCCCTAGTCCCTATCTACCTGCACTCAGACCATACCCCTCCATTCACTTCACGTCCATATACCTATCCACTTTACTTTTAAATGTTAAAATCGATCCTGCCTCCACCACTTCTGCTGGAAGCTCATTCCACACAGCCGCCACCCTCTGAGTAAAGAAGTTCCCCCTCACGTTACCCCTAAACGTCTGTCCCTTAATTCTCATGTCTCATTGAGGAGCTGAATCATTGATTTCTGTAAAATAAAAACTTTACTTCAAATTCGTCAATAGCGAACAAATTTAATTTTCTTTCTTGAAAATCTAATTGAAAATTTCAAAATGGCATAAAATGTTAGAATATAGAACTATAAAGCACTGGAACAGTCACTTCTACCCACACTATTTGTGCTGTTGATCATGGTTGTTGCCTAATAAAACTAACCCCAACTACCAACCCAACTATTTTCACACCGAGAGTGGTGAAACTGTGGAAACTCCTCAAAAAAATTCCTCAAGGGACTATGAACCTTGAACTATGGAAGGAACTATGTACCTACCTAGGTACCAAGGAACTATGTACCCACCTACTATGTACCTACAGATGCCTCTGCTCTGTGACACTCCCCAGATCCGTGCCATTCACTGTGAAGGTCCTGGACTGGTTTGACTTCTCAAATGCAGCACCTCACCCTTATCTGTATTAAACTCCATTAACCCACTTGCCCAATTGATTGAGATTCTGCAGTAATTTTTGATAATCATCTTTGCTAACTATGATCCCTATGTATTAAAGCAGGTTCACAACCCTCCTCGTTACCATCTTTGAACTATTGTCAATAAACTGAATACATCATTTAATTTAAGGAAGCTGTCTCCTGTAGGATGCTATCATTAGCCAGAACAGCAAAAAACGTGGCCTCATTTTCAAAAATGCTTCAGAATTAAAAAGATTGGAGACAGGACTGTATTGGAATTTGGATTGTAAAAGTAAATCAGCAGCCTGTATTTGTTGTCATCTATTTAATGGCTTCATATGTGAATCTTTTGGTTTTTCTAGATAGAAAACGTATGAATGTGTTTTGCTAAATGTGTTGTAGCAATATAATGTTATTATCATGGTGCTCTTCAATGCAATTGTAAACATAACCCTGAGAATATTATGTTCTCTGCCAGATTTTGGGCACCATATCTGAGGAAGGATGGGTTGGCTCTGGAGAGGAGAGAATGATACAAGGAATGAGTGAGTTAACATATGATGAGCATTTTTCAGCACTGTAATTGCTGGAGTTTAGAAGAGTGAGGGAGGACCTCATTGAAACATACCGAATAGTGAAAGGCTTGGATAGAGTGGATAGGATGTTTCTACTAATGGGAGAGTCTAGGACTAGAGGTCATTGCCTCAAGAATTAAAGGAGCTCCTTAATGTAGGAGATGTGGAGGGTTTATTTTGTCAGAGGGTGGGGAATCTGTGGAATTCTTTGCCTACATATGGTGTGGAGGTCAAGTGAATGGATATGTTTAAGGCAGATATAGATTAGATTATTTGATTAGTACGGGTGTCAGGGGTTACGGGAAAGCAGGAGAAATTGGGTTTGGGGGAGAGATAGATCAGCCATCTCACCTATGATTTTATGATTTCACAAAACGGAACAGCGATGGCAAACAGTATTCCACCAAGTTTAAAATGAAGTGCCAAAAAATATGCAAGAAATGGAAACTAATGAGCCAGTAGACATGTCACAGTAAAGTTTAATGAAGACTTAAACCCCTGTCTCACGATACGAGTCACTAAGTTGCGCGCGCGAGTTCTGACTTTCCTGCTATGTTTTCACTCACGGTAATCACGTACAATTAACGTAGCAGGAATGCCAGAACTCGCGCACACAACTTAGTGCTCGTGGCGCTAATTCGGCAGGTACCCGTGAAACTTGTTAACTCTGAAAAAAATTCAAACATGTTTGAGGTTTTCCATGAGTAATAATATACTGTTCAAGTAAAAAATTTAAACTAATTGTAATAACGTAGTGGTCCGTGTGTTTACCTTAGTTGACTCATGAGTCTACCGTGGGCACTCTTTAACTCTGCGGGCAGGCAGCATCTCTGGAGAGAAGGAATAGGTGACAGATGACATTTCCAAATTTCTCCATAGCACCATGTGTTCACTTTTTGTCAAACAACATCTGCCCTTTCTTGTGTATGACAAGGGAGGGGAGGGGGGTCGGGGGACTGAGGTACGGGAGATAAGTGTACTGACTGTGTGAGCAGACATTTTGGCAGTGATTGCCCATGGGGTTCACTGTCGAGGACTTCATAATCAGAGAGCATTATAAACAGTGGAGCGATTAACACTGGAAAGGGGGGTGACTTATCTCTGAGATGGACCAGGAAACTGAAGCAGTGATTTGAGGTTATTAATGACAGATAAATGGATGGGAAGGGTTTAGGGGCTACGGGCCACATGCAGGCAAATAGGACTACCCCAAGACACCAAATTGGACGGCACGGCCAAGCTGGGACGAAGGACCTGTTTCCGTGTTGTACAGCACCATGGACTAAGGCCTATCCATTGGACTGACATATTTTGTATTTTCCTTTTAAAGGTGCAGTGTGTATTTTGGTGTCTATTGCACACTGGTTATGGTGGGAGATTGTCACTGCCCGCTGTTTCTGATGCTAAGAGTCAGGGGAAAGAGAAATAGAGATATAGACGGTGATTAGAGAGATGTAGAACACATGAATGAAAGATATGCTAAATGTATCAGTGGTCAAGGGAGCAGTGCCATTGTTGGCTGTGGCATAGGTGAAAGCGGGTTAGCCCTGGAAATGAAGGCAATGGGTGTTTGCTTCTCTTCCATGATACTCACTGTTTACTAAGCCACTCCTACTCACTCACATCACAGAACCATACCACAAGTGGAAAGAAAACTACTAATGGGTATAACCTGAACAGAACACAATCTGTAGTTTCACTAAATGCTTTAAAAAAATCTTTAAGTTATAGATTATGCACAATTTTAAGTTGAGTATGGACAAATCCAATGAACCGCACTACATTATTCTTGAATAGATAACTTTGAATTCGTGATTTTTAAAAAAGGAACCAACATCTACAGTGCCTTGTGTCTTGGCAAATTCAAGATTCTCCACTGGGCAGAGAATTGGATTTGTAAAGCGGGTAACTTCATTCTAAAACTTGGAATGTCACATTGGCGGCGTAGCGGTAGAGTTGTTGCCTCACAGCGCCAGAGACCCGAGTTCAATCCTGACGACTGGAGCTGTCCGTACGGAGTTTGCCACGTTCTCCCAGTGACCACATAGATTTTCCGGGTGCTCCAGTTTCCTCCCACATACCTAAGACGTGCAGGTTTGTATGTTAATTGTCGTCTGTAAATTGCCCCGCAGTGTGTAGGATAGAACTAGTGTCCGGGTGTGATTGTGGTCAGCGTCCTGGGCTCGGTGGCCGAGTTGGGCCTGTTTCCCACACTGTATCTAAACTAAACTAAAGGGCCCTGAAGAAGTCCCGACCCGAAACGTCAACTATCCATTTTCTCCAGAGATGCTGCCTGACCCGTTGAGATTTATTCCAACGCTTTGTGACCTTTGTGATAAGTTTAATGCTTCAACCCTTTCTCGAGGAATGGGAATTAGGGGAAGCAGTAGGAAATATGATTGCTTGGCAAATTTAAAATAAATAGATTAGTCAGTATAGTAATTTTATGTCCAAAGTTACAGTTATGTAAAGTGAACTGTGGTAGAAGTGAGGAGAGGGTTTGGTTAATCAGGGGGAACAAATGTATTATTAGCCGATCTTGGGAAAACGGTTTGGAGCAGAATGACTGGACAAGGATTTGTTTGATTGCCCAACAACAAAATGCTGGGAGTAACTTGATGGGTTCAGGCAGCAACTCTGGAGAGAAGGAATAGGTGACTTTTTGGGTCGAGATCCTTCTTCAGAAGACGAGCCCTTATCCGAAACGTCACCTATCCACGTTCTCCAGAAACGTTACCTGGCCCGCATTGTTACTCCAGCTTGTTGTGTCTGCCTTCCGTCTGAAGCCTTGGGATCGTTGCCCTTCGTGTTGGTGTGGAGGGGGAGGGGGGTATTGTGCTGTTTGATCACCCCCTGCTATCCCAGGGACAGGGAGACACAGCGGCTTTTGAGACTGGTGGGCAATCACTACCAAAGTGTCTGCCCACACAGTCAGTACACCTCTCCTACACTTGTCTCTCGCACTAAGATCATTCCCGCAGAGAATGATCCAGCCTAACCCAAGAGCCTTGTGATGCCCCCCGCGCCCCGAATGGGGGGCTGGGGTAGGGGGGAACACCCAGACAGATTAAATGCCCGATGCCCGGCCCCCCCCCCTGCCCCCCCCCCCCCCAACCTCCATCACCTCAACTCATGCCTGGGGTACCAAAGCAGCTCAGGAGGCGAATCCTGAGCTCCGTCTACCCCAACAGTCTGATGTGCAACTGATGTGAAAGAACAATGGCAGCGGCCAGCTGGCGGCACCCGGCATGCACTTCTCACAAAACAGGATACACCCTCACACACGAAAAGTGTGTGCAAATAAAACAAAAACAAGGAATGAAACCAAAGCCCGGCTTGAAAGGCAACTTAAAATATATTCCGCTTAGAACGAGCAGGCGTGGAGACATCGTCCACATTCAAAGAAGATTTCATCTCCCGTCTCCCGCAGTGTGTAGACCTGGCAGTAAATTCAATTAAATATAACAAAACCTCCGCCCGCTGGTCTTCTAACTACGTGATGTGTGTTTCAAACAAAACATAAGTATAACTGCTCTGGCACTGGAGGGTGTGCATTTTCCCATTGTAGTTCATATCAATAGATGCGGCAGCGCTGAATTCTATCTTTAACTCAAGGCCGCAGGATGGAGATGTCTTCTTTAACACTGTTGCTTATTAAAACATATCTACATTCACGGTTGGCTCAAGAGTAACAGGAGAGGAACTTGGTAACTCGGGAGAGGAACTTGGAACATCGCAGAAATGACATACCCGTGGGAACTCGGTTAAACACTTGAACATAAACTTGGAATCTCGTACATAACCACGAGTCTGTTTTTTTTCTTTCACTTGGGGTCACTCGTGGGTGGACTCGCACCATGAGACAGGACTATTAGTGATAGAGGGAAGAAGGTTGTGGAAAAAATGAGTAGGCAGATAGATGACAGGAGAGGGTCGAGGACAAGGTTTTTAGGTAGATGATCAGGGAGCAGGGAGTTTGCAGCCTGAGGAGAAATTTAGTAATGAGGAAAATTGAATTGGGGAGGAAACAAAGGTTAATAAAAAGGTTGAAGATACGAATCAGAAAATTATACCTCAAGCTGCCTCGGCAAGGCCAGCAGAAAAATCATGGATGAGTCACCTCTTGGTCACTCCCTCTTCTCCCCTTTCCCATCAGGCAAAAAGGATAGAAGTGTGAAAACACACACCACCACATTCAGGGACAGTTTCTTCCCAGCTATTATCAGGCAACTGAATCATCTTACCACAACCAGAGACCAGTGCTGAACTACTATCTACCTCTTTGGTGACCCTCGGACTATCCTTGTTCAGACGTTGCTGGCTTTACCCTGCACTAAATGTTATTCACTTATCATGTATCTATACACTGTAAATGGATCAATTGTAATCATGTATTGTCCTTCTGTTGACTGGTTAGCACACAACAAAAGCCTTTCACTGTACCTCAGTATACATGACTAAATTAAACTGAATGGAATTAATGAGTCAAGGTGTATGTTATTTGTGAATGATAAATTGAGATCTGAGGAGCTAAGGAGGTAATTGGATGAATAGAATAAATATGGATGTTTGATGTCTGTTTGATGTTTGTGTCTTTGTATGTGTGTGCACATGCATCTAGATTTGTGTGAATGGGCATTAAGGGGGCAATCATTGGGCACAAAAACAAAATTTGACCTTATGGGCAAAACAATCCATCCCTGGGACCGTCTTCTTCAGAAGACCTTTTTAAGACATGGAGGAACCAGACATCCCCGATCACAGTCAGGACAGGACACATGTTCTTCATATGTATAACAGTAAGGCACACAAGGGATACTCATCGTGCATTTATAGTGATCACTGTCTTTGCCCAGCAGCCTCACTAAGACAGACTTTGTATGTTAAAAGTACGTGATTCCAATGAGTGAAATTTCATCATGTAACACATAAAAATATGTGGCAGAGTATTTGTATGCCCAGCTTTGAGATGATACTGACCGAGAAAAGAGAGAAGCGTAAGGAACATTGCAATCTATGCTAAACAACACCAGAAATTCATTGATAGTTACATGTTCTAAACATGAGATATTGCAGTATTTGTGCATTGTGTTACTCTTCAGAAATCTGGTTCTAATGATAACATATGCAACCATAATGAGCATACATATGGGCCCCAGGATAAATTTCAACAACAGATTTAACAGCAATGTTGTTCTGGTGTCAGTGAGGCAACAAAGAATCCCAGAATGCTGGAAGTCATTCTGCCCATTAAGTCACTATTATGTGTTATTTTGTATGTACATGACCAAGATTCACATAATTCTCTTGCTAATTGTCTACTCTCTTTTCAATCAATCCTTCTAGACTCAACTTGGTTTGTTGAGACAGCCTGACTTTGAATTATTTTAAGAACTCTATTTCAACATTTTTTAATTCATTTTGTGATAATCTTAAACCTATATTTCTTTAAATATAATTAAAACGGTTAAATATAATCCAAAAGAATGACACAAACTAAGATTCTGGTTGCAAACCCTTTAATTTGCAAATGAGAACCAACAAGTTGTCCATCCCTCTGCAAATTTCTGTAGTGTGGTTTCATCTGCTCTGGTTGCACTTTAGTGCACTGCTGCATTTAGTGCATGATGAATGTTGGAGTTGGTGGTATTTGGTGACTAGAAATATTACAGAATTTAGAGAGCCGAACTACAAATTATAACAACTGACTGGTGACTGAGATGGCTGGTACCAGCAAGGGTAGGGAGCTGATTTGTCAGCAACTACTAATGACTGCCTTCTTTTCTTCAATGGTGTCTTAGGCAATCACACTCAGAGTTGGTTCCAAATACTGGAGCACAAAATCTTGGCTGACATTCCCAGTCAAGGTTTCAGTCAGTTTATTGTCACATGTACCAATTAAGGCACAGTGAAATTTGAGTTACCACACAGCCATACTAAGTGAAAAGCAACAAGACACACAACCACATAAAAGTTGACATAAATATCCATCACACCAGCCAAACCATCCGCAGTCAGAGTGATCAAAGCCCCCACAGCCGACGGTCAAAACCCTCATCGGGGTAAAGAAAACTCCCACGTCAGGGCAGTTGAAACTCTCTCCACGGCATGGAGCTCCCAAGTCAGCCTCTACTTACCAGAGACCGAGGTCTTCACGATGTTAAGGTCCCGTGGTTGGAGCTTCGATCCCCGGCAAAGGGATCACAAGCTCCGCAATGTTAAAATCTCGCAATCTCCTGCGGCTTGGAGCGCCAGTGGGCAAGTGGGCAGAGCAATGGGACAGAGGAAGAGTTTAATGGAGGTAAATGTGAGGTGTTGCATTTTGGGAAGTCTAACCAGGGCAGGACCTTCATAGTGAATGGAAGGGCTCTCGGGAGGATGTAGCACAAAGGGATCTAGGACTGCAGGTACCGCAGATAGGCAAAGTAGTCAAGAAGGCTACTAGTACATTAGCCTTCATCAGTTTGTGTTTTTAAGATATAAGCTTGTTATGTTACAGATGTATAAGGCACTGTTCACAAAGTCACAAAGTCACAGTTGGAGTATTGTGTTCAATTTTAGTCACCCTCTTATGGGAAAGATGTTGTTAGGCTGGAAAAAGGATTTACGAGGACGTTGCGAGGACTTGAGGGCCTGAGCTTTGGGAGAGGTTGGGCAGGCTAGGAGTGTGTTGCCTAGGAGCATATAAGGTTGAGAAGTGATCTTATGGAGCTGTATAATGTCATGTGGTGAATAGAAAGGGTAGGTGCACATGCAGTACACTTCACCAAGCATAGGGGAATCAGGAACCATAGGACATAGGTTTAAGGCGAGAGGGGAAAGATTCTGAGGGGCAACCTTTTGTGAATCTGTGGAATCTGAGGGGCAACTTTTTCACAGAAGGTGTGAAAATGAGCTGTGGGAGGAGGTAGTTGAGGCAAAAACTATAACAGCAATTATAAGATATGGATTGGAAAGATTTAGATGGATATGGGCCAAACACAGACAGGTGGGGTAATATAAAAGTGGGCACCTTAGTTAGCATGGGCAAGCTCGGCTGAAGGAGGGTCTCGACCGGAAACGTCGCCTTTCTCCTTCGCTCCTTAGATGCTGCTGCACCCGCTGAGTTTCTCCAGCCTTTTGTGTAACCCTAGGCTGAAGGACTTGTTTCCGTGCTGTATGATTGGTAGTGCAAGAGGTGTTCCGTGGGGTTCAATTTTTAGGGTAACGTTAGGGTTGTGTAGGTTGGTTCTGATAGAATAATTTCTCTATTTGCTGTGCCTAACTCAATTTGTTGCCTGAAAGCAGTGAAAATGTCAATTCCTGAGTAAGAATAAATTAATTCATGTTATCAATAATTTTCATAATCCTAGTACAGTCCTAATGTTTTGCTTTTTTTAAAGTTATTTAGATTTTATCGCTCTACCGTAATCTAAAATTGACTGTTTCAAATTTAATTAGATGCATACAGTAATGGATAATTTACATTAAAACATTTACAGGTCTTGGTAATTGATGTCATTAGAACTTCATGCCGGACTGTATATATTGCAGTTAAACCAATTTTGGAGTTAGAGATAATAGCAAATGGAATTCAGGGAACTATGACTCTATGAAAAGAGTTGAAGGGCATAAACAAATAAATAGGAATAAGATTAAGTTTGTTCGAGTGACTTTAATTAAGATGCAATTTTGTGCGGTGTTAATTGGTCCATTATTGGAAACATGGAAAAGAATGTGTGGATTTACCCAAAGGATCACAGAAATAGGAATTCATGTTACAAGGACTCAAGTTAATAGGTATTCTTTCAAAAGAAACCTAAACACAAGAAGGAATGACCTGACGGCTTTAAAGGTGAAGATAAATAATGAATGCTTCATTCTTCAGTGGATCAGTTCTTGCTTTCTCCTAATGTGCTAGGTATTGCCGCCTTTAAAACCCTATCACTCAATCCCAAATACTTGCGCATGCATATACCAGAAACACACACACTACAGCATTGACTCCACTCTTCCAATGTCCTCCTTAGATCTCCATTTATCATTCACAAATAACTATCCACCACTACACATCAACCATCTTCCTGACACCTATTCTCATCATTCTCTCTGACCTCTATTTCCTCCCCAGTTTCATTCCTTTCACCACCAAAATTCTCCCCAGCCCCTGAATTTCCTGCTCCCTAATTATCTATCCCACAACATTTTTCCCAACCTCCTCTCTCTTCTACCTGAGCTCCTGCAGTTTTCCACAGCCCACTTTTCTCCATCATTTTGCCTTCTCCCACCAACCCTCCTTTGCCAATACCTGATCTTCTCACCAGCCCCTCATTCAGCTTCCCATTCATTTTGCTCCCAAATGTACAATGTGTGCCCTTTTCCTCATCACTTTCATCTTTAACATTTCCAATTATCTCACTATCACCCACAACTTTCTCATCAGAATATCTCTCCCATTGTCAAATTCCCTCCCAACCATCAGATGGGGAGAACAATACAACATCCAAGGCAACATTCTTTACAAATATGAACTCAAGGTCCAATCCTGTTTTTAATGCATTTGATTCTTTGATCATTCTGAATATTCACACGTGAAAAACCTCCAATCGTCCCACCAAATGCAATGAAAAGCACATGGTGAAAATGTTCCAGGCCAGAAACGTGCAATTATGTATACACATAAGCTAGATATAATTTATATTTACTAACTACTGAATTTTCATCCTTGAATTCTCTTTCCAATTAAGTTCAATTAACGTAAGACACATTTTAATACAATTTAAAATCTTACACAGATTATACTATTCAAAAACTAAAATAAGTAAACGTTTTCCCAATGTCTCATCTATGTGATAAATGTCAATGTCAAGAAGCTACGATAGCGCACTCAATTGTCTTTATGAACAAAAATTCAAAAATTTTGGACTGAAAATTTTGAAATTTTCACAAAATTATTTAAAATAAAACTGACTCCAAAGGCAGACTGGATTATCTTTGGAACAACGGAAGGTAGCCCTGAATTAAATGTGTTTCAAAAGAATCTATATGAATACGGCTTAATAACAGGAAAAAGGCTAATCTTAAAATTCTGGAAAAATGCTCCTATACCAACGGTTAATATGTGGATTTCAACTATGTTTGAAACACTACATCTGGAAGATATGAGACCCGACTGGCAGGAAAATCAGACCGTTTCTATAAATCGTGGTCTGCATTTATAAATCTACTACAAGGATAAGGTGCAAGAGTACCTCAAAAAAGTACCGGCGTCGGGTCTTGGTAAAGGGGATCGAGTTGGTAGATTCCTTTTGCGCGATATTTATAATAAACTAACTGGCTTTTCTTTTTTCCTTCTTTCTCTTTCCCTTTTTTTCCTCTCCAGGGTCTATCTCTTAATCTCCTTTCTCTAACTCCTCGACCAAGGGTTCCCTTTGGCATGCTTTTTCACTTTCACAACTCTTTTTCACTTTCGCTACTTTCTCTGTTTTTATTTATTTCTTTTTTCTTTTTTCTAAAACCTTAAAAAATTAAGGGGTACAATGATTGTAATAATATACATGGGATGTACACTGATGAAAATTACGGTACCTCTAATAAATAAAGATATAACAAATTTTAAAAAAGAATTCTCTTTCCAACTTGTAAATGTTAATTTGATATCTAACCTCTATCTCTTGATTCTCAGATCTTTCAAACACATCAATGATTTTTGTTCACTTTAGTTGCTGCTCTCCAATGTAGAAACTTGTCAAAAGCTTCCGTAAAACCCCGGCTGATATTAACTAAATAATTATTTTTGACAGAGTCCAATATATCTTCCAGTGACATGCATAGTGTTATATTTCCCTGGTCACATGAAGGTCAGCAGCTGGTAAGTATCGCAGGACAGACATTCCTTTATTATCATACATGAGCTAAACTCTTGCTCCATGTTGCGCTCACCTTGGAACCGTGAAAGAACAGAATGACAGGAGAGGCAGCAAAAGCTAGTCATCGGCAAACCCCATGAGATGTGCTCAAAAACCACAATCTTTACGGGCATTTCAGTGCAGGGTCGAGGAAATCGTGCATTGATGGGAAGTACCACCTTCCAGATGAGATGATAAACAGAGCTCTATTTTTATGGATCAAAAAAATCTCACATGTATTATGAAAAACTAAGTTCTCCCTTGGAACCAGGCCTCCAAAAACATCAATCAACATCATATACAAATGTAATATTTCTTGTTGATGGCAATCTCAGATTATAAAGGTATTAAGTGAAAGTCAGGCTCTTTTTTTTAATAAAGGTCTAAATTTCTGAATACTATGTTGGTGATGGGAAAATTGTCTGCCGCAGCATTAATCCAAAGATTATGAGTAGCAGTAATTTTTGAATGCATAAAAGTGACAGGCAAATTTCTGGCAACCACGCAAACAGTTTGGATTTATATTGTGCTTTCAGATAATGAAATAAACCAAGCATTTTCACAGGTGAGTTATCGGACAAATTTGGCACCAAGCCCAAAATAATATACAGAGAGAAAAGTGTAACCAATGGACAGGTTTTACGAGGAGTATCTTCAGAGAGAAGGGCAGGTAGCGAGGCAGAAAGGTTTAATGTAAGAATTCCATAGCTTAGAGTCTGGGAAGCTGAAGACATGACCATCTATGATGGAACAAAGTAAATGATGAATGCACAAGAGATCATGCTGCACTCTCAAAATTACTCCAATAACTTTGCAGACCATAATTGAAAGATTGTTATCAAGATTCTCTCTGGGAAAACGTTTTAATTTATGGGACTGATTATGCGAAAGGATGACTGTCTTTTGTGCAATTGATCACATGTTCTATTTCACTAGTTAAAAACAGATTTTATTTCCAGACCTTGACCAAAATATTGTACCTCAGACAAACAACACAAAGTTTCTCTGGGGACACTATTCTCATCAATTATGTAAAGAGCCATTGGTATTGAAATTAGTGCTTAATTTTCAGCCCCACACAGTCTCCCAGAATCATAGAATCATAGAAAATAGGTGCAGGAGTAGGCCACTCGGCCCTTCGAGCCTGCATCGCCATTCAATATGATCATGGCTGATCATCCAACTCAGTATCCTGTACCTGCCTTCTCTCCATACACCCTGATCCCTTTAGCCACAAGGGCCACATCTAACTCCCTCTTAAATATAGCCAATGAACTGGCCTCAACTACCTTCTGTGGCAGAGAATTCCACACTCACCACTCTCTGTGTGAAAAAAAGATCTTCTCATCTCGGTCCTAAAAGACTTCCCCCTTATCCTTAAACTGTGACCCCTTGTTCTAGAGTTCCCCAACATCGGGAACAATCTTCCTGCATCTAGCCTGTCCAACCCCTTAAGAATTTTGTAAGTCTCTATAAGATCCCCCCTCAATCTCCTAAATTCCTGCGAGTACAAGCCGAGTCTATCCAGTCTTTCTTCATATGGAAGTCGTGCCATCCCAGGAATCAGTCTGGTGAACCTTCTCTGTACTCCCTCTTTGGCAAGAATTCAAGGAAGACCGTCTGCAAGTTCACCCATACATTATTCTGAAATTGCGTCAAGGGCGAAGATGAGATCTCCCTCATCCATCTCTGGAGGAGTTGTTAGGGCCTTTGCCAACAAATAAGAGGTCTTATTACTACCCGAGTAAGTTGACACATTTTCTTCTCTCTGAAGCATATGGTGGAACAGAGGCTGTTGAAGGAAGATAAACCTTGTAGAAAATCTCTGAAGGTGGAGCCAAGAGGCGGAGCTCCTGGTTCTTCAGCATCAGGTACACCATGCACCAGGGTGGTTGATACCGCATCCCACATTGTTTATTCATCTTAATCCCTCAGGCCACTGGCAGTTTACATTATTCTTGCCAATTCCGCAGTCAACAATCACCATCCTGTTAAGGCTAGAAGTTTTTCATGCGTGTGAGTGTGAGTATGTGTGTGTGCGCGTGCATGAGTGCATGCATACATGCATGCGTGAGTGTGCATGTGTTAATGCTGGTGTGTATTTGTGTATATGTGGAGAATAAGATGACTTGAAATGAAAGAGATTGCTGCCTGTGAATATGTGTTCAAGTCTGGACACTGAAAGTAAAATAACTTCCTGTAATCTGGCATTAATTCTTTCATTCTGTTTAAAACCCACTCAATAACAGGCCTTTCAATACTTCTTCCAGCGGAAGGATGTGTATTTGAGAACTGGAGATGTTCAGCTGCCTTCATTAGCTATTTCCTATGAAAGGGCAAGGTCAAACATAGTGTTCAACAGGCAAACTACTATCACGGACTGACCTACCATTTCTGTTTACTCCCTTCATGGGGTAATGGGATTGGTGAAATTAATATTCTATTCATCTGACATTTCAACAAGAATATTAAACAACTCATCTAGATTTAGAGAGACCAGATGCGTGTTTGTGGGGTATTTATGGAGCATTTTAACACATGATTTAACAGCATAACTATCCCAGGCATACTTTCCGTAACCTCATGTGGATGTCGATGTGTGTACAGAAATAGATTTGATTTTTGAACAAAATGGGTACAAAGTAGATCCAACAGCTGTTATTTGTGTCAATTAATTTCAGCAAGAATCATGAAGCGAATTGACTCTTAGATTATCTGGTGAACTGTCTGCTCTTGGACTGCTATTCACTGACTCCATTCCAATTGTGGAATGTAGGGCAGGAATTTTGACACACAGGAAACTACTTAAAGAGAGCTTGTAACTCTAAGAGTGGAATTACTATTTTCAACACCTTAAAAAACATAGGTGCATGTTTGTGACTTCTTGACTACAATTTTCAGATGCTGCTGCGGATAGTGTGATGAGAAACCAGGAAATATCCAGGAGAATGGCTTGAAATCATATGTTAGTTGTGCCACAATAACTTGTTATACCGGCCTCCCGGTATATCCAGGCTAAGGCACGTGTAATATTTATTTTAATCTCTACCCAGTTCTGCATCACCTATAAGGCAAGTACTCACAAAATACCTCTCCCCTATTTTCTCCAATCTTGGAGCAGGATACTTTTGAATTTTTCCGCTGTTAATTATACACTCTATACCCACTACTATTTTCACCATTGCAACCCTTCCTTGCAACTGGACATTCACATCTTTGCACCCTTTTCGTAGTCAATATACAAACTCAATCCTTTTCTAGTAAAGCGAGCTGAAGCATTATAGGAGATAAGGAAGAGGACACAATCACTAAACTTTGAAGCTTGTGAGCAGAAGGAACATCAGGAGCTTTGTAACTGATGAGGTTGTACGATATTCTGCACAGACGTAATCTAGATTTCCAACTCCATGAAATATGCTCTGTTTGCTAAAATGCCATGGCTTTGAATCCTATTTAAGCCTTGCTATTAGCTATTAATTAACCTTGTTATTGTTTTCCATGTCTATTTCGAGTGAATAGCAGTTGTAAAGGGACAGTTCTTTTAAGCAAATGCTTTTACCTTTCATTTTTAGATGCAGTGGTGCTGTACATCAGTGCCTGCAACATAATATTGAATTCAGTATGCTCATTGGATCGTTTGTCTCCCCGAGTAGCAAGCCTGGTTCTATTCTCCAGTGGACTCCCAGGCACTGATCAGCCTAAATCCACTGCCTATCCCGAGTGACCATTAAAACATTAGATTGTTATAAAAGACGAGTTGGTTTATAAATGTCCGTTAGGGGAAGAGGTCTGTTCTACTTGTCTGGTTTTCTAAAATGGCCACTTATCTGTACCAAACTGCAAAGTAAAAATATCTTCGCTAAGTGATCTGTAGTCACTGTGTTCTCATGTTATGGAGGTATTGCAGCCAATCAGATGGGAAAGGATAGGAAATTAAGAAGAGAATGGGACTGATGGGTTTGCTCTTAAAGCCAGCAGTGGCCTAATTGGCTGAATAATGGACCTGGTGCACTTAGGCTGTGAATCTCTGTGGCAGACATTTAACATGACCGGTCAGTTATCCTTGGTTCTGAAAACTACTGCTTACATTTTTTTTTCCCAGTGAGCCTATGAAATTCACCGGTCAGCACCGGCTATAACCTACGAGAACCTTCGAGAACCTTTGACCTCCTTGCAACTCACTAGGACCTCCTGGCGACCCACCTGCGGCACAAGAAATCTCGTTATTCTTCATGGCGGCTTCCATCTAGTCGCCAGTAATTTTTCAACATGTTGAAAAATTTGCGGTGACCACAATGAGGCTGCGACTAAATCCGCGAATGCGGGAACACCTCACGATTAACCACCCCGGTAACCACCCGCAAATATATGGCGACCATGTGGCACCTGCATAGTCTCCTGCAGTCGCCTAAAACGTCGCCTAAGTGGGACAGGCCCATTATCTCCTTCTTTGTCATTTGTAAATATAGGAACCAAAGACATCAAGGCATTTTATTTACAATGTAGCCAACATCTTTAGTCATGCTTCACAGTGATTTGACTGCAGTTTGACCACCCGGCATATTACAACCAGGTTCCAATACTTTTTTTCAAGTTTATAAGACAGGGAGGAAAACATTGAAAAATGTAAAAACACTTCAACACAATGATCCTCTGCAAGGAAAACAGAAATGTTGTGATTTGGCAGCAACCCTGTGTTGAAAGGTAGAGAGGGCTCTGGTTATTGAATACCATTCACAACTGTTGATTGTACTGAAGTAGTTTGGAGGAAATTTGATATTTTTTAAGAGTAATCATGATTGTATGTGGAATTTATAGCAACCAATTTGCACAAAGCATGATCCTAATAAAGGACTACGATAATAACCAGATTATCTGTTTTGAAGGCTTTAGTTGACGTTATTCGGGATTACAGGAAGGTTTCACGTGCTGTTCCACAACATAGCATTACAGAATATTTTACACCATGTTTGGGGGAGCAGATGGTGCTCTTAAACATGTAACAAAAGTACTGTAGGTTGTTCCCACACAGCAACAGTTCCTTAGTCCTGGACTGGCCAACAGTCTGTCTGTCCTTTCTTCATTTTGTTATTTTTTAGTATGTGCTAAAAAGTAAGTTTTAGTATTTCTTGGTCTGTTTTATGTGGGGGGTGGGGGATAGGGGTTGGGGAAAACTTGTTTTCAATCCCTTACCTCGACGGAGATGCAATGTTTTTCCGTATCGTATCTCCGTCCCCATTGTGGCCTAATATTGTGGAGATGGAGGCCTGTCCTGGAATCCACAGACTCCTGCTGTAACCCTTGATAACAATTTTTGCTATCTACAACAACACTCACTCTAATGTGATCTGCAAACTTACTAATCATAGAAACATAGAAAATAGGTGCAGGAGTAGGCCATTCGGCCATTCGAGCCTGCACCGCCATTCAATATGATCATGGCTGATCATCCAACTCAGTATCCTGTACCTGCCTTCTCTCCATACCCCCTGATCCCTTTAGCCACAAGGGCCACATCTAACTCCCTCTTAAATATAGCCAATGCACTGGCCTCAACTATCTTCAGTGGCAGAGAATTCCAGAGACACCACTCTGTGTGAAAAATGTTTTCCTCATCTCGGTCCTAAAGGAATTCCCACTTATCCTTAGACTGTGACCCCTTGTTCTGGACCTCCCCAACAATCTTCCTGCATTTAGCCTGTCCAACCCCTCAAGAAATTTGTAAGTTTCTATAAGATCCCCCCTCAGTCGTCTAAATTCTAGCTAGTACAAGCCGAGTCTATCCAGTCTTTCCTCATATGAGTCCTGACATCCCAGGAATCAGTCAGGTGAACCTTCTCTGTACCCCCTCTATGGCAAGAATGTCTTTCTTCAGATTTGGAGACCAAAACTATACGCAATACTCCAGGTGTGGTCTCACCAAAACCCTGTACAACTGCAGTAGACCCCCCTGCTCCTATACTCAAATCCTTTCACTATGAATGCTAACATACCATTTACTTTCTTCACTACCTGCTGCACCTGCATACCTACTTTCAATGATTGGTGTACCACGACACCCAGGTCTTGTTGCATCTCCCCTTTTCCTAATCTGCCACCATACAGATAATAGTCTACCCTCCTGTTTTTGCCACCAAAGTGGATAACCTCACATTTATCCACATTATACTGCATCTGCCATGCATTTACCTACCTACCCAGCATATCCAAATCACCTTGCAGCCTCCTAGCATCCTCGTCACACCTAACACTACCCCCCAGCTTAGTGTCATCCGCAAACTTGGAGATGTTGCATTCAATTCCCTCATCCAAATCATTAATATATATTGTAAATAGCTGGGGTCCCAGCACTGAGCCTTGCGGTACCCCACTAGCACTGCCTGCCATTCTGAAAATGACCCGTTTACTCCGACCCTTTGCTTCCTTTCTGCCAGCCAGTTCTCTGTCCACATCAATACTGAACCCCCAATACCGTGTGCTTTAAGTTTGTATACTAATCTCTTATGTGGGACCTTGTCGAAAGCCTTCTGAAAGTCTAGATATAACACATCCACTGGTTCTCCCTTATCCACTCTACTAGTTACATCCTCAAAAAATTCCATAAGATTCGTCAGACATGATTTACCTTTCATAAATCCATGCTGACTTTGTCCAATGATTTCACCACTTTCCAAATGTGCTGCTATCCCATCTTTAATAACTGACTCTAGCAGTTTCCCCACTTCCAATCTTAGACTAACTGGTCCGTAATTCCCCTTTTTCTCTCTCCCTCCTTTTTTAAAAAGTGGGGTTACATTAGCTACCCTCCAATCCTCCGGAACTACTCCAGAATTTAAGGAGTTTTGAAAAATTATCACTAATGCATCCACTATTTCTGTGGCTACTTCCTTGAGTACTATGGTATGCAGACTATCTGGCCCTGGGGATTAATCGGCCTTTAATCGGTTCAATTTACCCAACACCACTTCCCGGCTAACCTGGATTTCACTCAGTTCCTCCATCTTATTTGACCACTGGTCCCCTGATATTTCCGGCAGATTATTTATGTCTTCCTTAGTGAAGACAGAACCAAAGCAGTTATTCAATTGGTCTGCCATGTCCTTGTTCCCCATGATCAATTCACCTGTTTCTGACTGCAAGGGACCTACATTTGTTTTAACTAATCTCTTTCTCTTCACATATCTATAAAAACTTTTGCAGTCAGTTTTTATTTTCCCTGCCAGTTTTCTTTCATAATCTATTTTCCCTTTCCTAATTAAGCCCTTTGTCCTCCTCTGCTGGACTCTGAATTTCTCCCAGTCCTCTGATAGGCTGCTTTTTCTGGCTAATTTGTATGCTTCATCTTTTGTTTTTATACTATCCCTGATTTCCCTTGTTATCCATGGATGCACTACCTTCCCTGATTTATTATTTTGCCAAACTGGGATGAACAATTGTTGTAGTTCATCCATGCAGTCTTTAAATACCTTCCATTGCACATCCACTGTCAACCCTTTAAGAATCACTTGCCAGTCTATCTTGGCCAATTCACGTCTCATACCTTCAAAGTTATCTTTGGAGATGTTGCATTCAATTCCCTCATCCAAATCATTAATATATATTGTAAATAGCTGGGGTCCCAGCACTGAGCCTTGCGGTACCCCTTGTTTCTGACTTAATTATGTCACTCTCCATCCTAATGAAGAACTCAACCATATTATGGTCACTCTTGCCCAAGGGGCCACGAAGAACAAGACTGCTAACTAACCCTTCCTCATTACTCAGTACCCAGTCTAGAATAGCATGCTCTCTCGTTGGTTCCTCTACATGTTGGTTTAGAAAACTATCCCGCATACATTCCAAGAAATCGTCTTCCTCAGCACCCCTGCCCATTTGATTCACCCAATCTATATGTAGATTGATGTCACCCATTATAACTGTTTGACCCTTGTTGCACGCATTTCGAATTTCCTGTTTGATGCCATCCCCAACTCCACTACTACTGTTAGGGGGCCTGTATACAACTCCCACTAGCGTTTTCTGCCCCTTAGAGATTCGCAGCTCTACCCATATCGATTCCACATCCTCCAAGCTAATGTCCTTCCTTTCTATTGCATCAATCTGCTCTCTCAACAGCAACGCTACCCCACCTCCTTTTCCTTTCTGTCTATCCCTCCTGAATATTGAATATCCCTGGATGTTCAGTTCCCAGCCTTGATCCCCCTGGATCCATGTCTCCGTGATCCCAATTATAGCATAGTCATTAATAGCTATCTGCACATTCAACTCGTCCATCTTATTACAAATGCTCCTCGCATTGTGACACAAAGCCTTCAGGCTTGTTTTTACAACACTCTTACTCCTTATACAATTATGTTGACAAGTGGCCTCTTTTGATTTTTGCCCTGGATTTGTCTGCCTGCCACTATTAATTTTCACTTTGCTACCGATTGCTTCTACCCTCATTTTATACCCCTCTTTCTCTCTGCTCACACATTTGAGAAACATTTAAGAAACATTTAATCATGCCCTATATGTTTTCATTCAGAAGTCATTTCTCATTGTGTGTTTTTGTGCTATTTATAACCAATCATATTGAAAAGATCGTGCCCTTGCAGGAGACTGAAGAGGGATGTTTAAATTAGAATGGCTGTATTCAATGTCAAATCAGGAAAAGGAAAACAAAAAGTTAGGAAACATGGTATGAGAGAGGACAAAAAAGGGAAGGATTCATTGTAGATCTTATACTTTTTAAATTTTGAAAAAAATAATTAAAATTGGAATAAAATGAAACCTTACTTGTAACTTAGAAATAACACTGATGAACATAACAGGATGCATTCTCAGCCTCTTATGTTACTATGCACCTACGACTATCTGACCTAATTATGCTCTCACTCCATTGACGGGTTTCCAAATGCCATCTCCATAGGATCACGAACAATAAACAGATGGAACACAGAAAGGAGATAGAAAACTTTGTGACATGGTGTCAAGGCAACAACCTCTCCCTCAATGTCAGTAAGACAAAGGAGCTAGTTATTGATGTCAGGAAGTGAGATGGATTACATAACCCAATCAATATCAACAGTGCAAAAATTGAAATAATCGAGCGCTTCATGTTCACCTACGTCACCTGGCGACAACCTACGTCAACCTTCCGACAGCACCTACGACAACAAAATTGGCGCCACTGCGCCGAAAAACTTTCAACATAACCATGTTTCAACCAACATAGCTTCATGTTCCGAGGCATAAATATCAAACAATTTTCCTTAAATAATTTAATTTAAGCTACAGCCAAGAAACAGCATTGCTTCTATTTCCTCAGAAGATTGAATAAGTCCAATGATGAGAAGGCAGGAGAATGGGGTGAGAGAGAAAAATAGATCATCCATGACCGAATGGCAGAGCTGACTCGATGGACCAAATGGATTAATTCTGCTCCTATGTCTCATGATCTTACGATCTTATGATTTGATGACTCTTACCATCTTCTACAATGCACTCTAGTATCCTATCAGGATGCATCACAGCTTTGTTCAGTAAGGATGGTTTGGTCACAACTCTGCCAAGAACGCAAACAATTACTGAGTTGTGGATATAGCCCAGTCCATCACACAAACCAGCCCCCCCCCCCATATTAATTCTATCTACAATTCACACTGCATCAGTATTTTATTGAAACATATAAGATTATTAAGGGTTTGGACATACTAGAGGCAGGAAACATGTTGCCGATGTTGGGGCAGTCCAGAACCAGGGGCCACAGTTTAAGAATAAGGGGTAAGCGATTTAGAACGAAGATGAGGAAAAACATTTTCAAACAAAGAGTTGTGAGTCTGTGGAATTCTCTGCCTCAGAGGGCAGTGGAGGCTGGTTCTCGGGATGCTTTCAGGTGGGGAGCTAGACAGAGCTCTTAAATATAGCGGAGTCAAGGGATATGGGTAGAAGGCTGGAACGGGGTATTAATACAATACAATACTATTTATTTTTTGTCATTTGAACCTCATTGTAGTTCAAATGAAATTTGGTTTCTGCAGTCATACAACAAGAAAAGAACCAAGACTCAACACAATTTACACAAACATCCATCACAGTGAATCTCCTCCTCACTGTGATGGAAGGCAAAGTCTTATCTCTCCCCTGCACTCCCCATTCTCCTCCTGATGTCAGAGTCAAAGACAGGCAATGGTAAATAAGTCCCGTGGCCATTAAGGCCGCGCCGGGCGATGCAAGGCCGCACTCAGGGTCTTGATGTTGGAGCCCCCGGCGGGTGCTAGCAGGTCTCGCAGCCATTAAAGCCGCGCCGGGCGATGTAAGGTCATTTTCAGGTCATTTCCAACCCCGCAACTCGGGCGGGAGAAGTTGCCATTGCGGAAGCTCTGAAAAGCAGTCTCCCACCAGGGACCCATGAGCTCCCGCTGTTACCGTCCACCGGGCCTGCAGCTGGAGCCTCCGATGCTCCGGGGTCGGGCCGCAGCACTGTGCCACCACAGCTCCTCCCGTTCCGAACTCGGCCAGCCGCACGATGGTAAGTCCACAGGCTCTGCGACTGGAGCCCTCAGGTCATTCTGGTTGGAGGCCGCTCCACAGTGCTAGGCCCCAACGACAACGGAAACCCGACAGGGAAAAGGCTGGGTCCCCCGTACAGGGAAAAGATTTTGAAGTTTCTTCCACCCTGCCCCCCACACATGCCCAGTTAAAAAAACATTACAAACTACACTCAACGGGACACAGGGGTGGAAGATTGCTACCTTCGCGTGATCCACCCCGTTTCGACTAATGCAATCAACTCGACGAGCACAAACGTAAGATCAAAGAGAACAAGTTGTCCTACAATTTTAGGCTGTGCATGCCACACGAAAGAAGAAGAAGAAGAATGGGACACAGAAAATAAAAAAAGACAGACGGACTGCAGAAGCCGCTGCGATGTGCGTCACGCCACCCACCCAATGATTGTGGATGATCACCCATTGAATGGCGATGCTGGCTGGCCTGCTCCTGCACCCATTGTCTACTGTCTATTGTTTATAAATTAGCCAAAATATACAATGACCATTTTCACCTGGTCATTCCTTCTTTTCCCTGTCAGGCTGAAGATACAAAAGCTTGAAAGTACGCACTACCAAATTCGGGAACAGCTTCTTCCCTGCTGTAATTAAACCTCAATGGTTCTCTCATAAGCTACTGTCTCATCCCAGTGTCCTAACCTTCCTCATTGGAGCCTCTACACTATTTTTTATTCTGCTCTTTCTCTGTAACTGTAATGGGATAATGCTGTAAAACTATAGTCTGTACTCTGGTATTTTTTACTTTGCGATGTTGTACTTGTGCATGACCTATGTATAGCTTGATTGTACTTATATTAAGTATGATTTGACTGGATAGTAAACCAGCAAAGTTTTTCGCTGTATCTTGGTTCGTCACAATAATAAACCAATACTAATACCAATTAGATAATGAGATGAGTAACAAATGCATTGAAAATGCTTGAAGTACAATTATTAGTGAAGACTGATCTTCTTTCAAATAATGCCATGAGATCTTTTATAGCTGAATGCGAAAGGCCACAAGATATTGGATCAGCAGTTCACTTGCTGAAAGACAGGATGACCGGTGATGCAGTCCTCCTTCAGAACAGTTGATTCTTGTGCTAAAGTCGGATTTGAACTCACAACCTTATAACTTGAGCAAAGAGAACTTTCAAGAGCCATGCCTATCAGCTGAGAAAACTCAAACTTAAGTCCTTTCAGCAGGGCATAAGCAAGAATATTGGCACAAATAGAGTATTGGGAAGTACTTACTATTTTTGAAATAAATGCACAATAATTGAAAGACAGCGATGTGTTACATGATGTTAAATAACATTCCGAATCTTCAGATCAGCCTTATAAATAATATAACATACATTAGTTAGCAATCAATTATCATGCCCAAACATGATGGACTTTAACAGGAAAAATAGCCCAAACAAATCTGTCAATAAAAGATCTCGTTCCTTATCATTTAGTATAATTGTCTGTTGCTTTTTAATATGCGTAGAAATCTATGTATTAATAGTTCACACAGATCGGAATTTTCTTTTTTTTTAAATACAATAATTTTGTCAGAAATTGGCAATAAGAAAACCTGGGAAATTGTTGTTACATTAAGCTAACATTGAATTAAATATTCCCAGTCTGTGCTATGCCAAGGGACTGAAATTTTACTTCGGAGTCACGTGAGTGCCTTCGTGAAGACCCCGCCAGCACGCATGCGCGGCATATCGTCGCGCGCATTCGGCAGGCTGGGTGGGGGAGTGCGCTCTCTCCTCGGGCTCCTTCATAAGGCCGGTAGGTAAGTACTTACCTTTACTCCACAGGATGGACAAGGGCAAGAAGAAGGCAACGCTGTCGAGGAGCCGAGCCTCGACCAGCCAAAGGCCCTTGTCCCCGGAGCTGCGAGCAACACCGGCTGCTTCGAGGCATGTGGGGGCTGGATTGCGGAAGTCGGGCGCTCCCGCTGATTCAGGGGCCGACTCACCCGAGTATTTACCACGCCAGAGCTGGATATGGATCCAGACTTCGTGCCCCCATCCCCCAATAAAAGAGGGGGAAAACAGGTACGTGGCAAGGGGTCTCGCTTTCCACAAGCAACCCCTTCCCGAGTTCCAGAAGACCCGAGGGGGCTGGGCCGGGGGACAGCTGCACGACAGGGGAGCCCTGCAAATGTGCATAACGTACCGCTGCCAGGGAGATCTGCCGTAGTGCAGTCTGGCAATATCACTGCTGCATCGTGTAGGCCTGCTGGAGCAGATACCGCCGACAACACACCCCATCAGGCTGCGGTCAAGGGCGGAGGTGGCAGCAGTAGACGGTCGGGTTAGCTCAGCTCTGGGAGCGGCCGACCATGTGCCTCCACGCCAAAAGATGGGCATGTGTGGAGGTAAGCCTGCACGGACTCCGGGGAGCCAGGTTCCGGGGGCCGGCGCCGATCAACTCACCTGCCTTCATATCAGACAGGTGGGCCGCCACAGTCTGGGAGAAGACAGACTAGCGGAGAGTCCGTGCGGGAGTCGTATGATCCTACTTGGGCTGTAGGTCACGACAACCTGCCATTGGACCCTAGACAGCACCCTAAGGGGGTGTGGTCCGATGGTGGAAGCCCCAGTGAATTCGCAGGGCCTGGGGAAGTCGGCTTGTCCGCTGCAGATAGCAGGGACGGTCGCATTGAGCGGTTGGAGCTCTTAGTGGAGCAACTCCTCCAGCGGGACCGGGAACGAGAAGAGCAGGACTCGCGGGCATCCACTAGCCGTGCGAGGACCCCATCTCATCGTCTCCAGCCAGAAGCGTGAGTGATTGCCCAGCTGCTGCGTTTGAAGACGACCCGGGACAGCCAGTGACCGCTGAGCCAGAGCATGAGGAGGATATGCTGGAAGTGGTGAGTAAGTTTGCCGCTACCACCCAGACAGGTGAACCTCTGCACCACAAATTGGCGGGCACCATTGATTACCTGACTACGCACCAACTTCAGAGTCAGGTTCTCAATGATACCTTGGAGAAAATAAAACCGCCCGAGAACTGCATCAACCTCAGTGTGCCCTTGGTTAATGCCCAGATCTGGGGACACTTGAGTACGGCCACCAGGATGCAGGATGTCCGCCTCCAGCGTATCTTAAAGGTTCTCTCCACGGGCATAACGCCGTTTGCTAGGACCCTGGACGGGGATAATGTGTCCAGTGAACAGCAAGATGCACTGGCAGTCCTATGCAACGCCCAGTATGAAATAAACTGCCTGCGTAAGAGCTCCATAAAGCCCACACTCAACCCCAAATTCGCGGGGTTGTGCCGACCATCAACCGCTCCACCGCCGCATCAGTTATTCGGAGACCTGTCCAAACAGGTGAAGGAATTGGACGAGGAGGCCAAAACAGCGGGCCTCATGAAACCTCCGTCGACCAGACTTCACCCATATCACCAGCAGCAGCCTAATACAACTTGGAAACCACGGCTGCCGGACAGGGCACAAAGATCCTACCTACCTCCACCTCATCAAACACAACGACCTTTTTTAGGGCAAGGCCAACAGCGGCCCGTCAACCTTCACAACATCCACCCAAAACACCGTACGTACGGAACCGCCGTTAACCATGGAGGTAAGGGGGTCTGGTTCTTCTCACACCATAGCATCTTCTCCCGCATGAATAGGTGGGCGATTACGGGCTTTCTTGGACATATGGAAAACTGTCACCACAGATGAGTTTATATTGCAAAGTGTTCAAGGGTATGTTATAGATTTTATTGGAGGTATAAATCCCCCTACTCAGCATTTGCCTCATAGGAAGTTTTCTCTATCCCAAAAAGAGGTAGAGGCAGGACATGCTGAAATTATACGGCTAGCAGAAAAGGGGTAATTGGCAAAACCGAGCATGAACCTGTTGAGTTTGTGTCTAACATTTTCACCAGAATTAAAAAAGATGGGGGATGTCGGATTATTATAGACTTAACTGAGTTGAACACATTTGTACAATATACCCATTTCAAAATGGATACTTTAGAAACAGCTCAGCAGATGCTTTACCCAGGGTACTTTATGGCATGCATCGATTTGAAAGATGCATACTATACGGTGCCCATTGCTGAGGCTCACAGGAAATTTCTGAAGTTTGTCTGGAAGGGTCAATTATGGGAGTACAAGGCATTGCCCAATGGAATCACCACAGCCCCTAGGCTGTTTACCAAATTGGTAAAACCTATATTGGCTCTTCTCCGTCGCCAAATTATATGGTAATGGCATATTTGGATGATATTCTTATAGTAGGTCAGACCCTCCAATTGGCAATTCAAGGAGTGGCTGCAACCAAGGCTCTGTTCGAGAAGCTGGGGTTTGTAATCCATCCAGACAAATCAAAATTGCATCCGGTACAGGTTATGGATTATTTGGGGTTCACCCTAGACACCAATTTAATGAAGATTACCATCCCAACTAATAAAGCTACTGCTATAATAGAAGAGTGCCACAATCTTGCTTGCGCCAGGGTACCGACTATTCGGCAAACAGCAAAAGTTATGGGCAAATTGGTAGCTACATTCCCAGCTGCATGATTTGGACTGCTACACTACCGAAATTTACAAAGATCAAAAATCACCGCATTTAAAAACAAATGCTGGGCACTTTGATCGGCCAATTCGGTTACCACCGGAAGCTAGAAACGAGCTACAATGGTGGGTTGACAATATTAGAGAGTGTCATAGACCCATCATAGTAGGCAACCCAGATGTTGTGCTACAAACTGACGCAAGTGCACAAGGCTGGGGAGCAACTGATACGATGTCCAGTTGTGGGTGGCAGATGGAACTCTCATGAGTCTACCTTCCTGGAGTCACATGGGATAAATTATATAGAAATGTTGGGCGCATTTCATGGATTGCGGGCTTACTGTACTAATTCACGGGACTTACATGTCCGCCTTCAAATAGATAATACTACAGTGGTGGCTTACATCAATCATATGGGTGGTATCAGGTCGCTATCTTGTGATGAATTGGCTAATACAATTTGGCACTGGTGCATTGAAAGAAATATTTGGATTACTGCAACCTATTTGCCTAGGAAGCTTAATACAGTGGCAGACACCAGGTCACGAGTCTTCAATGACAACATCGAGTGGATGTTGAACCCCCAAATTTTTGGAGATATTATAGCTCATTTTGGGACACCAGATATTGACCTATTTGCGTCCAGGCTGAACCATCAGATACCAACGTATGTGTCATGGGAACCAGACCCTGGGGCAATAGCAATGGATGCGTTTTCTATCCATTGGGGGAAATGGTTTTGCTACGCTTTTCCCCCATTCTGCCTCATCAGTCGGGTATTGCAGAAAATTAAATTAGACTCTGCAACTGGCATATTGATCATTCCCGACTGGCCTACACAACCATGGTACCCGATGGTCGTAAAAATTTTAAAACAACCATGGATGGCGATTGGGAAACACACCAAATTGATTACTCACCCCATTACGGGGGTTAGTCATCCTTGCCATGGTCATTTAAACTTGTTGGCCTGCAGGTTTAGAAAAGACCACTCATCCGGGCAGGCATCTCTTCACGAGCCATAGACCTTATCGCCGCATCATGCCGAGAGTCAACTCGGAAACAGTACCTCACCCAGATCAGAAAATGGGAGGCGTTCTGTGCCCGGACCAACAAGTCTTCAAACTCAGCAACAATACCTGATGTCCTGGAGTTTCTAGCGGGCCTCCATTTTGATGCTGGCCTTAGCTACAGTGCCATTAACAGCGCCAGGAGTGCGCTGTCCTCATACCTGGATATAGGTATCAGCTCCAACCACCTGGTGTCTAAACTAATGAGGGGAGTGTTCAACACCAACTTTACAAAAACTGCGACTGGACAGCATGGTGGCCACCCCTGGTCAAATAAATATCTTTTTCAAAGAATTATTAAAACAGCACATGCCAGGGGTGCATGGGCTGCAGTTGGAATATCGGGCGTACCCTGTAGATGCCACTCTCTGCATAGTCACCCATCTCCACCACTACATCCGAGTTACTGGAGTTATCAGGATGAAGGAACAGGGGCTCCTCATCAGTCATAAACCTCCGCATCATCGGGTGACTACACAGACTATCGCCAGGTGGCTCAGGTGGTGTTGGATGCAGCAGGAATTGCTACTGATATTTTTAGGTCTCATTCCACCAGGGCTGCATCCACATCAGCGGCGAGGGCCATGGAGGTGCCCATGGACCACATTCTTGCCACTGCGGGCTGGGCCAGTGAAGAAACCTTTCAACGGTTCTATAACTAGCCACTGGTCGCCCCTGCGACATTCGCAGAAGCTATCCTGGGAACCGCTCAGTGAATATCTGTCCCCGAATTAGGGGTTATTTGTTGTTTTTTTGATTAATAAATTGTGTTGATTTTTCAGCCAGTTTCGACTGAAGTCCATTAACAGCCTTCCTCCATCAGAATGGCGACAGTGTGATAAGCATGGACATTGTCCAGGGTGTGAAATCACAGAGTTTTGAAATCTTCACGAAGTCACTCACGTGACTCCGAAGTAAAATAGTAAGATTAAACGAGAACTTACCAAGTTTGAAGGTTGATCTGTATTTTACGAGGAGTCGTGGTGAGGGATTTCGTGCCCACCGCTCCCACCCTCTATCATAAGGTCAACCAGGAAGTTCTACGTTTTTCATCTTACTATTTTTTAGTCATGATTTGTTTTCTGTGATTCCACACCGCTGCTTTGAATGATGCCGCGCATGCGTGCTGGCGGGGTCTTCGCGAAATCCCTCACTGCGTCTCCTCGTAAAATACAGATCAACCTTCAAACTTGGTAAGTTCTCGTTTAACCTTAATATTTCTGCTGCTGCTTCTGTACAGTGCAAAAATCAGTCATTCCTCCCATATTTGATCACAATGAATCAAACCCTTCAAGGTGGCTCTGGAGGAGTACCAAAAGAGGATCCATCAAGCTGGAATATAGTTTCCTTGTTTTCAAATCACTCTCTATGATCTGGCCCTTCCATGCCACTGGAACTTCCACCACATATCTTCATTCATTTTATTCTGACTTCAGCAACTTCAAATGTAATTGCTAACTCCATTGCCACCTATGTCTCCAATTGCCAAAGGCTGCCTGTACACAAAATGACATGAAAACTAGACTTGGGCAGATAACCCTTCACACCTGTACCACCATTCAAATTCATAATTCCTGATTTCTGCTGACTTCAACTTTTCTTCTGTGCCAGTTCCCTATAGCCTTCAATTTCCCTCTCTTCAAAAAATATATATTCCTTCACTTTAAATACTCTTAAAGATCTGACCACCATAATCAACCAGGGGATCACTAACCTTTGCAAATATAAACTTCTCCCTTTTAAATAACGGTCCTTTATACCCTGTAATTCCCTCTCTATACCTTTCTAAATATATTGTCTCTTAAAAGGCACTCCTTAAAACTCATGCTCATCTTTGGTCATCTTCTTTAATATCTCTTACAGTAGTATCGTATCAGTTTGTGTTTACTATCTCTTTGTAAGCACCTTAAAGTCATAATACAAATTCAGGATGTCTTTTTGTAATGTTTCTCAATGATTAAAAACCCAACAGTACACATTGTCAATGCACCAATCACACTCAAAGGACAAGAAAACTGTCCATTTGAGGATTCTGTGAAAATCTGTGGATTATACAATATTAAAGAAAGAATAATTAGAGTCTCAATCTACAAAGATGGCTACTGTGAACAATAGAGACAAAGAAAACCCGATTTATTTTATCATAATCAAAAACATTTTCCAAGGCTTAAGAGACTACTGAAGTTAGCAGAAATGAATGCATTTACAATCTACTTTGCAGATAAATTATCATTCTGCAGAATTCCTGCAAATGGAGAGCTAAGCACAGTAGATATTTTGTCAGTCACAGGGAAAGTAAATATGGAAATATCATTTGGCCAAAAAAGTAGACCGCCAGAGTTACAACAACACACAAAGAGCCTATTTTCAACCCTGCAGGTGGTCACAAGATTGTATGGAAGAAAAGCAGCGAAGATTAGAAAGAGAGCTGCATAATCAATTGGCCTCAGAATAGGCCAAGTAGGGGCATTTCCACGTCATGTCATAGAAACATGGCTTCCTGACCACATCCCCTCCAACATTCCCAGGATCATCCATCACATACAGTGGACTGATGCTCTCTTAGCATACAGGAAATGAATGCCAGGCAAATTTCCCTGATCCAGATGGCTCAACATTGCCCTAAGCACCTCCTAAAACTATACCACATTGCAGTGCAAATAGAGGATTTATTTTTGAGGGGAAAGAATGTTTGGTAAATTGTGTTGCTGGTACTAAGTTGAATGTTTTACTTACGCACGCAACACAAAATAAAAATTAGGTTCAGAATTGATCAACAAAAAGGACAAATGAAAAATACTTATTTTCTACATTTATTGAATAATAAATAGCTTTGATATGAAGCTTTGTTCCATTCAGGTCAACTGATTTGTTTTTTTAACAGGAGAATGCTCTTTTTGGAATATTTCAAATAGTGAGACAGTAGGAAATACATTGTACAACATGGCAGAACAGCTTATTTTAAATCTCTTCCAATATTTTATGGAAAATTACATTGTGAGCAGGATAAAATAAGCTCTGATCAGACGTGTGAAACCTACCACGAGGACTGAGGGGGCTGTCTCTGTTTTACAGGAACAGTTTCAGCAAACAGACTGGAGTCTGTTTGCCACTCAGGCCACCTTCATCTCCCAAGTGGACATCAACTCATACACCTCAACCGTTCTGGACTATATAAAATTCTGCACGGACAACGTCACTACCCACAAAGAGATAAAGACCTTCCCTAACCAGAAGCCGTGGATGAGCAGGGAGGTCAGACTCCTGCTGAAGGCTCGCGACGCTGCTTTTAAATCTGGCGACGCTGAGGGATACAGCTCATCCAGGGCCAATCTGAAAAAGGGAATTAGGAATGCTAAACTCAATCACAAATAGCGGATCGAGTAGCATTTCCAAAACAACTCTGACCCCAGACGCATGTGGCAAGGAATCAAATCCATTGCCGATTACCATAAAGTCAACACCCCTCCCCCAGACAACGCCTCCCTTCTTGACGAGCTAAACCATTTCTATGCTCGCTTTGAGGGGGACAACAAAACTCCAGCATCAAATTTGCTCCACCCCCGAATGAACAACCCCTCAGTCTCTACACCTCTGCTGTACAAGATGCACTGAGCAAGGTGAATGAGCACAAAGTTGCCGGCCCCGATGGCATCCCCGGGCGGGTGCTCAGGGCATGTGCTGGACAACTATCCCTGGTCCTCACTGACATTTTCAACCTGTCACTGGCCCAGGGTGTCATCCCCACTTGCCTCAAGACATCTACCATTGTGCCAGTGCCCAAACAATCAGCGACAGGGAGTCTCAACGATTTCCGGCCAGTGGCACTCACCCCTGTCATCGCCAAGTGCTTCGAGCGGCTGATCTTGGCTCATCTCAAAGCCAGCCTCCCCCCCACACTGGACCCCCATCAGTTTGCCTACCGGACCAACAGGTCTACAGAGCACGCCATATCGGCGGCCCTACACTCTGCCCTGACCCACCTGGACAGCAATAACACCTACATCAGGTTGCTATTCATTCACTTCAGCTCCGCATTTAACACTGTCATACCCGCTAGCTTGATCACCAAACTCAGCGGTCTTGGCATCTCCACTTCCCTCTGCAATTGGACACTGGATTTCCTCACTAACAGATCACAGTCTGTTAGGGTCAACAACCTCACCTCCTCCACTATAACACTGAACACAGCCCTTCACCCATGACTGCATCCCTAAGTATGGCTCCAACGCCATCATAAAATTTGCCGACGGTGGTAGGACTGATCAGTGACAACGACGAGTCAGCCTACAGGGAGGAGGTCCAGCACCTGAAACCTGGTGTGCCAACAATAACCTCGTCCTCAACTCCCAGAGGACGAAGGAAATCATTGTTGACTTTAGAAAGAACAGAGGGGGCAGACACACCCCCATCCATATAAACGGGACTGAGGTGGAGCGGGTCTCCAATTACAAATTCCTCGGGGTACACATCTCGGAGGATGTGTCCTCGTCCCTCAACAACCTCTAAGCTGCTCAAAAGGGCGCAGCAGCGCCTTTACTTCCTGAGGAGGCTCAAAAAAGCCCACCTGTCCCCCCAGATCCTGACCAACTTTACCGCTGCACCATCGAAAGCATCCTGACCACCTGCTTTACGGTATGGTACAGCAGTTGCACCGTGGGCACTACAATGGGTGGTGAAAACCGCCCAGTACATCATCGGTGCCCCGCTCCCTGCCATGGATGCCCTCCACCAAAAACGGTGTCTGAGACGGGCCGGAAAGGCCATCAAAGACCCCTCCCACCCTAACCATGGACTGTTTGCCCTTCTACCATCAGGGAGGCGGTACAGGAGCCTCGGTTCCCGCACTAGTAGGATGAGGAACAGCTTCTATAACAACACCATCACACTGCTGAACTCGGAGTCCCGCCGATAGATTTCTCCAGTCTCTCCGTCCACATTGTCTGCATTCTGTATCTATTTATATATTGCGATTACTATGAACTGACGCTAAACTGCATTTCGTTGTACACATACTTGTATCTCTGCAATGACATTAAAGTTGAATTGAATTGAATTGAGCTATCAACTACTCATCATGAGTTTCACACAAGAACTACAACCTGCATAAAACATGTGCTTTTTGTGATCTGCCAAGTCTGACCTTGAAAACTTTCATTTTGATTTTAAGATAAAAATCTTTAATTCAAGTCTGTTTTTTAAGTCCCAGTTCATTGCTCTGTGAATCCCAGTTTTGTTCATCTGCTCTGTGGTGAGTCATGCTTCAGAGGAGGGATAAAAAAACATCTTTCTGCTCTTCACCACGAAGCAGTGAGGCATCAGAAGATCAAAATGTTCACAGCGACCAGATGCAAGAACAGTAAGAAGGGGGTGACTGGGAAGATTGGAATCTGACTTCTATGTAGTATAAAGAGAGAATTATTTTGATCAATGGAGCATGACTCCCAACCTGCAGAAAAAATAATTGTTGAGGATAGAGCGTTCGTTAATGGCACAATTGCAATCGATTAAAGCAGACGGGGCGGTGGCATTCCGACTTCCAAGGATTCAGTTATAAGGCCTTGTAACTTTAAAGTCATTTTCCCATTGTGTGCACAACATAGGATTTTTTTGTTACAAAAGCAAGAGGTCTTAGTTTGAAATTGAAGGAGTTTCAAAGGGAATCTGACGGTTAAGTTTTTTACTCAGGGAGTTGTTGATACCTGGAACAGGCTTAAGCGGAAGTGGAGAAATGATTACATTTAAGAAGCATTTAGACAGATACTGCAATAGACGACATCGAAGATTACAGCCCCAATGCAGAAAAATGGGATTGGCGTGGAGGGGTAAAAAAGATGGCATGAATGCGATGGGTTGATGTCACGGTACAAATTTATGAATCTACTGTATGACACTATGTCGAATATGAATTTTTCTACGTATAATAACACTGCTGTCTCTCAGCTCCATGGATCTGGGTCAGATCCAGAACTTGGCAGTGTTTGTGTGGAATTTGTACATTCTCCATGTGACCACAAATGATTCTCCTGATGCTCTGGTTACCTCCCACATCCCAAAGTGTTAGTCAGCTACAGAAAATTACCGTTTGGTACGGGTAAGCGGTAAAAGTTCAAAGGAGAGTTGATGGGTAAGTGAGGGAGAATAAGTTGTATGATTACAAGGAGAGTGGGAACGGGAATGCTCTGCTGAGAGTTGGCAAAGACTTGATGCGCTAAATAACTTCCTTCTCTGTTGTAATAAGTGATTATTCACCAATTTAATAATGTGCACCAATATGCTATCAAACACTGGAAACAGAAATCTGCATTAAATTAGCAACAAATTATCCTGTTTGCATTTTGTTAGTAGAGTGCAATGCAAAATACTGCCATGTTTACTCACCGAGTGGGAATGACACAAGGACATTTTCTATTAAAATGTTGGATCTTAAGAATTGCTTTACTTCCTGTTGTTACATTTTCTTATTATAATTTTGTCCTCTCTATTCCACCAGCAAAATCTTATGTGAGCGTGTGCATCATTAATTCATCCTATGTCAATTAGAATATCCTATGTTACTAACACAGTGGTACAGCTGGTAGAGCTACTGCCGTACAGCTCCAGACACACGGGTTCGAACCTGACCGATATCTGTGTGGATTTTGCACATTCTCTTTACAACATAGAAACATAGAAATTAGGTGCAGGAGCAGGCCATTCAGCCACAAGGGCCACATCCAACTCCCTCTTAAATATGGCCAACAAACTGGCCTCAACTACCTTCTGTGGAAGAGAATTCCACAGATTCACCACTCTCTGTGTGAAAAACGATTTTCTCATCTCGGTCCTAAAAGACTTCTCCCTTATCCTTAAACTGTGACCCTTGTCCTGGACTTCCCCAACATCGGGAACAATCTTCCTGCATCAAGCCCGCCCAACCCCTTAAGAATTTTGTAAGTCTCTATGAGATCACCCCTCAATCTTCTAAATTCCAGCGAGTACAAGCCGAGTCTATCCAGTCTTTCTTCATATGGAAGTCCTGCCATCCCAGGAATCAGTCTAGTGAACCTTCTCTGTACTCCCTCTATGGCAAGAATGTCTTTCCGCAGATTAGGAGACCAAAACTGTATGCAATACTCCAGTTGTGGCCTCACCAAGACCCAGTACAACTGCAGTAGAACCCCCATGCTCTTGTACTCAAATCCTTTAGCTATGAATGCCAACATACCATTCGCTTTCTTCACAGCCTGCTGCACCTGCATGCCTACGTTCAATGACTGGTGTACCATGACACCCAGGTCTCGTTGGATCTCCCCTTTTCCTAATTGGTCACCATTCAAATAATAGTCTGCTTCCCTGTTTTTGCCACCAAAGTGAATAACCTCACATTTATCCACATTATACTGCATCTGCCATGCATTTGCCCACTCACCCAGTCTATCCAAGTCATCCTGCAGCCTCCTAGCATATTCCTCACATCTAACACTGTCCCCCAGCTTCGTGTCATCCGCAAACTTCGAGATGTTGCATTTAATTCCCTCGTCCAAATCATTAATGTATATTGTAAATAGCTGGGGTCCCAGCACTGAGCCTTGCGGCACCCCACTAGTCATTGCCTGCCATCCTGAAAAGGACCCGTTCACTCCTACTCTTTGCTTCCTGTCTGCCAGCCATTTCTCTATCCACATCAATACTGAACCACCAATACCGTGTGCTTTAAGTTTGTATACCAATCTCTTGTGTGGGACTTTGTCGAAAGCCTTCTGAAAGTCTAGATATAACACATCCACTGCTTCTCCCTTATCCACTCTACTAGTTACATCCTCAAAATATTCAATAAGATTCGTCAGACATGATTTACCTTTTGTAAATCCATGCTGACTTTGTCCAATGATTTCACCACTTTCCAAATGTGCTGCTATCCCATCTTTAATAACTGACTCTAGCAGTTTCCCCACTACCGATGTTAGACTAACTGGTCTGTAATCCCTGTTTTCTCTCTCCCTCCCTTTTTAAAAAGTGGGGTTACATTAGCTACCCTCCAATCCTCAGGAACTACTCCAGAGTCTAAAGAGTTTTGAAAAATTATCACTAAGGCATCTGCTATTTCTGGGGCTACTTCCTTAAGTACCCTGGGATGCAACCTATCTGGCCCTGGGGATTTATCGGCCTTTAATCCATTCAATTTACCTAACACCACTTTCCGGCTAACCTGGATTTCACTCAGTTCCTCCATCTCATTTGACCCGCGATCCCCTGCTATTTCCGGCAAATTATTTATGTCTTCCTTAGTGAAGGCAGAACCAAAGTAGTTATTCAATTGGCCTGCCATGTCCTTGCTCTCCATGATCAATTCACCCGTTGCAAGGGACCTACATTTGTTTTAACTAATCTTTTGAGCTTCACATATCAATAAAAACTTTTGCAGTCAGTTTTTATGTATTCGGCCAGTTTTCTTTCATACTCCATTTTCCCTTTCCTAATTAAGCCCTTTGTCCTCTTCTGTTGGTCGCTGAATTTCTCCCAGTTCCCTGGTAGGCTGCTTTTTCTGGCTAATTTGTACGCTTCATCTTTTGCTTTGATACTATCCATGATTTCCCGTGCTATCCACGGATGCGCTACCTTCCCTGATTTATCCTTTTGCCATACTGGGATGAACAATTGTTGTAGTTCATCCATGCAGTCTTTAAATGCCTTCCATTGCATATATACCGTCAACCCTTCAAGAATCAATTGCCAGTCCATCTTGGCCAATTCATGTTTCATACCCTCAAAGTTACCTTTCTTTAAATTCAGGACCCGTGTCACTCTCCATCCTAATGAAGAACTCAACCATATTATGGTTACTCTTGTCCAAGGGGCCACGTACAACAAGGCTGCTAACTAATCCTTCCTCATTACTCAATACCCAGTCTAGAATAGCCTGCTCTCTCGTTGGTTCCTCTACATGTTGGTTTAGAAAACTATCCCACATACATTCCAAGAAATCCTCTTCATCAGCACCCTTGCCAATTTGATTCACCCAATCTATATGTAGATTGAAGTCACCCATTATAACGGTTTTACCTTTGTTGCACGCATTTCTAATTTCCTGTTTGATGCCATCCCCAACTCCACTACTAATGTTAGGTGGCCTGTACACAACACCCACTAGCGTTTTCTGCCCCTTAGTGTTTCGCAGCTCCACCCATATCGATTCCACATCCACCAAGCTAATGTCATTCCTTTCTATTGCGTTAATCTCCTCTCTAACCAGCAAATGGTGTAATGGGTTCGAATCCCACTTCTGACACCATTTAGAGAAGGTGCACAGACACCTTAAAGTCGTCAGTACTTTATTAAGTATACATTATACATAGCCCTGGCTGTACGTGGTCTGTCACGAACACTAGAGAGAGAGAGCTAGGGGCGTGTGGGTTACAATTACACTAACTGGTGGGGGAGTGGTTAGCATGGACATTGTTACTATCAATTAAAGGTGTACACACATATCATCTACAACTACCCCACCTCCTTTTTCTCTCTGTCTATCCTTCCTGAACATTGAATATCCCTGTATGTTCAGCTCCCAGCCTTGATCACCCTGGAGCCATGTCTCCGTGATCCCAACTATATCATAATTATTAATAGCTATCTGCACATTCAACTCATCCACCTTATTACGAATGCTCCACGCATTGAGACACAAAACCTTCAGGCTTGTTTTTACAACGCTCTTGCCCCTTTTACAATTATGTTGAAAAGTGGCCCTTTTAGATTTTTGCCCTGGATTTGTCTGCCTGCCACTTTTCACCTTGCTACCTATTGCTCCTATCCTCATTTTACACCCCTCTGTCTCTCTGCTCACACATTTAAGAAACCCTCCACTTCTTATTCTCCGTTTGTTATTTTTTTCTTCTTTCCCCCCTACGTATTGTGCCTGACTACTTCTCTTCTCTGCCTCCTGCCTCACAACGGACTACTTGCTTTCTCTATTTGAGTCCCTCCCCCCAACCGATCTAGTTTAAAGTCTCCCCAGTAGCCTTTGCAAATCTCCCCGCCAGGATATTGGTTCCCCTCGGGTTTAAGTGCAACCCGTCCTTTTTGTACAGGTCACACCTTCCCCAATAGAGGTCCCAATGATCCAGAAACTTGAATCTCTGCACTCTGCACCAGTCCTTTAGCCACGCATTTATCCTTCACCTTGCTCCATTCCTACTCTCACTGTCGCGTGGCACAGGCAGTAATCCTGAGATTGTTACTTTTGCGGTCCTTCTCCTTAACACTCCTCCTAACTCCCTAAATTCTCCTTTCAGGACCTCCTCTCTTTTTCTACAACTGTATGGGTTTCCTCCGGGTGCTACAGTTACCTCCCATTCCAAGGATGTACAGGTTATTAGGTTAATTGGCTTGGTATGATTGTAAATTATCCCAAGTGTGCGTAGGATAGTATTAATGTGCAGCGTTTGCTGGTGAGACGAAGGGCCTGTTCCCATGCTGCATCTCTAAACTAAACTAAACAAAGACGTGTGGGTTTGTAGGTTAACTGTCCCTTGTATATTGCTCCTGGTTTGTAGCAGATGCAAAAGTGGGAAAACATAGATCTAGTGTGAATGGGTGATTGATAGTCAACGTGGACCTGGTGGGCCTGTTTCCACGTTATGTTTTATAATCAAATGCTGATTTCTATAATTGTATTAAATAAGCATTACCACTAAGTGTAAGATAAACTAAGGTAAATATCATTCATCACAAATCACTTGTAGTACTGTATGGAAATATATTTTCATCTACCACTTTTTTCTTCTCAGTAACTGAAATTTACTGAGAATAGTTAAGTATTAGTTCTCTAAGAAACATACACTTCACCACTTCACACCCAATCACCCACACCCTCTGTGCTGCACAACATCACTTATCCAATATCAACAATAAAAATAGAGGTGGTGGAGAGGCTTTTCAGAGGACAACCAAGCCGGAAATCTCCAGGACCTGACAATGTTTTCCCCTCTGCTCTTAAGCTCTGTGCCAAACAGCTGGCACCAGTCTATACAGAGATTTTTAACCAGTCTCTGCAAACATGTACTGTCCTTGCTTCAAAATCTCCACTATTGTCCCTGTACCCAAAAATCAAGGATTACTTGTCTTAATGACTACAGGCTTGTCGCACTGACCTCTGTAGTCATGAAGACACTTGAAAGGCTTGTGCTGGCCAAGCTGAAAAATATCACAAACTCCCTGCTGGACCCTCTGCAGTTTACATATCGTGCCATTAGATCTGTGGATAATGCAGTCAACCTGGGCCTGCACTTCATCCTACAGCAAGGAGTCATAAAACAACTGTCATAAAACAATTCTCCTGATCCTACTGGGAGGATCCTGTTTGTTGATTTTAGCTCTGCATTCAACGCCATTGTGCCAGAGCTACTACACTCCAAACGTTCCGAGTTGACTGTGCCTGAACCTCTCAGTCGGTGGATCACCAGCTTCCTGACAGACAGGAAGCAGCATGTGAGGCTGGGAAAGCACATCTCGGACCCGCAAACGCTCAGCATAGAAATACCGCAAGGCTGCGTACTCTCTGCTCTCCTCTATTCTCTCTACACCAACGACTGCACCTCCACAGACACCTCTGTCAAGCTTCTCAGGTTTGCGGATGACACAACCCTGATTGGGCTGATCCAGGATGGGGAGGAATCTGCCTACAGACAGGAAGTGTCACAGCTGGCGACCAGGTGCCGTCGCAACAACCTAGAGCTCAATGCTCTTAAGACAGTGGAATTGATTGTAGACTTTAGGAGAGTTCCCCCTCCCCTCACCCCACTCACCATCAACAACACCACATTCACATCTATGGAGTCTTTTAAGTTCCTGGGAACCATCATCTCCAAGGACCTTAAGTGGGGGGCGATCATCGACTCCACAGTCAAAAAGGCACAACAGAGGATGTACTTCCTACGGCAGCTCAGGAAGCACAATCTGCCACAGGCAATGATGGTCCAATTCTACACGGCCATCGTAGAGTCTGTTCACACCTTCTCCATCATGGTCTGGTTTGGCTCAGCCACCAAGCACTACACTTGGAGGCTGCAAAGAATCGTCCGATCAGCAGAGAAGGTTATTGGCTGCAACCTTCCCTCCATTGAATAACTTTACACTGCAAGGGCCAGGAAGCGAGCGGGCAAGATCATCTCTGACCCCTCTCACCCTGGCCACAACTGCCACAAAGCCAATATTCTGCAGCCTCCCTTTGATCTGGTATTTTGTTGGTTCACATGCTTGATCAATGGTGTTTTATCATTAATGTTTTATTATTATTAATGTTTAGTGTTTTCTGAGTCATTCGTAACTGTCACTGTATATCACGTTCTTACTTGTGGGCGCAGTACCAAGGCAAATTCCTTGTATGTGAATACTTGGCCAATAAACTTACATACTTACCTACAAACTCATGAATAATCTCAAAAATTACACCACTGTCATTGTCTAGACCACTAGCACTGATATTCTATTTACAGTAGATTAGAAATTCAGCATGGAAAGAGGCACTTTGTCTCACTGAGTCCATGCTGGCCACTGATCACCCATTCACATTATTTTCATGTTATTCCATTTTCTCATTCACTCCCGACATTCTCGGGGCAACTTACAGAGGCCAAATAACCCGCACATATTTGGGATGTGGAAAGTAACGGGAGCACCCAGAGGAAACCCACATGGTCAGGGGGAAAACGTGCAAACTACACACAGACAACAGTAAAGGTCAGAATCAAACGCAGCTCTCTGACTGTGAGGTAGCAGCTCTAACAGCTGCACCATTGTGCTGCTAATTTTTTTTTATATGAACTGCTATTAGTTTGGATTACACGTGCTTCATGTATCTACTGGTGTCTCTGCTGAGATTTTACTGCTTTATTTTTTTCAAAAGCAATACTATTAATAAATGCACAGCACGATGGCGCAGTGGTAGAGTTGCTACCTTACCTTGGTTCAATCCTGACTACGGGTGCTGTCTGGACAGAGATTATACGTTCTCCCCCGTGACCCGCGTGGGTTTTTTTCCAGGATTTCCGGTTTTCTCCCACATTCCAAAAGGCGTACAGGTGTGTAGGTTAATCGGTTTGGTATAATTGTAAATTTTCCCAAGTATGGGTAGGATAGTGTAAGTGTGTAGGGATTGCTGGTCGACGTGGACTCGGTGGGGCGTAGGGCCTATTTCCGCTCTGCATCTCTACACTAAACTAAACTAAATAAAGATGAATATAGAATTTACTTTTGACTTTACAGATCCAGCACGGAAACAGGCCCATTGTCTCACCGAGTCTGTGCTGCAAGCGATCACCCCATGGGTGAATGACCTGTTTCTGTGCTAAAGGTGCATAGCTCAGTGCAGCTCGATTTCTAAACCTGCCTGGCACCTTTCATGTGACTTCCTAGAGATTTTGTTGTGCCGTCCGTCTTTGTTGTGTCTCAGGATGCCGTTCAGAAACATGGAAAGTCCCATTCGCACTGGGACGTGTGGCCGGCTGACTCCCTCACCCTGCAGATTGCCTTCCTTCAAGCCCCCTCTGCATCTGTCATAGAGTCATAGAGTCATGGAGTCATACAGTGTGAAATCAGGTCCTTTTGCCCAACTTGCCCACACCGGCCAATATGTCCCAGCTACACTAATCCCACCTGTCTGCGCTTGGTCCATATCCCTCCAAACCAGTCATATCTATCTACCTGTCTAACTGTTTCTTAAACTGTTGGGATAATTCCAGCCTCAACTACCTCCTCTGGCAGCACGTTCAAAACACCCACCACCCTTTGTGTGAAAATGTTCGCTGAAACCTTTGAAGCTTGACAATTTATTTTCTATATCATGGTGCCCAGAATTGAACACAATATCCTAAATATGGTCTCACCAATGTCTTATACAACTGCAACATGACTTCCAAACTTCTATTCTCAATACTCTGACCAATGAAGGCCAGTGTGCCAAAAGTCTTTTTGACCACCTTAGCTACCTGCGACTCGACCTTCAGGGCACATGCACCTGCACTTGTAGATCCCTCTGTTCTACAACACTCTCCAGAGGCCTACCTTTCACTGTATAAGTATTGCCCTTGTTACACATCCAAAAATGCAACATCTCACATTTCTCTGTATTAAATCCCACCTGCCAATCGATCAAGATCCTGCTGCAATCTTTCACAACCATCTTCACTGTCTGCAAAATCACCCACTGTTGTATTGTCTGCAAACCTTCTAGTCTTGCCCTGTCTGTTTTCTTGGGTAAAATCAAGCTCCACTTTCTTACCTGACTAAAGGGTAGAAGGCTAAAAGGGTTGCCGATCCACCTCCGGGTGTTAATTGGTGAGGCAAACCAAGACCTCACCAGAACCTAGGTCTCAATCAATGTACCTCTGAGGTACCAGTCCCCAAAGTGCCCGTACAGCCTTTGACAAGAACCAAAGCTGGGCAGGAGCCTCACCTTCTCTTCTAGTTTTCAATGCTTGGATAATCAATTAAAAAAGATCAAAATTGTCAAATGTCCAATGAATAAATGAAATGACTAAAAATAAAAAAATAGCTCATTTTAAAACTTAAAAAAAAAAAATTATCACTGAAATAGTAATAAAATGATTAAATTATATACAATTAAAGTAAAATGAAAGCAGTAGGTAATTTAACTTTTTCCTCCCAATCTTATGCAAAAATATGGCAATTCAGCCTGGTTTTGGAGAACGCAGGACTGAAGAAATGGATTCTCTCAGCATATCCGTTCTGCTCCAAGTAGAGTCCATCACTCTGTTCATTCCAGATTCATAATGTAGTTACTCAGTTCATGGGGGACTTAAGCTTGGACAAGTATTTGTGAGCTGCCAAATGCAGAGAATATATTGTTATTAGTGGAATGATCGCTGGTGAAATAATTTAAAAACTGATTTTACATGTTATTGTTGTTCTTTCCCTCTGTTGTATATCCTTGCTACATTATGTCAGGAATAGAAGGGTTAAATTGTTCATTGGGAATGAGGGAATTTTTGTAATTATGTCATGTTTTGAATAACCTTCAGACATCCCAAAGTACTTCACAGACACTGACGACCTGGAGTTTAAAGGGCATCCAGAACTTAATAATTGTTCAGAAGGAACAGCAACTAACCAAAATATTTTTGCAGAACTGAAACATTTTAATGTTCATTTTTAGTCAAGTCTTTCCAGTCAAGTCACAAATTTTGCATTTGTGAAAGAAGCCTTTGACTGTAACAGATTCCCAACAACAGTTGGCAATTTCTGACACACTGCCCACTGTTGAAAACTAGAACTATAAACGATACATTCAGGAATTCTTCAGATTTCTATGAAAAGAATCACCTTTTCTAATTCATAGTGACTTTTGAAAAGCAGGTCACATGGGTCATCATCAGTGCTCGCACTGTAATCTTGCTTGTGGTAAGCTAATTATCCTGCACTACTGTGTGCATTCAATACTGGGACCTTTCCCAGGCTCCAGATTGCACAGATTCAATATATTCTGCCAGTCTATCAGCTGTTGGGTAGGGCTTGGGCAACAGCTGCCAGCAACTGCAAACATCCGGCCTCTACCGAGAGGCATAATGGCCCGTTTGATGCCAGCAAACTCCGGGGTGCTTAGAAATCCCTTTACACTTACAAGTAAATTCAAGGAAAAATGTTACCTTATAATGCTACATGCAATTGAATACCAGTCTCCTGTTGTGGTATAATTTCTGTTTTATTTTCACATAGAATTAGACACTGGCTATTTGTCTCCGAGTTCTTGCTGATTGCAATGCTTGGCAAGTTGCCTAATATTCTTGTGATTAGTTTCTAAACAGGATGTCCTTGCAAAATGAAAAAAAAACAAGAAAGTGCAGCTGAACTTCCTCCCAATGGGAGAGGATTGCATATTGACATGCAGGATGAGTGTAAATGTACACTCTTTGAATCCAAATGCTGTAAACTAAATCTGGCAAATGTCAAAGGTGCTGGAAGAGACTTATGGCGCTTAACTAGTTGCAGGGTGAAATACAGACACGGGATGTTTTTAAATGAAAGAACACAAAATTCTCTATCCTGCAATTGATGGCTAATTATTTTTAGGAACTTCAGTGAAAGGCTAATCAATTCAGCACTGCTTAGGATGGTCACGGTGGTGCAGTGGTAGAGTTATTGCCTTATAGCAATAAGACTCAGGTTCGATCCCGACTACGGATGCTGTCTATACGGAGTTTGTACGTTCTGTGTGGATTTTCTCCGAGATCTTCGGTTTCCTCCCACACTTCAAAGACGTACAGGTTTGAAGGTTAATTGGCTTGATCAATGTATAAAGGATAGTGTTAATGTGCTGGTCAGCGCGGACCCGGTGGGCCGAAGGGCCTGTTTCCACGCTGTATCTCTAAACTAAACTAAATTAAAACACAGCAAAGAATTGTTTTACATAAAAAGGTCAATTTAATTTTCTGTGCTGCTCAACTTAAAATTCTGAAGAAACCTGAAATAAGCCATTTCATATTATCTGAGCGTACTTTTGTTTTCACAATTTGGATTATGCTTCCTCACATTAAAAAAAAAACAATAGTTCAAATGGGTGAAGCATCACTGTAATTTAGTGACAATGTTCATTCTGTGAGAACATTGTCAGGTGAGCCACCTGTAGGATGAAAGTATAAGGGCAAAAGGAAAAGCTAGTGAAAGGGCTTTTACCAACAAAATGGTTGACTAAAGTAAATGGTGGCAAATAGTTAAAAAAAAAACCTCGCTTGTCCATGTTTCTATGTTCTCCAGAGATGCAACCTGACCTGCTGAGTTACTCCAGCACGTTGTGTCCTTTTGCGTATTAACCAGCATCTGCAATTCCTTATTTCTGCACTATTCTTCCAAAGTGTTTGGCAGCAAGAGAATTGCAGACACTGCTGTACTGGAATAAATACAGTAACTGATTTGGCACGAGCAGTAATAAAATAATAAGCACTGATCAGGGGGAAAGAGACACAGATTATAGTAAAGTATACCACAGCATCAGGCCCTACAGTGCACAACGTCTGTATCAAATTTAATGCCAAGGTAAGCTATTCTCATCTACAATGGTCAATATCCCTCCATTCCTCGCATATCCAAGTGCTTATCTAGAAGCCTCTCAAATGTCACTATCATAGTGCCTCTATCACGGCCCTTGCCAGAGTGTTCGAGACACCCACCACTTTTTGAAGGGGCAAGTATAATAAACTTGCCCCTTCAAAAAATATTTCCTTTAACATATTTTTTTTTTTCTGAGACTATTCTATAGGATATTCTACTGAGACTATGCTACAGAATCCTTGTTTCTTGGAGAATGAGCAGACTGCGTTTTAGAAATTCAACTGGGTGATTCTGTTGCACATCTCAGTGTCCAGAAATGAATATCAACTATTTCTCCAAATGTGTCAATAAACAGTTCTGGGCCATATGTAGCCACTCTTGCAATGTAAAGGCACTCCAAGCATGCGGTTCAACCAAACTCCCACAATGGCTGCAAGAGGTGCTGTCATTCTTCCCAGAACATTCCGATTAAAATTGGACCACCAGTTGAAGGAGTCTTGGTGAGTTGCTGCTGTGTATCCTGCAGATGATTCAAACTGCTGCCAATGTGCATTGGTGATGGAGTGCAAGTAAATGGTTATTGGAGGGTCTACCAAGCAGGCTACTATGTCCTGTATGGTGTCATGCTACTTGAATTCTGTTGAAACTGCACTCATCCAGGCAAATGGGTGTACCATCGCTCTTCTTATTTGAGCCTTACGGATGGTGAACAGGCTTTGGGAAGGTTTGTGGTGAGTTATTGTTTTCCTTTGTGAATACATAGCATGGGGTCAGCTCACCAGACCGAATACCACTTTTTAGTTTTTAAGATTGATAATTTTATATTTTTTAATATGTTTTCATGTTTAATATTTAATAAGAATCATTGGGAATTTCATAATAGTTTGTAGGGAGAGCTGCAGGTTGTAACATTGATAAATGATGAAGAAAATGATGCACACTGAAAAAGGCTATTTGATCATTATGTCTCTGCCAGTCAATAAAACAGTTATCTCCTAATTCCATCTTCCAACATTAGTCCTGCAGCCTTGTAGGTGCCAGCTCTTTAAAGTACACATCCATAGCAGTTTTTTAATGTAATGAGGGTTTTTGTCTCTCAAACCCTTTCAGACAAATTGTTCGGATGCAGACCCCTTTCTGAAGATTTAACTTTTCCCTCAACTCTCATCTCTAACTGCTTCACTGATTATTTTCAATCTATGGCCCTTGGTTTAGTCCGCTCAGGCAAGAGAAATCATTCATCCTATTTACTCTGTCTGGGCCCTAATGTAATTTTACATAGGTCCCTCCACAGCCTAGTTTGTCAAATACAAACCCAGCCTGTTCAACTTTTCCTCATAACTAAAATTTTCAAAATGGTTTTACTCAATTATTTGAATTGCTGAAGTTCAAATTTCACAAGCTGTTTTCAGATAACATTCCTACTACGTTATTTTTTGAAAGAAGATTGTGTTTGTATATCCTTGTTGAAATTAAACAGGTGCATTCAGAAAACTCCTGTAAACATGAAACAGATAAAGGGTAGAAGCCAGAAGAGGAAAGGATGGGAGAACATAAAGAGGATGAAGTGAGACAGAGTTAAAATATTGAAAGGGAAATGACAAAAAGGATAAGCTTGACAAAAGGATGACATCTCAAGGCAGTGAATAAAAGATTGAGAATAAAATGACAGAGATGCCTTCCAGTTATATAGAACTTGGAACAGTGCAGCCCAGGAACAGATTTTTTGGCCCACATTATATGTGCTGAACATGATGCCAAATTAAACTAATCTCTTTATAACCAGGTTAGGAAGACATGCCATGTCATAGACAGAGCCATGCTGACTCTCCCTAATTATCTCTCTCTATTCAAATTGTGATTTAATCCCATCCTTAGGAATCCTCCCCAATAGTTTCCCTGCCACTAATATGATACTCACCAGACTACCATTTCTTGGATGTTTAAACAAAGAAACAAGATTATCTTCTGGGACCGTGCCTAAAAGGATACAAAGATCTTCGTCAAGACTCCTGCAATCTCCTCGCTCAATAACCTGGGATAGATCTCATCAGGCCATGGGGATTTATACACCTTAATTTTTTTTAAGAAACTTAACACCTCCTCCTCCTTGATATCAGACTACGCTAGCATATTAGTATACCCTACACTGATCTCACTTGCCTCCATGTTCTTCTCATGGGTGAATGTGGATGCAGAGTATTAGTTTAATGTCTTGCCTACATCCTTTGACTCCCTCCTTTATTCTTGAAGCAAGTGTTCTCTCCTTTTTTCTTGAGTGGTCTAATCTTCTCCTTGGTTACCTTCTTGTTTTTAATGTATATTAAAAATATTGTGAATTTTTTTAATCCAATTTGCCAATTGCATTTTGTGACCTCTTTTCGAACTTTGTACTCCCTACTCGAATGCTTAATATTCCTCAAAGTTCCATCTGATATGATGATTCTTGCTCTCCCTTTCTGATAAAGCTCCCGTTATTTCTTTCATTATGTTTTGATTACCGAGAGATGACCTGTAAACCACTTCCACCGATGAATTATTGGCTTTATTGTTTCTCATTTCTACTAGAATAGCTTTTACAGCCTGGTTTCCTGATTTAAGTTCCACCTTCTCTTTTGCACTTACCCAATCATTAATTAACTGGACAATTTTCCCACCTTTTCCTCACTTCCTGTCCTTCCTGAAAGCAATTCAGCCTTCAAGATGCCCTAATATTGGGTAGGCATATCTCTGTACTCGCTATCAGATCTTGCTTACTTATTACCATTTGTGCTCAGAGTTCATCTGTTTTATTTTGAATGTTATTGCATTCAGATACAAAGCCTTTTGTTTTGTACTTTTTTGGAGCCTCAAGCCTTAGCCTTGATTTCCTCTCAGATTGTCCTTTGATTTATACTCCCTGCCTCTTCCTGTTATGGTCTGTTTCTCATTTCTCCTATTTCGCATCTCCTGCCCATTATGTCTGATTCAGGGTGGCAATGTTAGAGCATCCTTTCCCTAGATTATATTAGTGGAGTGAAAATGCAGATGTTCCAAAACTTCATATTGAGGAACGGAAGTTACAATCCTCGACTTCATTTAATCTGCGACAGCCATTGCATTCCAGCTACAACATTGAGTGACATTTAGTCCAGGGTATCCTAGACAACTGGAGATTAGGATCTACTACACGAACATTAACACAAATACATGGGTGGATATATGTGAAGGTACCTGCAAGTATGTAATACTCTGCATCAATGCCCTTGCGTATAACTGCCCCTTCTGTCTATACAATTGTAGGAAGGTTATTGGTGAAGCAGTTGTAGATGGTTGAGCCTTTGACACCACCCTGAGGAACTCCTGAAGATATGTCTTGTGGCTGAGGTGTTTGACCTACAATCATCACGACCTTCTTCCTTTGTGCTGAGTATGATTTAAACCAGCATGGGGTTCTCCCCCTGATTCCCATTGACTCCAGTTTAGCGAGGGATCCTTGATGCCATACTCGATGAAATGCTGCCTGGATGTCAAGGGCAATTCTTCCATGTTTGGATAAAGATCCTAGGAGCTGAGTGACATTGGCAGAACACAAACTAAACTTCCGTGAGCAATTAACTGTAAATACAAAGTTCACCTGAATTGGAAATGTTGGCATTCCATAAGAGAAAAAATAACAGTTCTACAGACACTCAAATACTTAGACACAAAAGAGAACTAATGACCTAACGAGCAGATGGTAGGTCATTAAAGCACTGGAAGTTCAGAAACCCATAGACAGCCACATGTTGCAAGGAATTATTCAACCATATGCTAAGGACCTACTTTGCTGAGGGCCAGATACATAATGATGAACTTGAAAAGGACAGAGATTAAAGCAACACTTTGAAGAACTTCTCAACTACGAGATTGCCCTCTGAAATCAGCGTCCTTGCCTCCATTTCACAGCAAATTGTCTGACCTAATCTTATTGTCAACAATAATCAAAAAGGCTGAGAACCAACTGAGAAACAATAAGGCCCTGGAGCAGATTGGATGCCCACTGAAGTTCTAAAACTTAGAGAGGGACTGCTGTGTCAATCTTACAGACATACGTCCCATGCTGAGGGCCAGTGATAAAATCCCAGCGTTATGCAGCACATAAACTGTCCCTTCAACCCATCAGGTCCATGCCGACCATTAACACTAAAATAATTCCATTTTTTATTCAAGTCACATTCTCAACAACTCCCCCAGATTCACTTACACACTACAACTAATTTACATGGGGCCAATTAATCTACCAATTTTTGGGATACGGTAGGAAACCGGAGCACTCAGAATAGACCCATGAAGGTCATAGGGAGAACATAGAAACTCCACATAGACATCATTTGAGGTCAGGATTAAACATGATTATTGGTGTTGTGATGTAGTAGATCTACTAGCTGTGCCATTATGTTTACTTCCCACATGAATTGCAAAAGCTTTTGACAGGTGAGCTGGGCTAAGTTGATACCATGGATACATTGGTGAAAGAAGCACAAAATCCAGATTAACTTTGTCATGTGTCAAATTGTTTTCAAAAGAAAAATAGGTGAATATGTGTCCTGGTACTCATTTAATTCACACCTTAATAACATTGGAATTATTTTTCTTATAGGTGGGGGTTTGCTACATGTGTTATTTCATCACATACATTGCACTTACAAAAGAGAACAATTTTTAATGCATATTATTTTAACAGATGTATATCTAAGTGTCTACCTATTTGGAAAAAAATGTTAAGGCAAAGTCCTATAGTGGAGATCAAGGTTTTCTGTGCCAATCAAGTTGCTGCAAATAACACTGAGATGAATTGGCACTAAATCGAGTTTAAGTATTGTTGGTTAAGGAAGGAATGTTGGCAGAATAGTTGAAGAAATCAATGTTTTTCTTCATATAGAGCAATTCAATCCTATGTGCACAAGGCACAGCTCAAAGAAAGATGAAGGGTGGGGTGTTTTTATAAGAAAGTGGACATGCTACGGTACTAATGATGTTCAGTGTGTGAATATGTTATTTTACTGACGAGGATTTGGGATTCACATTGAAAATAGAAAACACAAATTACGGGGGAATAGTCAATGATAAACATAAGGAGTTGAGGAATAATGTGTTTGTTATGAAGAATAAAAAGCGATGAAGGGGTAGAGAGTTATGATTACCAGAAGGCATAGGAAATAATGTGCACAGTATGTATTTGAGTAAGCATGTGCTGTTTAATTAGGCTAGAGGGCAGTTAATTAAAAGAGGACAATGGTATTTAGGTTAGGAGAGGGGGTTTGAAGGAAAATAATGAGAATCAAGAAGAAGAAAAGCCAAAAATAATTAGGTGATTAGGAGTTGTAGATACTGGAATCTTGAGGGGAAAAAACAAAGTTCTAGAGTAACTCTGCGAGTCATGTTGCAGGAACACCAAATATAATTGTGTAGCATGTATAAGGTGGTGTTACCATGGTGGTGAGGAGTGAAAAGTACAGATGCAGTAAAATAGCCGCACAGGAAGAAACATGGGAAACCTGTTGATGGAACTAAGAATGGAGTACATTAATAGCATGAGAAATCAGAAGCAGGAGCAAGTTATTCAGCAATTCATACCTCCTCTGAAATTTAAAGAGGCTGATCCTTCGTCCACTAACTCTCCTATTACTTAATTACCTCAATCTTCACAGCGACTGCTAATATCATCAAAGGTCCACCATAGCCATGCTCTCTTCTCACTGCTATCATCAGTTACAGGAGCCTGAGAACCATTACCAGGTTCAGGAGCAGTTCAAACATCAGGATCCTGAACCATCCTGCGCAACCCTAAACACATCCCTACCTCAGCACCGAACCACTACTCTGTGTTACTCTAGTTGCTCTATGTAATTTGGTTTATGCATTACCACGGCATTTACTAAGACTAGATGATAATTTATCGCACATGTTTATTTGTTATCGTTGTGTCCAAAGTGTCTGTAAAACTGCAGCAAATAAGAATGTCATTGGTTCAGCTCATATTTAGTGTAAATAATAAATAACACTCAGCTATTAATCTAACAATATATCAATTTCTCAACTGATTGCTGATTGGAGAAGTGTGAGTTATCTTACCTTGATTTTCCAATCAGTTAATGAATAGCAAGATGGGAGGGTGCTAAAAGTCCAACCAATTACAGAATCTGCTTGTATTGAACCACACTGAGACCTCGCCACCATGATCAGCCAACAACTCATGTTGTGACCTTCAGAATAAGCCACTTTAAAAGCTTTAAAACTGAAAAGGATGTTTATTAAAGGAGAGGTACTCAGAAAAAAAGGATCATTTTAAATGAAGGGTGTCAGCTTCTTTAAAACAACAGGGTGGGGAAACAAATACCAGCAGGATCAAACTTACAAAAATGAACCTTGCTCTCCTTTGACTTACTGTTAAGTAGAGTAGCCTGTACAAATATTTTTCAGAAAGTCCTCATATTACATATTTATCCGCTGGATACAAATGTAGGTTGAACTTCATGCCTGAGGTGCTGAAATCATGAAATGTGCTTAAGCACTTCTTGCATTTGAATAAAACTTCATAGAACAAGGTAACAGTTCTTGCCCTTTTAGGAACCTATCAGTAATGACCCATGTGTTGATTTGTTCCAATTTAAAGATTCATTCATTCATCCTCCATTAAAAATGTCAGCATTTTTGGTGCATTGCCTCATCTCAGTAATTTGCACAATCCTGCCTCCTCCCTCTTGAATGAGTTGATTACAGTCATAATCATAAAGCACGGAAGCAGGCCCTTCAGGCCAAATCAGCCAAAGATCCCCATCTAAGCTGCTCGCATTTGGCCTATATCACTCTAAACCTTTCCTATCCAAGTACCTTATAAATGTTGTTATTGTACCTGCCCCAATTACCTCCTATGGCAGCTCATTCCATTTGCTCACCACTCTCTAAGTGAAAAAGTTAATTCTATTTATGTGGTTTTTATATATTTTTTTTGTAAAGGATGTAGATGATGCATATTTCCTTTTTTCTTGCAGCACAGAAGGCCCTTCAGCCCATCGAGTCTATATTAGCTTCCTGAGCAATAACAACAATTCCATTCTCCACGTATCTCCTTGGAATCTACCCCTTCTCACAACCGCCTTCTACTTCACTTAAAACGGTGGTAATTTACAGTGGCCATTTACTTAACATCCTGCTGTATCTTTGGGCTATGGGCAGAAACCAGAGCACCTGGAAGAGGCAGGGAGAACTTTTAGTATAAAGGAGACTTTAGCATATTTGTCAATATTGTTTTCACCCTTGTTTTATTATTTTATTTTCACTGAGTTAAAAGTGTTTAGTTTGGAGGTCTAATCTTTTTTATGGGGGATGGGTCCCTGTTCGGAGATGCATCCTTTCTCTGAGCAGTATTGTCGCCCCTTCCTCGCGGCCTACCCACGGTTCCCTTCTTCACCATTTGTCAGTTAAATTTGTGCATTGCTATTTCTTTACATGTTTATTATTGACACTTTGCTTTTGTGTCCATATTATTTCTGGAATCCATTTCTTGTTTCCAACGTGTAAGACAGAATGAAAGTATTTGATTATTTCACTTCCATTTCCTTATTCCTTATCATAATCTTTCCTGGCTATGGATGTAAGCTATTCATTAATCATTCCTGTCCTGAATCGTTATACTGAATGCTGTACAACTGAATGGCTGCACAAAAACATCATGATGTACTTGGCGTGCTTTGCGTCTGAATTCAAGGAGAGCTGCGGTGTGCTGGAAATTGTAGACAGGGTGACTAGGAGCATGTAATTTTCACCTCAATTACTGAGATGGTTTAAGAAAGAACATGGAGTTAAAATCTTGAAGTCCAGTCTGAAGAAGGGGCATGACCCGAAACGTCACCTATCCATGTTCTCTAGAGATACTGCCTGACCCGATGAGCTACTTTTTAGTTCAGTTCAGGGATACCACATGGAATCAGGCCAATCGGCGCACTGAGTCCACGACAACCAGTGATCCCCGCTCACCAACACTATCCTATCCATACTAGGGATAATTTACAATTTTACCAAGCCAATAAACTTATAAACCTGTACATTTTTGGAATGTGGGAGCAAACCTGAGCCTCCCAGAGAAAGCCCATGCATGTCACAGTGAGTACGTACAAACTCCGTATAGACGGTTCCCATAGTCAGGATCGAACTCGTGGCTCTGGCGCTGTAAGGCAACAAATCTAATACTACGTCACCATGCCACTCGTGCTCTAGCAATCAGGAAAGAACCTTCAACCGACACTGGAGCTGCAGACACGAAGGATTCTTAAAGTAAGTGGAGTCATTTTCTGTTCACTATATAATCTTAATTATTACCATATTACATGCATCAATTTCAGAACAAATGATTCTGATGATTTTAAGATAAAAATACAAGAAGGGATATGACATTTTATCAGCAAATCATTTGAAACAATTGAGTGCTGTTAGTGATTACTGGACCCCTAAACTTTTATGGTTTGAGATCTTTCTAGATTGCAAGATATTAGGAGCATTAATAGACTTTCTTCCAGACAAAAGATTATACAGGAGCAGGCAGGAAAGGACAGCTGAGAGAAGAGAGCATTCAGCATGAGACCATGTCAAGCCAGTTTGCATGTCAACTAATAGTGTCAACAGAAACACAAGCCAGTAATAGTGTGTAAGGAATATCGCCTTTGATAAAGATGTCTTCACTGAAATATTAAGATTCCATAATATTTTGCATAAAACTGCAAAGGAAGCTGAGGGCAGATTATTTATTCTCAAAAGCAGTACAAGAGTACAAGAGCAGGGAGGTTCTCTGCAGTTGTACAGGGTCTTGGTGAGGCCACACCTGGAGTATTGCGTACACTTTTGGTCTCCTAATCTGAGGAAAGACATTCTTGCCATAGAGGGAGGACAGAGAAGGTTCACCAGACTGATTCCTGGGATGGCACGACTTCCATATGAAGAAAGACTGGATAGACTCGGCTTGTACGCGCTGGAATTTAGAAGATTGAGGGGTGATCTCATAGAGACTTACAAAATTCTTAAGGGGTTGGACAGGCTAGATGCAGGAAGATTGTTCCCGATGTTGGGGAAGTCCAGGACAAGGGGTCACAGTTTAAGGATAAGGGGGAAGTCTTTTAGGTCCGAGATGAGAAAATCGTTTTTCACACAGAGAGTGGTGAATCTGTGGAATTTTCTGCCACGGAAGGTAGTTGAGGCCAGTTCGGCCATATTTAAGAGGGAGTTGGATGTGGCCCTTGTGGCTGAAGGAATCAGTGGGTATTGAGAGAAGGCAGGTACAGGATACTGAGTTGGATGATCAGCCATGATCGTATAGAATGGCGGTGCAGGCTCGAAGAGCCGAATGGCCTGCTCCTGCACCAAATTTCTATGTTTCTATGTTTCTAAGCAGGAGGCATAATCAGGTTTGTGAGAATTCCCAATAGTGCAGAGTGATTGCATGTGAAGAACACCTGCCACCAAAGTGGATAACCTCAATTGCATCTCCACAGTGTCCTGATGATGTGTACATCATGGCATCTAATGTTTTCAACCACAGGACTCTGCAAAATCTAGACGCAAAATGCTGGAGTAACTCAGCAGGTCAGACAACATCTCTGGAGCGAAGGAATAGGTGACAATTCGGGTCGAGACCCTTTTTCAGACGGAGAGTCGGGGGAAAGGGAAATGACCCGCTGAGTTACTCCAGCTTTTTGTGTCTATCTTCGGTTTAAACCAGCATCCTATATGGCAAAATTTGATTTACAATGACATTCTGAATGAACATGATTAACTTCTGACAGTGCAGCCCTTTGAATGACCCATACCATGCAAAATGTTACTCTGAGGACCACTGGAATGCTCTCAAATGCCAGCCCCCCTGCCTGCAGCACACTGTAGGAGCCCTGAAGAACGTGTGTTGATCCGTTAATCTATCACATCATCACAAGGAGCAGCTCATCCCACCAGCTGCATGAAGAGGAGTAGTCAAACCAAATATAGAGAAGGAGAAAGACATGCAGGAAAACAAGGAGGAGGAAAGGGAAGAAAATGAAGGGGGGAGGCAACCTACGCAGGCCATTTCTAACCGCACAGTTATTGCCATCGCATCGAGCAGCAACACTGCGAAACTCAGTCCTTGTGCCTTTATTACAAAGTCTGCCACAGTCCATTGTGTGACACAGTGGTGCAGATACTAGAACTGCTTCCTCACAGCGCCAGGAACCCAGTGCCATTTCTGACCTCAGGTCTGCATGATGTTCACACCTTCTCCCCATGACTGCATGGGATATGTGGGTTGTTAGGTTGATTGGCTACTCCAAATTGCCCTGAGTGTGTAGATGAATGGTAGGATCTGGAGTAGAATTAATGAGAGTGTGAGGAACAAAAAATAGACTAAATGTAGGCTTAGTGTAAATGTAGTGGTTGATGGACTGTGGGCTGAAGGGCCTGATACCGTGTTGTACCTCCTTATGACTCCATGAAAACATCTCTTCCCATTAATCCGCAGTTGGCCATAAGCTTTGGAGTGTTTGCAAATTGATCCAACGTCATTTGTTTGTCAAAGCTGTGGAATTTATGATTAAAGGTCACAATTGTTGGTGGATCTTGTATTGAGTTATTAGGAGAGACTAGGTTTGTTTTCCTTGGAGCAAAGGACTCTGAGGAATGAACTTATAGAGGTGTATAAAGTCATGAGTGGTATAGATAAGGTGGATGATCATAGTCCTTTTCCTTGCACTGGGAGGTCTAAAATTAGAGACTGTATGTTTAAGGTGAGGTAGGAAAGATTTAAAGGGTATTTGAGAGGTAAGATTTTTCACAAAGAGGATGGTGGGTATATGGAATGAGCCACCAGAGGAAATGGAAGAGGCAGGTACAAATACAATATTTAAAAGACATTTGGATAAATACATGGATAGGAAAGAGTCAGAGAGATATGAGCTAAACATGTCAATGGAATTAGCTCAGGTAGGCACCTTGGTCAGCATGGACGATTTGGGCTGAAGGTTTGTTTTCTGTGCTGTATGCACTATGGCTATCACTTAAAGGTCTTAGGGCCTTGGGCTCTGGCTCCACAGTTCCTACCATTGCTCCCAGAAGGGGTGTTTAGAGAGCCCCTAATTACCCTTGGAAACAGGAATGCCTACTGTCAAGAAATTTGACTGCTGGGCACTGTTTTATTGGGTTATGTGAGCCAAATTCACTGAAAAATAAAATATTTATAAAAACTGAATTCATCACCTTCTTTGGTGTCTGTTCTGGGAGTGTTTGATATGACAGAGAAGTAAGACAAATACAGTGTGACATTTGCATAAAACTTCAGCTCTGACCATAGCCCAAAAATGTTAATTGTCGCATTTTGTATGACTGCGGAGGGCCATCCAGTTTTCACTGAGGTCCTGTCAAGACTGTGTGATGGTGGGGTGGGACAGGAGTTGAAAGTGATATTGTGGCACACGTGTGGTGATGGGGAGATAGCTGGAGACCAGAAACTTGTGGTGGAGCAGAAGATCGGATGCTAGAGGTCCAAGATATAATGAGAAAATGAGGTGCATGGAGGATTGGGAGACCGGAGTTTGTGAATTGAATGTAAAATTGAAGATGCAGAATTTTATAAAGAAATTTCGATCAGATGCCAAGAATCTGAAATGGAGTTGAGGAGCAGAGGCCCCAGTGTTGTGATTTAGTGAGTGGCGATTACGTTGGCCTGAAGTTTGTGAAGGAACAGACAGGTAGACCATGGAATTCTGAGATAGTGGAGGAGTGGAGGTTGGAGATCATCTGATGGGCAGAGGGTAGGAATGCATATCACCAGTTTGTTTGGGGACTAGGGACGGGTGTAACACCAGTTGCATGAAGATTGGGTAGGTTTGTTGCATGGGTTTAGATGCAACATGCCGGTAATCAATGTACTTTTTTTTTCTTGCCTTGCAGGTCAACGTTGCAGTGAGAGGACCTTGTGGTTCTGCTAGTATCCATGAATCAACAAGCTCATCAGGAAGGCTGGCTCCGTCTTGGGGGTGGAGTTGCATTCATGGGAGGTGGTCTTGGAGGGGATGATGCTCCTATAACTGTGGAGCATCTCGACAATACAGCTCACCCCCTCCATGAATCACTGGTCAGCCTGAGGAGTACCTTCAGCAACAGGCCACCAAGATGCAGTACAGAGCGCCACAGGAATTTTATTACCTACATTGTGCTGAAAAGAAGTGTCCTCAAATCGAGTTTCCAGGCATTTAGGATCAGAGCTCTCCACAGAAAGCAGTAAAAGATTATCACAATTTTGCACCAGAAGCATAATGACAGGTGGTAATGTCCACACCCATCTTCAGACTTTCAAATTTAGATTAACTTCTCTGCTAGAAGTTTGGTCTAAATTCTAACATTGAATAGTGTAAGTGCACTTACTGTTTAGTGTGGCCAATTCTCAATGGTCAAATGGAAAATTACCAAACTTGTTATTAGAAGATGCTTTGGCCATTTTAAAGCTTCCTAAAGATTGACATAACTGTACATTGTTTTGCCTTATTCTCTCAACCTTTGAGATTTATAGCACTCTAAGATACAGGAGGATCTGAGAGCCCTGGTACATTATTCACAAAAGGCTAAAGATAGGCACAAAATTCTGGAGTAACTCAGAATAATATACAATGTATATTATATTAATATACATTAAATGATATCTCACAGAAGGCTAATATGCACATTCAGTAAATAATTAGGAAAACTAACAGGGTGTTCTTATTTATTTGTGAGAAAATTTGAATACAAATGTTAGGAATTAATGCTTCGGTTATTTAGAGGAATTGTCAGATCACACCTGAGGTACAATGTGCTGCATTGGTCTGCCTATTTAAGGAAGGAAGTTTTGGAAGCTACACAAAAAGCTGGAGAAACTCAGCGGGTGCAGCAGCATCTAAGGAGCGAAGGAGATAGGCAACGTTTCGGGCTGAAACCCTTCTTCAGACAAGTTTTGGAAGCTGTTCAGAAGAAACTGACACGACTAATACCTGGAATGGGCAGGTTGTTTTATGAAGAAAGGTCAACTTGCATTTCCTGGAGTTTACTGGAGTGCAAGGTAGTGACATTGAAACATGTAAAGTCCTCAGAGTTCTTGCTACAGTGGAAGTGGGGACGATGTTTCAATCATCAGAAATTCTATAACTGGTGGCTACTGTCTAAAAATGTCACCCATTCGATACAGAGATGACACAAATCTTTTTTTTCCTCTCTGGGGGTCCTAAGTCTCTAAAACCTTTTTCCGCAAATTATGATGAAAGCAGAATTTTTGAGTGTTTTAAAGAGGAGTTAGATAGATGTGATAAGTGATGAGGTGCAAGCTTATTGCAGGTAATTTGGGATATGAACTTGACTACAATCAGATCGGCTATGATCTTATTAAGTGGTAGGAGATGCCTGAGGGGTCAAGCAGTCTATTCCTGCTCCTAATTTAAATGTAAATCCCTCCTTAATTCCATCTCTTTTTCTTGACAGGAAATGGGGTGCAATGGAGAAGAAGCACATGCTGTATATATGGTTTATATATCTTAGTGAATCTTTCTTGGCATTGCTTAAGATGAGATAAATTTGTTCAATAAGGACATGTATGTTATGCTATTTCCTGTGCCGAATCCTATCCAACTAAGGTGAAGCTCGGACCATTTATGGGAACAAAATCCTATTGTTGTTGAGTAAACAAAGGCTCAGTTCATTCAGAGTTTAACTGATATTTTGTTAGGGAACTTTGCAGATTGTAATATGGTTGTCAGCTTTAGGCTGGAGGCTACAAGCACAGCTCAGAAGTGCCACCGTTGTAAGGTTGTTTCTCATGTGTAACATAGTGTGACATCTGGAGTATTATATTTATAAATATATGTCATTATAAAATATAATTTTGCTCAATCACATTGGAATGGGAATGGTCTATATTTTGCAGGTGGCATTCAAGTTCATTTCCATGCTGATTCTCCACAGAAATTGGGGACTGATCAATACACTATCAAGAAACTTGAAATATCTGTCCAGGCATTTATCACTTTGATAACATCTAAAAGCAACAGCTGCGGACAGTTGGAGTAATGGGCCTGAACTTGTTCACCGATTCCTGAAAATTCTGCTCAGATCCATTCATCATTAGCCTGCAAAGCACGATAAGTGCATACATTTTTTCCATTTAGAAATCAGGAACTTCCTGCCATAAAATAGTAAGATTAAATGAGAACTTACGATAAGGGATTTCGTGAAGACCCCGCCAGCACGCATGCGCGACATTCTTCAAAGCAGCGGTGTGAAATCACAGATAGCAGAACTGACTGGAGATAATAAGATTAAGAGAAACCATATACCAGTTGACCTTATGATAGAGGGTTGGGAGCGGAGGGCACGAAATCCCTCATTGTAACTCCTCATGAAATAAGGATCCAACTTCAAACTGGTAAGTTCTCGTTTAATCTTACTATTTTACTTTGGAGTCACGTGAGTGACTTCGTGAAGATTTCAAAGCTCTGTGATTTCATGCCCTGGACCACGTCCATGCTCACACACTGCCGTAATAACTGATGGAGGAAGTGTGTTAACATATTTCAGTCTTGTAACAGAGCTGAAAAACAATAATGTATTCATTAATACAAACAAAAAATCCATGAATTCAGAAACCGTTCAGGGAACAGAACTTAAAACAGTATCTGCAAACATTGCAGGAGTGGCCACAGGTTTGTTATAAAACCGTTGAGACATGTCTCCGTTGGCCAAGCCCGCTGTTGTGAGGACATGGTCCATGGGTACTTCCATGCTCCTCGCCGCTGATGTGGATGCAGCCCTGGTAAAATGAGATTTGAATATCAGTGTCTACCCCTGCTGCATCCAACACCACCCTGAGCCACCTGGAAATTGTCTGCACAGTTACCCTGTGATGTGGGCTTTAAAAACTGATGAATAGACCTGTTTCCATTCTCCTTATATTTTGTGTGACATTAATATAATGTCGGAGATAAGTGGCTATACAGAGGCGTACATCAATGGGATATGCATGGAATGCCAATTTAAGACCGGTTGTACCAGGTCTATGGTGTTTAAGTAATTCATCAATGAAAAAGGTTACCTGTCCAGTTTAGTTTGTGGAGGGTCTGGACCCGCTGAGCTGTATAAGTGCCATTAGCATCACCACTTTGTAGGTGAGTTTGGCCAGTGGGAGTTCCGAAACTGGTGACCAACTCCTGAGTAGGGACAACACTACCCCAATATCACAGGTCATATTGTATCGTGGTCTATGAGAGTAAGAATTGAAATACCCCTCATGGGTTTCGACACCAACTGATGGGATCCTACTCCGATAGTGAGGTAGGATGACAATGCGCTTCTGGCATTATTGATGGCACAATAGCTGAAGCCCTCATCATAGTGAAGGCCCGCGAGGAATTCCAGCACATCTGTGATGGTGGCAGAGTCGTAGGTGATATTAGTCATGGAACAGAAGGCCTCCCATTTCTTTACATGGGTAAGGTACTGCTCCCTCGTGGACTCTCTGCACGATGCCATGACAATATCCATGGTCCTGTTCGACAGCCCGAATTCCAGCAAAGGTCTCTTCAGAACCTGCAAGCCAACAGGTTCAGATGACCACGGCACAGATGATTCTCCCCTGATATGGGATGAATCAGTAGGTTCGGGCATTTAGGGACCTGCACCCATGGTTTCTTCACCATGTCAAGGACCACCGGGAACCATGGCTGTGTGGGCCAGTCGGGTATTATCAGAACCCCTGATGCAGAATCTAGCTGGATTTACTGCAATACCCGACTGATAAGGCAGAAAGGGGGAAATGCATAGAAGAACAATTTCCCCCAATGTAGCAAGAACGCATCCATCGCTACTGCCCCAGGATCTAGCTCCCACGAGACATATGTTGGAATCTGATGGTTGAACCTGGACGCAAAGAGGTTGATATCTGGTGTTCCATACTTAGCTATAATATTAGCAAATATTTGGGGGTTCAACATCCACTTGGTGTTGTCTTTTAATACTCGTGACCAGATGTCCGCCACTGTATTAAGCTTACCTGGAAGATATGTAGCTGATATCCAAATATTTCAATGCACCAGTGCCAAGTTATTTTTGCCAATTCATCCCAATATATCGACTTGATACCACCCATATGGTTTAATATGCCAACACAGTGGGATTGTCTATCTGTAGACGGACATGTTTCTGTCCTTTCTTTGCTTGCTGTGGTGCTGGGGTGTAGGGTTGACGCATTTTTCAGGCAGGTCGCTGTGGGCCTTGGCTTAAACAGGCCTCTGATGATAAGGCGTGACCTTTGGGTTTGCTCCTGTCACTCTATCGGGTTGAACCCGGGCATGTTAGATGTTGCATATGGATGCTGCCGACGATACGCTGGAGGTCTTCCAGAGGAAGGCGGTTTTATCAAACCTACTGCTTTAACTTCCTCGTCTAGGTCTTTCCCCTGTTTGGGCAGGTCATCAACAAACAACTGTCCTGGTGGTGGCGTAGCGGTGGCCTTACACAAACCCGCAATGTTTGGGGTTGAGTGTAGGACAGATAAAGCTTTTCCGAAGTGATTGAACTCATGTTGCAACCGTCGACTGACCTGGCAAATGCAGTGATGCCTGAGGTCAGTAGTTTCAGGATTTTTTTAATTATTCCCTGTGCCCTTATCCCAAGGCTGATGTTTCGCCATATGGGTGTGTTCACGGTATGGACGTTCAGTGACACGCAATTTTCCGGGCCATGTATTTGATTGTGGACTCCGAAATTACCTGTTCCTGTAATTGGTGTGTTGTCAGGTAGTTTATGCTTGCCGCTAGCCTTGGCTGAAGAGGTTGCCCTTTCTGGGATGATTGAGCGAACTTAGACACCATTCCCAGAAGTTCCTCTTCTTGCATCCCTTGCAACTGTAGGTCTTCAGCCAACCCCTCTTCGAAGTCAGCTAGTGCCTGACTTCTGGCGCTCCCTACTGAGGAGGGAGAGATGTTGGACAGCCCTGTCATGGGCCCTGCCATGGATCTTCGGGATCCTAGGGACGCACGCTCCTGATGCAGTAGGTCCCTTTCGAGCAGCTGCTCGACCATGCGCTCCATTCGAGCTATGTGACTGCCGCTGCTATCTGCGGACGACAAGTCGTCTTCCCCAAGTTCTGATGAACAAATGGGGCCTCTACCGACAGTCCGCACCTCGTCGAGGTGATGTCTATGGGACTGAGGTAGGTAGTCGGTGCCAGCCGCTCCTACGGGGCCACACGACTCCCGCGCGGATTTGCCGCTTGTCCGTGGTCTTCTGGACTGAAGCAGTGGAGAGCTGGTGCCAGCCGCTCCTACGGGGCCACACGACTCCCGTGCGGATTTGCCGCTTGTCCGTGGTCTTCTGGACTGAAGCAGTGGAGAGCTGGTGCCAGCCGCTCCTGTGGGGTTACAGAACCTCCTGTTGGTTTTTCCGCCTGTCTATTGCGACTGCGACGGTGACGAGTCGGTACCAGCCACTCCAGCGGGGCTACACGACATCCGCGCGGGCTTGCTGCCAGTCCCGTGTCTTCGGGACTGATGCGATAATAAATCAGTGCCAGCCGCTCCTGCGGGGCTACTCAACTAGTGTTTATTTTGCCACCGGTCCGCAATCTAGCGAACTGAAGCGGTGGAGAGTCGGTGCCAGCCGCTCCAACGGGGCTACGCGACTTTTGTGTGGTTTTGCCACCGGTCTGCAGTCTAGCGGACTGAATCGGTGGAGAGTCGGTGCCAGCCGCTCCAACGGGGCTACACGACTTTTGTGCGCCCTCTTGCGAACTGATGTGGTGGTGAGTTGGGATGTCCCTTAATCGGGTCTCGTCTTCCGCACTTTTTTGCCGCTGGCCTGTTTTCGTACAGACTGAAGCGGTGAGGAGTTGGGGTCTTAGCTACCCTGATCCCGCGCAGTCCTACCACCAGTATGCAGCTCCCTGGACTGCTGCGGTGGAGAGTCGGGTCCCGACTGTGCGGGGCTCCCCGACTTCTGTGCTGTCTTCCCGGCCCGAGGTACGGGTGCTGCCGGAAATCAACGGTCAGCTCCGGGAATGTTGGCCGCCGACCTCGCTCCGAAGTCCCGCGGTCTTCAATGGCATGCTTGAAGCAGCCTTCTTTTTGCTCCTTTTCTGCATTACGAAGTTTCTGTAAGGGATTTAAACAATACAGAAACCCAACCAACTCAAGGTTAGTACAACTTACCTGTTGGTCATATTTCCGTCAGGTTTGGCCCCTGGTGGAGCAGCGCTCCCCCCAGCCAGACGTTGCGTAATGCAATTCCCTTCTTCATAGTCAGCCTAGGCCTGACTCCTTATGCTCCCCCGAAAAGAGGGTGAGCATTTGGCAGCCCTGTAAAGGGTACTGCCATGGGTCTGCTCGGAGACCCATGGTCACTAGACTCCTGCTGGAGTGTGTCACATTGGAGGTAGTGCTCCCCACCTGTTCATGCAGAAATAAAGACTGCCCCAAACGGCAAGTCTGTGAGCCCGAACCCCGCCGGGTCAATGGTATGCCCACTTCCAGGCGTTGTGTCGCCTGTGTTTGAGTCTGGGCCCCGGCTCTGTCTCGGAGCTCCCGACTTCCGGGTAGCATTGCTGTCAATCTGCGGTGATCCTGCGGTCTGCGGTGTTGCCGCTCTGCCGTCGCTACCCGCGAACGGCGAGTCTGCCGGGTCAACGGGCTGCCCGACTTCCCGGTGTATAGTGATACCGCCAGTCCGCGGTGTTCCTGCTGGCTGCGGTGTTAAGTCGGGGCTACCAACTCTGTCGTCACTTCCCGCGAACGGCGAGCTTGTGAGCCCGGACCCTGCCGATTCAACGGGCTGCCCGACTTCTGTGGAGAGTTCTGCCGCCGCTGACTGTCCGCGGTCCGCGGTCCGCAGTCAGTCTCTTGAGGCGGCCCGTTGGTGGGGTACTCTGTCCCACAGAGTCCCTGAAAGAAAAAAACCTTACCTGCAGGTCCGTTCCGGTGGAGGAGCGACCCTCCTCCCGGCCTGTCGCTTCGCATGCAGTCGACGATATGTCGCGCATGCGTGCTGGCGGGGTCTTCACGAAGTCACTCACGTGACTCCGAAGTAAAATAGAATGTTATTCTTGTCATTTTGCTCCACTGGGATTAGTTTATTTTAATTCAGAGATACAGCGTGGAAACAGGGCTTTTGGCCCACCGAGTCCGCACTGACCAGCGATTAACCCGCACATTAACACTGCCTTACACACACCAGAGACAATTTTACATTTACACCAAGCCAATTCACCTACAAACCTGTACGTCTTGGGAGTGTGGGAGGAAAACAAATTATCCCGGAGAAAGCCCACATAGGTCATGGGGAGAACGTACAAACTCCATACAGACAGCACCCATTGTCATGATCGAACCCGGGTCTTTGGCGCTGTGAGGCAGAAGTTCTACCACTACACCACGTCTAGCAGGACGCAAATTCCAAGATTCAAATCATTTAAGCGAGGTTTTTAAGGCAATCATTTAGGAGGCAAAGGGGAAGATGTATTGCTTTTATTTAATATTAGTTGGCTGCACTTTAATGCTTCTCGTTAGATGGATGTGTGTGAAGGTATTTTATCCACTCAGTTCTGGCCTGAGGTTTCCTTCCATCTTTGTAAAAGGAGAAGTTTGGTGCAGGGTACATAAAGCAAAAAAAAACTCCATAAGATACCAAACCGGAAACGGGGGCCGCGCGGAGGTCGCGCGGAGGTTGAGTGATCTTCCTGCCCACCGGTTACAGGGCCGGTCACACCAGCATGTGCCTGCGTGTGGCTACCAAACCGGAAGCGGGGGCCGCGCGGAGGTCAGGTGATTGACCTGAAGTTGGAGCGAAGTCCGCGGGAAGTTCGCAAGGACAGACAGGGTCACGGAGGCACACACAGAGAGGGTCACGGAGGCACACACAGAGAGGGTCACGGAGGCACACACAGAGAGGGTCACGGAGGCACACAGAGAGGGTCACGGAGGCACACACAGAGAGGGTCACGGAGGCACACACAGAGAGGGTCACGGAGGCACACACAGAGAGGGTCACGGAGGCACACACAGAGAGGGGCACGGAGGCACATACAGAGGGACACACAGAGAGGGTCACGGAGGCACACACAGAGAGGGTCACGGAGGCACACACAGAGAGGGTCACAGAGGCACACACAGAGAGGGGCACGGAGGCACATAGAGAGGGACACACAGAGAGAGTCACGGAGGCACACACAGAGAAGGTCAAGGAGGCACACACAGAGAGGGTCACGGAGGCACACACATAGAGGGGCATGGAGGCACATAGAGCACACACAGAGAGGGTCATGGAGGCACACACAGAGAGGGTCACGGAGGCACACACAGAGAGGGTCACAGAGGCACACACAGAGAGGGGCACGGAGGCACATAGAGAGGGACACACAGAGAGGGTCACGGAGGCACACACAGAGAGGGTAACAGAGGCACACAGAAAGGGAAACGGAGGCACGACGTTGAGGCGGTGCGTAATGCGTCGAGGCGGCTGCGGGCCTGTCGGTCGTTGCCACGCGGAATTTTGAACACGGTCAGTTTTTCGGAGCCCCGCGCGATGTCGGGACCAGGTCCGCACAACTCCATACGGCTCCAGCGATCTAAGTGGGACCGGCCCCGTGAGGCTGTACGGCTCAAGCGACCACGTTAGGTCACGCTTGTCGCATGGAGTCGCGTGCTGGTGGGACAGGCACTTACAGCAAGACCGGGATGGAACATGTATCAGAAATATAATTACAATTGAATTATGCTATGAATTATTCTCTGTTTTGTTTTCTGGAAGTGAGAAAAAATATGTTATTGTTGTTATTCACATTGCTGGTGGCCCGTCGTGGACGATGATAGCGTGGTTGTGCAATCTCATGTTTTGTGGGATCCGATGCCTGAGCCACACATGCGGGTGCAGTGGGGGCACGTGAAGCCCACTGTGGGAGGATTTAGGGTTGCAGCCTTCCTCCTGTTCTGACACAAATTAGTTGTCTTCGGCGATCATCTTTGAAACTGCTGACCGCCTTCCTAGTGGGTGTACGTCAGCCATCCCTGTCACTGGCACAGGTTTCCAGTTCTTTTGGGGCTGGGCCTGCATGCTGGATTTGGTCCTTGATACAGTATTTGAACCATTTCTTTGGGCGTCCTAGGTTCCTTTGACCCTGTGACAGAACTCCGTACAGGAATTGATGAGGCATGTGAGATTCATCCATACAGATCACATGGCCTGTCCATCAAAGCTGGGCCTTTATGATCATTGCTTCGATGCTTGTGAAGCCAGCGAATGCCCATGATGGACTGTAGAAAGCACACGTGGAAAAAATACGATGAACAAATATTTCTTGTTGTGATTCTTAAGATTGTTAAGGGCTTGGACACACTAGAGGCAGGAAACATGTTCCCGATGTTGGGGGAGTCCAGAAACAGGGGCCACAGTTTAAGAATAAGGAGTAAGCCATTTAGAACGGAGATGAGGAAACATTTTTCTCACAGAGAGTGCTGAGTCTGTGGAATTCTCTGCCTCAGAGGGCGGTGGAGGCAGGGTTCTCTGGATGCTTTCAAGAGAGCTGGATAGCGGAGTTGGGGGATATGGGGAGAAGGCAGGAACGGGGTACTGGGGATGATCAGCCATGATCACATTGAATGGCGGTGCTGGCTCGAAGGGCCAAATGGCCTACTCCTGCACCTATTGTCTTGTCTATTGTCTATTGATTCATATTACAGAACATCAAATCACATGCATTAGTTTTAGGTTTTTTGCAGCAGCACTTCAAAATGTACATGGCACTCCTTGAAATTCTGTGCTTGTGCATTTTGTTGAGATTTTGCAATAAGCTGTATATTTTTTTCAGAATGCAAAATGTCCTTCTTTGTATGAGATCTGTTGTGAAATTAACCTGACAGGCCGCCAAATCAAAAGTTAAAAAAATGTACAACTGTTTCAAATAAATGCTGCTGTAGCACTAGGCAGATGTGAAGACAATAGGATTTTATTCAGCCGGTCTTTTTTATTTTAAGAGGCATAGACCATTTCCGGCTAATGTTTATACAGTTCGCCCTGTGCCAGAAAACTGTCCAAAATAAAGAAATCTGTGTAAAACAGGATAAGATATTTGAGATTTCCTGATTTCTGGAAATACGGAACAAGGGCCAATTAAGTAACTCTCTTCCTTAAATTCTTCTGTGCTCAATCTGGGAGCCATTACTTTTTTCCACTGAGAGTTTGCTTTCATAAAGATTCTTGTGCAGTTTAAAGGGCAAAGTACAGAAAACAGAAATTGTAACATTTTTACTCAAAATAAACAGTAAAGAAGTAACAGGTGTCGACGTTCAATAATGCTGACATACATTCTCTCTGGAATCCTTAGCTAAGCCACGGAAGCAGTGATGTGTGCGTTTTTGTCCTAAAATGGTACTATAGTGAAGGCAATTGTTTGGATCATAAAAACGATCATAAAAAACGTGACCTACAACCAAAAAAGGAGCATACAGTTCAATAAATAAACCAAATAACGTGTAGTTTATTGGTGTATGTTAGTGCATTCTGACAGTAGAGTTATGGGTTTGTGCACACATAGGTCACTGTTTTATGTTGCAACTGTATTAATAGTCTAACTCGTTGATTCATCTCTGTTTGCACAGTGGGAAAAGGGATGTTGTATTGCATGATTATAACTTTAAATAACATGTAATGGATTTACTTTTTTTTTTGAAGTGGAAAGAATAAAAAAAGGTGTGGTAAAAATTACGATCTGTTGCTCCAGTGCATTACTGCAACACTGGAACGCTTTGGTTGAACATTTAAACCAAGATCCAACCATCCGGTCAAATAAATGTAAGGCTCTTATGAAACTATTTTAAAGATCTATTTGTAAAACTCTTTCCAAAACTTGAAGAATAGATATAAACTTGATTGTACAGATATGATGCAAGCTGCCAGAGGAAGAGGTTGAAGCAGGTAGAATAACAATGTTTCAGAACATTTGGATATGGATAGGATAGGTTCAGGGGAATATGGGTCAAATCAGGCAAATGGGACTAGCATAGAAGGGCATCTTTGTTAGCATAGACAAGTTTGGTCAAATAACTTGTTCCCATGCTTCATGGCTCTATAAAAGGAAGATAATTATTCTGGCCAATATTTGACTTTCAGTCAATATCACTGCAACAGATTCCTGTCTGAGAAAACTTGCTGTGCACAATTTGTATGTCATTTTCCCAATTACGGATAAATAAATGCACATGAAAAGTATCTCATAACTCAATTGTGCAGTGGGGTATTCAAATGAGTGTGAAAGTTGCTATATTATGTTAAAACCTTCTTTGTACCTTACATCACCCAGAGAATTGTAAGTCCAAATTAGCCAGTGTAATCAGTCACTGTGAACAAATAGTCGCTGTTGATGTTCTATAGATTCTGGATCAGTTCCTGTGGATTGGAGGGTAGCTAATGTTATCTCACTTTTTAAGAAAGGCGGGAGAGAGAAAACATGGAATTATACACCAGTTAGCCTGATATCGGTGGTGGGGAAGATGCTGGAGTCAATTATAAAAGATGAAATAGCGGCACATTTCGATAGCAGCAATAGGATTGGTCCGAGGCAGCTTGGATTTACGATGGAGAAATCATGCTTGACTAATCTTCTGGAATTTTTTGAGGATCTAACTAGGAAAATGGATGAGGGAGAGCCAGTGGATGTAGTGTACCTGGACTTTCAGAAAGCATTTGATAAGGTCCCACATAGGAGATTAATAGGCAAAATTAGGGCACATGGTATTGGGGGTAGAGTGCTGACAAGAATAGAAAATAGTAAGATTAAATGAGAACTTACCAGTTTGAAGTTTGATCTTGATTTTATGACCAATTACGTGAAGAAGGCCGTCAGTCGTCATGCACGTCAATCTTCAAAGCAGCGCTGTGGAATCACAGATAAGACAAGTTGACCTAAAGATAGTGAGATTTGAGAACTAGAACTAACAGGTGACCTGATAATATGAGAGTTGGGAGCGGTGGACACGTAATCGCTCTTCGTAACTCCTCATAAAATCAAGATCAAACTTCCAACTGGTAAGTTCTCGTTTAATCGTACTATTTTGCTTCGGAGTCACGTGAGTGACTACGTGAAGATTTCAAAACTCTGTGATTTCACGCCGGTTCAAATCCAGGCGTCACACACTGAATGGATTGACCATGGATGAATGAGAACAAATTAATGCATTCAGACATAACATAATTAGGTACAATACTGATGCTTTAATGTAAAAAACAAAAATGATAGTGACCCCGCTCAACCTGGGGGGAAACTATAAACAGAATTCAAAATGGTACGTGCAAACACCCCCAGTCCGGCAATGGGTTTATTATAAAACCGGCGGAACATCCTTTCATTAGCCCATCCTGCCGCCGCTAGGATGTTGTCGAGGGGCACGTCCATATGCCTTGTTGCCGACGTTGATGCAGCCCTGGCGGAGTGAGATTTGTAAATGTCAGTATCCACTCCTGCACCTTCCAGTACCTCTTTTAGCCATCTGGAGATGGTTTGTGCTGACAACCTGTGGTGTGGTTTTTTATGGCTGATTAGGACAGCCAGCTCTGAGCCTCTGAGGATCCTGTTCATTGTAATGTACCGGTGCAAATGTGCGACTACACATAGTCGTGGATCTTCGGGGTATGCCAAGAACTCAAGCCTGGGCCCTGGTACCCCCAGCCTGCTCTGTTTATCTAAGTCATGAATGACAAAAGTTATGGTGTTTGCAGTGGTGGTCATGTTGTTCAGTCACAGTTTATGCAAAGTCTGGACTCGTTGCGCCGTTACAAGTGCCATGAGCATGACCACCTAGAGGATGAGCTTGGTTAAGGGTAGAGCAGTGGCTGGGGCCCACTGACGGAGTAGTGTTAGCACCATGCTAACATCCCATGTGTCGGTATACCGAGGCTTGGGGGGTGTAGTGATGTATATGCCCTTCATGAACCTGGTAATAAGGGGATGCGTTCCCACTGGGTGGGCCACCGTTCCCAGCACTAAATATGAGGAGAGTGCACTTCTGGCACTGTTGATGGCACTGTAGCCTAATTTATGGTCATAATGTAAGGTTGACAGAAACTCCAGTATATCCGTGATGCACATTGTGTCAAATATGATGTTGCAGGCCTGGCAATACATCTCCCACTTCTTGATGTGAGAGACGTACTGCTTTTGTGTACTGTCCCTCCAGGCCACTGTAATTACATCCACTGTTCGATCAGCCAGTCCGAGTCCCACGTATGGTCTCCTCAGAATCTGCAAACCAATAAATTGATTCGGTCATGTAGCGGGTGATTGCCCCCCGTTACTGGGTGTACCAGCAGATCCCTGCTGTTGGGGACATCCATTAAAGGCTGTGTCATGATTCCCAGGACTAGTGGAAACCAAGATTGTGTAGGCCAATATGGCACTACCAAAATACCTGTGGCATTGTCTTGCTTTATTTTGACCAAGCATCGGCTGATGAGGCAAAATGGAAGGAAAACATACAAGAACATTCCTCCCCAATGCAGTGTGAACGCATCGACTGCGACTGCCCCTGGGTCTGGCTCCCATGAGACATATTTGAGTAACTGGTGATTCAATCTGGAGGCAAACAAGTCAATATCCGGCACGCCATATCGGGCAACAATGTCGGTGAACATGACATGATTCAACATCCATTCTGTGTTATCATTGAATTTCCGTGATCTAGTGTCTGCCAGCATATTATATCTACCTGGTAGGTAGATAGCCGTGACCCAAATGTTCCTTGCAATATACCAATGTCAAAGGAGGTTTGCAAATTTGTCAAATGATACAGATTTTATTCCACCCATGTGATTGACATACGCCACTGCCGTGGTGTTGTCAATCTGTAGTTGAACATGCACATGATGCATATTGCTGCAATAAGCCTTTAAACCATAGAGTGCTCCCAACAATTCTAAGTAGAATGCAATATTGCTGTAGTATAAAGCACTCCAGTGTAATTGAGCCATGGCGTCTGGTGGTAATTGCATATGTGTCCAGAATTGGCCTGCGTGAGATTTGAGAGCCCGTTCCTTTGCGCGTTGTAAATTTTGGTAGTGCAAATGTCCGAAGCGTACAGCTGGAAAGGCTGCCACAAGCTTGCCAATTACACTTACTACTTTTCTGATTGTTGGCCGCTGGTTTGCAATTAGCTCATTGCAGGCTTCCATCAAGTCTGATTGCTTACCACATGGCATGGTCACCGACATTTGAATTGAGTTAATTGTGAACCCCAGGTAATCAATTACCATAATTGGAGTCAATTGTGACTTAACTGGATGGATTAGGAACCCCAACCTTTGATAGCTGACACAGATGATTCTGCTGATTCCTTAGTGTCCCCAATTATTAGAATGTCATCCAAATAAGCCATCACCATGTGGTTCTGAGCTCGTAGTAGCCCCAGAACTGGTTTTAGTAATTTTGTAAAAAGTCTGGGAGCTGAAGTCAGCCCATTAGACAATGCTTTGAATTGCCACATCTGCCCCATCCAGCTAAATTTCAAATATCTCCTGTGTTCCCTGTGAATAGGTACTGAGTAGTATGCATCTTTTAGATCTATTCAAGCCATATAACATCCTTTGGAAACCAGCTGGATGGCTGTGCCAAAATTGTCAATTTTAAAATGTTTATACTGCACATGGGTATTGAGTTCCGTCAAGTCTTAGATTATACGACTCCCTCCATCCTTCTTTCGCTTGGGGAAATTGTTAGATACAAATTGGTGTGATTCCTGGTTCGACCTCTGAATCACTCCTTTTGTATGTAAAGCCTGAATTTCAGCTTGTACCTCAAATCTTTCCTGTTGTGAAAACGCATATGTGCGGTTTGGTAAATTTTGTGTGGGTGGTGATGAGTCAAGATGGAACTCAATTTTAAACCCTTGCACACTGTGCAGTATGAACGGGTCTGCTGTGGTCCAATTCCATTCACTCAAAAAATGTTGCAGCCTCCCCCCAACTTGTAAGTTAGAGATGTGTAAGTTGTTCCACAAGGAACTGGATTCTCCTACCTTTGACGTTACTGCCTGTGAGGTCCTGGCTTCCTTCCTCATGCCTTGGGACAGCTGGAGTCATCCTCCTGTCCCAGAGCCCCAAGTCTGGTTTCGCCTGGTGTGGAAGGTGACATAGGGGTGGCCCCATTGTGATGAGCCCCTGGGTGTAGTTGGGTCTCGGCTCATGAGGCGTATTGTCTTGGTCTCGTCATCCAGCTCTCGGACCTGCTTCGGCAGGTCTGCCCCAAAGCGGTAGTTGGCCGGCTGTACATTGCTGGCCTTGCACAGCACAGCAAATTTCGGGTTGAGTGCTGGCCGTATTGCGTTTTTACGCAGACAGTTGATCTCAAACAGGGCATTACAGAGGAGCCCCACAGCATCCTGCTGTGTCTCCGTCAGTGGCCCACCATCTATGGACCTAGCAAAAGCCGTTACAACTGAGGCCAGTAGTTCTAAGATTTTTAGGAGTTTAACCTCCTGGGCTCTTACACTAGCTCCAGTAAGGCCCCAGATGGCCGGCACATTGAGGGAGGCGCAGTTAGCATGTGTATGGTATTGGCCGGTGGTCTCCTCCATAATCAGGTGCTTGAGCTGGTGCGAGCCCAGGTAATTAATGGTGGTGGCCAGCTCTTCATCCAAGGATGGATGTAGGAATGGCGAATTTAGACGCCATAGAGGCACTTCGGCCCCTTGCCCCCTAGAGTGTTCCCCTGATGTGCCTCCCTTCTCTGAGTCAGGATAGTACTGACTCCGTGTACTCCCCTCTCCAGAGAGGAGACACTTCGCAGCCCTGTGAAAAGTGCTGCTAACGCAGGCTCTCATGGAGACCAGAGCTGATACTGCTCCCTCCGCTGGAGCAGATCAGTCTGGAGCCACCTCTCCAATAGGTGCTCCATCTGGGAAAGGTGCCCGCAGATGCTTCCCGGTGTGGGAGGTGATCCCTCCGGCCCGGACTCGTCTGAGTCTATGGGCCTGGCAAACTTGTGGGTGGCTTTGCGCCCCGGCGGGACTGCTATGGTGCTCCCCTGAAGCACCAAGTTTGCTGCCGCTGGTTCCACCGCCAGCGGCCTGGAAGGTGACTCAGACAGTCGCCCGCTACCCGCAGCTCCACATTCTTCTGTAGCCAGCTTCGCAGACCATCTCCTCACCGACATGGTAGTTTTATTCTGTTGGTAGAAACTAGACAACTGAACCTGCCAAAAACGACCACAAAGTAACTTTTAAAATACACATACCTCGGTATTTAAAACTTACCGCTGGAAGGACGCACTTGCCTGCCAGTCAGTCGTTGGCGCATGCTTCAGACGTAATGACGGGCATGATGACTGACGGCCTTCTTCATGTAGTCACTCACGTGACTCCGAAGTAAAATTGGTTGGCAGACAGGAAACAAAGAATAGGAATGAACGTGTCCCTTTCAGAATGGCTGGTAGTGACTAGTGGGGTACCGCAAGGCTCGGTGCTGGGACCACAGCTATTTGCAATACACATTAATGAGTTAGATGAAGGGATTCAAAGTAACATTAGCAAATTTGCAGATTACACAAAGCTGGGTGGCAGTGTCAACTGTGAGGAGGATGCTATGAGAATGCAGGGTGACTTGGGCAGGTTGGGTGAGTGGGCAGATGCATGGAAGATGCAGTTTAATGTGGATAAATGTGAGGTTATCCATTTTGGTAGCAAAAGCAGAAAGGCTCATTACTATCTAAATGGTGTCAAGTTGGGAAAAGGGAAGTATAACGGGATCTGGGGGTCCTTGTTCATGTCAATGAAAGTAAGCATGCAGGTACAGCAGGCAGTGAAGAAAGCAAATGGCATGTTGGCCTTTATAAAAAGAGGAGTTGAGTATAGGAGCAAAAATGTCCTTATGCAGTTGTATAGGGCCCTAGTCAGACTACACCTGTAGTATTGTGTGCAATTTTCATCCCCTAATTTGAGGAAGGACATTCTTGCTATTGAGGGGGGGCAGCGTAGGTTTACAAGGTTAATTCCCTGGATGCCGGGACTGTCTTATACCGAGAGAATGGAGCGGCTCGGCTTGTATACTCTGGAGTTTAGAAGGATGTGAGGTGATCTTATTAAAACATATAAGATTATTAAAGGGTTGGACACGCTAGGGACAGGAAAAATGTTCCGGATATTGGGGGAGTCCAGAATCAGGGGCCACAGTTTAAGTATAAGGGCTAAGCCATTTAGAACGGAGACGAGGAAACACGTTTTCTCATTGTCTATTGTCTATTGTTGATCAATGTGCCTCACAATGGTCTGATCCTCATTTGCACGGCCCTGCATGGTGGTAGAGCATTGCACGACAAAACACATTTACACAATGGAGTGGGGTATCAGAAAAAGGATTGCCCACCCAAATGATGATAATAAAAATACAAGACATCTAAAACATGCTCCCTTGCAATGATATTGCAATGGAGGAAAATTCTAAAACTTTCAAAAGTAATGAATACGATTCAACTGTTGATACCTGTCCAGGTCCCTCACAGCTACTATGGACATACAGTAAATGCATTTGCAACTCCTGCTCTAAGTCGAACTAACGACAATGGGTAAATAGACTGCAACAATTTCATACTCTCTATAAGGAGTTCAGTCTCATAATAAAATTAGCAAATCCCTATCCGAAGGCAGGAAGAAAGTTCATGGTTTCCAACTTCATTCGGGATTCCTATTCTCAATAACATAAATGCAAAGAACTTCAAATATTTTCCCACAAAGTCTGGCCCAATGTATTACTTGCAAATATTTCATATGTAGTTATGAAAATAATACAATAGTGCTACTCGCCTCCAGTAACCTCAGTTCGATCCTGAGCTTTGAATGTTGTTTGTGTGCATATTTGCCCTGTGATCATGAGGTGTTCCCATGGATGATCGAATGTACTTCTATATCTCCGTGACATGCCTCTTGGTGGGTTGATTGGTTTCTGCAATTTACGGGAGATAGGGAGATTAGAGAGATAGGCACATGATGGGCACATTGTGGGCACCTGAGTGTGAAGAGCTAAAAGGGAAATAAGTATAATGTGGATAAATGTGAGGTTATTCACTTTGGTGGCAAGAACAGGAAAGTAGACTATTATCTGAATGGTGGCTGATTAGGAAAAGGGAGATGCAACGAGACCTGGGTGTCATGTACACCAGTCATTGAAAGTAGGCATGCAGGTGCAGCAATCAGTGAAGAAAGCAAATGATATGTTAGCATTCATAGCAAAGGGATTTGAGTATAGGAGCAGGGAGGTTATACTGCAGTTGTACATGGCCTTGGTGAGACCACACCTGGAGTATTGTGTACAGTTTTGGTCTCCTAATCTGAGGAAATACATTCTTGCCATAGAGGGATACAGAGAAGGTTCACCAGACTGATTCCTGGGATGGCAGGACTTTCATATGAAGAAAGACTGGTTATACTCGGCTTGTACTCGCTAGAATTTAGAAGATTGGGGGGGGATCTTATAGAAACTTACAAAATTCTTAAGGGATTGGACAGGCTAGATGCAGGAAGATTGTTCCCGATGTTGGGGAAGTCCAGAACAAGGGGTCACAGTTTAAGGATAAGGGGAAATCTTTTACGACTGAGATGAGAAAAACATTTTTCACACAGAGAGTAGTGAATGTGTGGAATTCTCCGCCACAGAAGGTAGTTGAGGCCAGTTCATTGGCTATATTTAAGAGAGAGTTAGATGTGGCCCTTGTGGCTAAAGGGAATCAGGGGGTATGGAGAGAAGGCAGGTACAGGATACTGAGTTGGATGTTCAGCCATGATCATATTGAATGGCGGTGCAGGCTCGAAGGTCTGAATGGCCTACTCCTGCACCTATTTCTATGTTTCTATGTTTCTAACTGAAGTACGGGACAGAGTTGAATGCTCAGATAATAGCATGAACTGCGTGGGCCGAATGTCTTTGTTCTATAATGTATGAGAAATATGAAAACATGATAGAAAGAACAACATTGTAGACAGCTAATCTCAGAACTAAATATTTCAGGGTTAAATAAATAATTGCCTGGAAACACATAAACTCCCTTCACTGATCCAAAAACCCATTGAACTCATCATTATCTCAGTCTCCTGGTGATGTTACATTTATATACCACATTCAACTTTGCATCATTTCTTAAGCTTGCCAATTTGTTTAGCCATCTGCACATTTTTTTGCTATATATGAAACTGAAGGCTGTCTGGAAGCCACTGAAACATATTTCACATACGATGCATGCATCCAAATGAGAGACGAACCATTAATCTCCAAAACACTCTCATGGATTTTGATTTTGTTCATAAGAATGTAAGTTTGGTGACCAGCCCACTGACACAACAAACACTCCAATTTCAATTAATTTCTGTTCAATCTAGAGGCCAAAAGTACAACATATATAAAGGATATTTGGCCGATCTAATTTATCGTGGTCATCAGAGCATTCCCATCAGTCTCACTGTCCACTTATTTCTTCATTAGTTTATTTGGAAACCAGTCTTTCTCTATGAGATTCTTTGGGGCAGATCCCCTACCCAGAAATGAAGAAAAGTGAGACAAAATATGGAAATGTCAAGGTAGAAAGTGTCAAGTGTCCACAACCCCAGCTTTTGGGAATATTAGCAGACAGGTTATGTGGTATTGGCCTGCATTCAAAACAAGGAAAAAATGCATTGTAATTATTAAGAGAAAGGAGACAGTTTCTTAGAAAGGGTCAACGTTTTCCATAATGATGTGTTCATCCTGCACCAGGAATCTTGTTCTCCTGGGTTCAAAATGCAGCCACTCTGCACAGGTATTCCTGTAATTCAGACAAATGCTGCCACTGCCACTGGATCCAATTTCACTTCCGACAGGAGACTATGCAGTCGCCACATGGTCGCCACATGGTCGCCACATGTTCGCGGGTGGTTACCGGGTCTTCATGGTCGTGAGGAGTACCCGCATTCTGGGAAGTAATCGTGGCCTCATTAGAGTTGCCGTGAATTTTTCAACATGTTGAAAAATTAGCGGCGACGAGAATTAAGCCATCATGGAGAGTAGCGAGGTGGGTCACCAAGAGGTCCTAGTGGGTTGCCAGGAGGTCGAAGGTTCTCGGAGGTTCTCGTAGGTTGTAGCCGGGGCTAACTGGTGAATTTCATTGGCTCATAGGGAAAAAAAGGAAAGCAGTAGTTTTCAGAACCAAGGATAACCGAGCGGTAATGTTAAATGTCCGCCAAGCTTCACTGGCTTCATAAAAGTTGTCTCCCCCCCTCCCTCCCCCCCCCCCCTCTTTTAAAAGACTTACCATACACTGTTCTTTAGCCGTCTTTTTACAGTGCCAACCTTCCTGTTTATCGTGGTGTGTGTCTGTATCACCTTGGCTTTGCACCGTGTGAATATTTTAGACAGGGCAAGTGGGGGGAGCGCTGTCTAAAAAATTCACACGGGCTGGTGAAGGAAGCAATGTGTTTTTTGTGTGTGTGTGTGTGTGTGCATTCCATTCTGACAGTCGCCATTCCAGTTCCCGGTTTTTCAAGTGACTGCCGACTGAAAAATCGCCTAAGTGGGACAGGCCCATTACTGTCTCTGACTACATTCTGTCTCTGTATTGCCCACTCCCCTGACATCAGTCTGAAGAAGGGTCTCGACCTGAAACATCACCCATTCCTTCTCTCCAGAGATGCTGCCTGTCCCGCTGAGTTACTACAGCATTTTGTGTTTACCTAGAATAATAACAGATGAAGAAACATGACAAACACTCACGTAGGAGTGAAGAAGTTTAACTCAAAGCCTCCAAAACCCATCTTTAACGTGTTTAAGGTGGAAAGGAATAACTAAATCTCTATGAATTTACAGGACAGGACAGGACAGGACAAATCTATCCTGCAAACTAAACAGGACAGTTTACTGATATAGATACATTTTCAGTTATTCACCATTCTTTTCGTGCTCTATATCTTTTAACTTGTGAAGGCTCTGCACTAGAATTTCAGACAAGAGAGTGAACAAGTGGAATTGTATTTTCCGTGTTAAATTGCCTGGAAATCGCTGGCGTGATGCCCCAGATTTCATAATATGTATTGCAGGTGGAGGACGCTCCCAAAGGGAGGTGCAATCTCAGTTCCTGGGCCTCCCAACTACTGTGGAATTTGCTGAAAACATGGGGGCTGGTGAAAGGTGACCAGCATTCTGATTAACCATCTTGCAGCAGTAAAAAGCTGTGAGTTGTTTGTTCAGATTGGAAGCCTTTCAATTTTAGAGATTTGGATAAGAACCAGCTTGCCATGACTCAGATGCTATACTCCTTGAATTATGCTAAAATTCATTCTTCCATTGTGCGATGTGGGTGTTACAGTACGGACTAGCATCCCGACCATATACTCTCCCATAGCATGGACAGTACATTGCAAAACAGTTTGTAACTGTGAAATGTAGCAGTGCAGCTTTCACTCATGCTGGTTTACACCGTAGATAGACACAAAATGCTGGAGTAACTCAGCAGGTCAGGCAGCATCTCTGGAGGACAGGCATACGTGATCTTTCATGTCGAGACCCTTCTTCAGACTGCAGACTGAGAGTCATTGGAGAGGTAAACTTGCGGTATGAAAAAGTCCCCTAACTCTCAGTCTGAAGAAGGATCTCGACCTGAAACGTCACCTATTCCTTTTCTCCAGAGATGCTGCCTGACCCGCTGAGTTACTCTAGGATTTTATATCCAAATTATAATTGACATGGTAAATTATTAATGCAACCAAACTACTTCTTCCAAGTGACGATGTTGGCTCAATGTCTGCTCCATTTTCATGGTCACACCTTTAATTTAAACGACTTTCTCTTCCATTCCATTGATGGTTTTGCAGTGTTGGCATGAAGAGTACATAGATACATAGATGCATAGATGCATAGACAACAGGTGCAGGAGTAGGCCATTCGGCCCTTCGAGCCAGCACTGCCATTCAATCTGATCATGGCTGATCATCCACAATCAGTACCCAGTTCCTGCCTTCTCCCCATATCCCTTGACTCCACTATCTTTAAGTGCTCTATCTAACTCTTCAAGAGTTCGAGTTCACCTGAGGGTAGAAGAAATGGGGTAAATGTAGGGCATGAAACTGTTTGCCAAAGAGCAGAGATTGTTCATTTAGAGTTCTCCCAGGATTGTTTTTTAAGGGGAGGCTTAATTCCATTAATGCATTAATTTCATTAATGGAAATGAATCTTTTGCAAAGAACACTAAATTTATGTCGTCACAAGAAATTGGAACTGAACATGTAGCCTGTAGCAAGGCGCCATGGTTGTTCATAACTGAATGAGATTTGGACATTCCTATTGTGTTTTTTCCCAGTAGGAATTTGCAGAGAGAACTTGGCTTGGTTCCCCACATTGATCTTCTGTATGCTGACAAGGCCTTCCTTGGATCTCATGTCAGTGGATGAAGGGAGGAGTGAAATAAACCCTGAATACAGGAAAAGGCACAATAAAATCGTTGATATACTACCTCACTTAATTGCCTTCAAAAACACTGAATGTTTCAAAAATATTTGCATTAAATGATGATAAAATAATGAAAAGTATTATAACCAAAAAGGAGTTAAATAGATATTTTAAATTTTTAAATAATCTTTAAACATTAATGTTTAGTTTAATTTAATTTAAAGATACAGCGTGGAAACAAGCCCTTAGGCCCACTGATTCTGCGCTGAGCAAAGCTCACCTGTACATTAGTTCTATTCGATACACTAGGGATAATTTACAAAATCCAATTAACTTACAAACCAGCACATCTTTGGAATGTGGGAGGCAGGTGGAGAAAATCCATGCAATCAGAGGGAGAGTGCACAAACTGAGTGCACAGACACCAACCATGGTCAGGATCGAACTCAGGCGCTCTAAGGCAACAACTCTAGTGGCGCAAGTCTGCCGCTGCACCACTGTTCCGCCACGAGTATTAACAATACTTAATGTTTATAAGTTTCATCTGATACTTATCTTAGACTGTTTTGCTACTCCCCTCCATTGACGCCAGCAGCAAAGCATAACCTGTGCCTCTAATCACCAAACAGATAAAATATGGGGCAACATGCCCATGTTGCCACTCCTACAATGCAGTCCACAAGGAAACCTGGAGTGGATCATATTTGAAAAAGTATGGATGAGCTACTGACTGCGACTTTCGGGCAACAACTTCAGGACTGCCACAGGATGCACTGAAGTGAACGGTGTAGGAAGGAACTGCAGATGCTGGTTTACATTGAAAATAGACACAACATGCTGGAGTAACTCAGCGGGACAGGCAGCATCTCTGGAGAGAAGGAATGGGTGATGTTTCGGGTCGAGACCCTTCTTCAGATATCTGGATCAGTACATGCATGACAAAGCAGTCAAAAACATATTTGTAGTCAAGTAAAGCAGATTATGAAAAGGTATCTCAGGAGTGCAAACATCAGCACAGTTAATCTGAATGGCCTTTTTCAGCACTGTAAATTCTAAATTACTCCACACAATTGATTGAATAGGCCCGTGGGAAATGGGATAAAGATCAATGATTCCACCTAGTTTGACTTTCAGATTGGAGGTCTATGACCAGTGAAGTGTTGCAGGAATTGGTGCTGGATCCCCTGTTGTTTGTTATATATGCTAATTGATTTGAAAAGTACATAGCTGGCATACGTACATTAGACATTTTGCAAAGGACACCAAAATTGGTGGGAGAGTGGATGGTCCAAAGTTTGTTGAAGGTTATAACAGGATGTAGATTGACTGGGAAAGTAGGCGGAGGATAACAGATGGAGTTTAATTCTGACATGTGCTAAGTGATGCATTTTGGGAAGTTAAACCAGGGCAGGACACACAGCATAAATGTCAGACTAGAGTGAAGCTAGGGGCTATGAGGAAGTGATAACATAGTCAAGGTGGTGAAGAAGGCATATGGCATGCTTGCCTTCATTAGCTGCAGCACAAGAGTTTGAACATAATGATACAGTTGAACAAAATGTCAGTTAACCTTATTTTCTTCCCATGGCCGTCCGAAGGCTCGATGCTCCGTGCCTAGTTTGGGTGAGTGGGACCGTGAAATATTGCATTGCGTTGCGGGGAGGGGGAATCTGTTTGTTTTATATCGGGGGTGTTAAACTACCCGCGAAGGGTCCAATCCGACCCGCGGGATTGTTTGGGAAAAAAAGGAGTTCCCGTTTCTCCGGGGAGTGGGGGGGGGGGGGGTTGCGGTGTCTGCCAGCCCGGTCCATCGGCTCCATCCGCGGCATCGGAGCCTCGCCAGCGGGTCCCGTCCGCTGCTGGCGGTCGGTCCGGGGAGAGCGTTCTCCCGTCGCCGGGTGGGAAGTGGGAAGGACTGAATCTGAACCCAGTCCTGCCAGCGGCCGTGACCTGACACCAGCCCCTCCACCAGCCTTACCCAACCCCCGCCAGCCCACGCCGCGGGCCCTCGCACCCCCCCCCCCCCATCGTTTCTGGTTGGCGTTGGCGACAGCTGTAGTGCAGGGTGTCGGAGGGTCGGAGTGAATGACGGGCCCCGCACAGCAGCAACAGTGGTGACGGCAGCTCCACCTCCTCATGCACCCTGCCAGCCCTCACAGCGACCGCTGCTTGCCACTCCGCCAACGACGATAACCGCTTTCAAAACAACCCCTCCCGCACGCCGAGGCTGGGAGGAGGGAGGGAGCGAGGAAAGAAGGCGGAGGCCCCCTTCTGCTGTCTGAAGCACCTGCACCGCTCGGCCCCGCACCTTCTTGTTGGCTGGCAGAGGAGGTGAGATGGTGGCGAGGAGTCCCAAGAGGACTTCGCAGTGGACAGGGATGGCCAAGGCTGCGGGGCGATGATGCCGTCCCTGTCTGAGGAGCGCTGACCTTCCTTCCTCACCACCTCCTCTGCCCCTTCCTCTCTCTCTCTCTCTTTTATACGCCACCCCCCTTATCCTGGGACCTCTCCTCTCCACCCCACACTGATCCCCATTCCCCCCTCTATTCAGTCCTCACTGACATCCCCTGCGCTCCCCTCCCCATCTACCAACCCCTTCTATTCATCCTGCACTGATCTCCCTATCCACCTCGCATTGATTCTCCTGCCACCTCCACATCCATCTTACACTCGTCCCCCAATTCATCCTGTACTGACCCCCCCTCCCATCCATCCTGCACTGCTCCCCTCCATTCATCCTGTACTGAACCTCCCATTCATCCCTTACTGATTCCCCCCTTCCATCCTGTACTGATTCCCCCCCCCCCCATCCATCCCGTATTCCCCCACTGACATCTTCCGTGCTGTCCCCTCACAATTTTACCAACTCCAACCAACACACACTAATTCCCCAGCCTCAATCCATCCATTCCGCACAGATTGCCTTCTCAACCCCCCCCCCCCCCCTCCATCTACCCATCCCGCACTGATTCACCCAGCCCACCCACCCCCCCCTAAAGAAATAATAGAATAAAGGAAGTGGGGGGGGTGGAGGGGAGTGGGGGGGTTGGAGGGGAGTAGGGAGTTCAGTCTACCTTCGCTGAATCCATCCCTGTGAAAAGTTAGAGATGGTGCATATTGGCTATATATGCAGTGTACACGAGTGTCCGTTGCCTGCATCACTATGCCAGGACTTCCATGAGCAATGACAGGCTGTCTGCACTGCAACATGACTTGGACAAAGTGGTGAGTAGGTTTGCACAATTACATTCTCGGAAAACTGAATATTTCATGTTGAGGTTGATGTGATGTGAAGTTGTTAGGTCAGGAGGACCATTAAAGGTGCACTGCACACACTAACACAGTCTAACAGTAACAGGCAATCAAATCAACACACAAAACATTTTCTAAAAAAGGTTTTCTTTACTGCAAAAACTTACAGTATTTTTTTGCAGTTTTTGCATGCTCCTTTATAACATTTTACATAACATTTTACAACAGTACAACTTGATTATTAAAACAAGGACAGCAATTCTTAATTTAAAAAAAAATGTATACAACAATGACCCCAATCATCCCATTCCACCCACTCGTTATTCTTGACTCAACCAAAATTAATTCTGAAATATTGGTCATACATTTGGTGCAAAAAGCTCCAAAATAAGGCTCAGAATGCACCAGAGCATCTAAAATCCCAGAGCTTTCAGGGCCCTTAAGCGGGCCCTGGAACCTGGACATGAGGAGCTTCCGGCTTGTGATGTGCACTGCATGCACATTTTTTCACATAAAAATTTTGAAATCCTGTCATGCCACCCCCCTTTTTGAAAAGCTTCGTACGGGCCTGCTTCCCCTGTTATTTATTCTTTCTCACATCTCATTAACATGTGGATGATAATTTACTATTGCCAATCAACCTACTAACCAACCAACCAACCTATTTATGGAATGAAGGAGGATAATAAGACTGTGCACAGTCCACATAGATAGCACAAGAGGTCAGGATCAAAGACATTGGAAGTGTAGGGCAGGTGCAATCTCACATATTAACTTGCTGTTTATTATCATGTATTGACAAAATTGGGTGATTTCACTTATGCAAAATAAAAATGCATGAGGTAATCTCATCAGCATTTAATATCTTAAATTACAATTTGTTAAGAGCAATAATGGCAGCACATTCCAAATTGTCCATTGCTCTGCAAGACATTAGCCATTAGGATTTTTCACCCTAATTTATCCAGTGACACCACTGACTCAATAATCTTTTCAATGTCCACAAAAACATGTAATTAGCTATGAATTCTGCATACAATATTCTCATTTTAAAAACTGCTCTTAAAGGGATAAAATATTGTTGGCATAATGAAATAGATTGACTGAGTAAACAAGTATTTTAAAAACAACAAAGTTTAAAGTTGGTCTTTGTTTTTATTATTTTGGTAAAATATGGAAAATTCAAGCCTTACTTATTAAACTGCTCTTTTCTGAATGACTAACTAAATTAATGATGCTTTTAACGGAAAGATCACACTTAATGTTCTTAATGGTGGTTGAACATCTTGAGAGCGTAAACTTACCAGCTCCCTAATACTGAAGTGACACGCTTGGAATTTTTTTGAAGATAAGTATGAGTTTAACCTGGAAATCCTCAGTCAAGTACCCTGCTGAAAAGAATGAGAGAGGGTTTTGTGGGAGAGGCACATAAAAGATAGAAGAGCTGTCGGAGCCCATTCAGACAGATGCTTTGCTCCCTTAGGGAGCAAGGAGGAGGAGGAAATAAAAGAGACAATAACACATGTTTTCAGCAAATGGTTCCAATGGGCATCATTGTTTCAAGCGAACTGAAAAGAAAACAGACTGATGTGACAGCAGTTCACATTACATAGATCTGTGGCAGGAGGCAGCATCAGGACTTAGTCACCTCATACAGGAAATAGAGGCCTATGAAAGAACTTGTGGCATTAAACAAAAAAGATAAACTGAAAAGCCAAATGAAACTGAGCGGATGATTATGGGAAAGTAAGTGGGAGGAAATAATAGTTCCAAAGTCTGTACAGTGATTGCGTTGTTTAAGTTATGAACATTTTCTTTATCCATTGTATGATGTTAAAAAATGCACACAGTTCACATTCATGGAGGACAAGGAAAGTGATGAAAAGCTAATGATCAAAGTAGTTGCAATCTTTGTTTTCTATCTAGAGTCCGGATGAAGGGGGAGGAGGTGGGATGAGGAGACCTTCTGCACTTCAGCTTTTTACGGATTCACATTCAAAGAGGCATATAGCTTTCACTTTTTTAGTAGCTGGACGCTGCTTATCCAATTAAGCTGACTTCAGGTCTGCCATAGGCAATCCTGTCCCATTTGGGAAATAGGTCAGAGAGTTATACAATCATAGAACATGGAGACGGATCCTTCAACCATTGAGTCCATGCCATGTTAATCCCTCGGTTAGTCCTATTTTTTATCCTCCTCAAATTCCCATCAACTCCACTCAACTCCCTCCTCCCCCCACTTGACCAATTTATATTACTTACATTGGAGGCAATTTACAATGACTAATTATTTTACCAATCGTTTAGTTTTTGGGATGTGGAGGGAAAACCAGAACACCTACAGTAAACAAAATTAGACGCAAGGAGAATATGCAAACACAACACAGGTAACACCAGAGATTAGGATTGAACCCAGGACATTGGCGCTGTGAGACAGCAGCTCTGCTAACAACACTCTATTAACTACATTACAGTGCCATCTGAATTAGGTCTTGGGCAATCCACTTTGCTTTACTAATATTGGCTTCATCCTGACATCAGGGAAATACCAGGCTCCTTGACTAATAACATATATGAATACATCCAGACAGTAAGTAAAATATTACAACCTGGGATATATTTTTCAATAAGGAAAAGGATGGTGCATAAGTCAAGATATTAATTTTAACTGATACTTGACCAAGTGGGACACATTGGGTCCCTGTCACATGGGTGGGCTGGCCCCCAAACACAATATTCCACCACTAACCCATAGCCCCCAACTGCGCAGGCGTGGCTGATAGGTTCCCCTTGTGATGCCAGAGATCCCTGTTGTGACGCGAGTCATAGCAACCCTCCCCAATTGCACCCCGCCATCCCCCTTCCTACCCATATCCTCCTCCATTCCGCTTCATCCTCCTCCAAGACTCCCTCCCCTCCACCCTCTCTCTACTCTCCCCTCCCCTACTCCACTCCCTCCCTGACATTTCCCCTACCCTCAGTCACGCCCTCCCTCCCTCCTTAACCCTTCTCTCCTCCCTAGTCCCTCCACTCTCTCTATCTCCCTGCTCCCCCACTCCTCTCCACTCCCCTATCCCACTCCCCCACTAAACACAATGTTTAAATAAAATGTCTCCTCCTCCGCTTCCCCCACTCCCTCCCTCTCGTCACGGCAATGTAACAAATCTCTCATTGCACTGGGTGGAACGCTGTTAATGGGCAGGTTATGTAAATGAGATCCCATTGTGATGTCATGCGCTTCTAACTGCCAGTGGAACACTGCTGAGTAGCAGTTTATGTAAATGAGATCACATTGTGACATCATAGCTGCTAACTGCCACTGCAACGTCATCATTTTTCTCAAAGTGGGGGTTTTGTAAAGTAAAAAAATGTAAATAATGTAAAATATAACATTAATCTGAACAAAAAATGATAAAAAACAAACCACCAAACAATTGTGAGTGCGGTGGTCCAAAAATTGTAGCACTATTGTGTACTGTTTTGGCATAGTTCCAGAAGCACATAAGCACGCACGCACGCACGCAGAGTCACAAACAAGATGAGAGTTTTAGTAATATATAGATAGATAGATGTGCAATGGGAAAATTAATTCATAGCAAAAAGTGATGTTTCATTTAGTTTATTTAGTTTTATTTTACATATACAGCATTAAGCAGACCTTTTGGCCTATGGAGTCTATGCAAACCATTGACCACCCATTCACACTATTTCTATGTTATCAAACCTTTGCATCCACTCTATGCTAGAGGTAATTTATAGAGGCCAATTAACCTACAAACCCACAACGTCTTTGGAATGTGGTGAGGAACCAAAACAGCTATAGGAAGCCCATAAACTCCACACTGACAGCACCTGAGGTTTCTTATACTGTGAGGCATCAGCTCTACGAGCTGCACCACTATGCTGCCCACGAAGATTCGGGTCACATTTTCTTTTGTGAATCATTTAATAAAACATTTCTGGTCCTTAAGATGCAGTGGTCTGGAAATTCAAAGGCATAACATTGAGCTTTAGCAGCAATTGAAAATGGGTGTAACTGGGATAGACAACATTCATGACTCATATCATAATAATCATGGGCTCTGGTCTTGAGATCCTGTTGCAGCCCTGAATTGGAAATTACAGTCTGTACTTTGGCACTGCTTTTTGTCCTTTATTCTGGGTGGCGGTTTTATAGTTTTAGTTTTAGTTTTAGAGATACAGTGCGAAAACCGGCCCTGTGGCCCAACGAGTCTGTAACGACCAGCGATCCCCGCACATGAATACAAGCCTACATATACTAGGGACAATTTACACTTATACCAAATAATTTACAGTTATGCCAAGCCAACTAACCTACAAACCTGTACTTCTTTGGAGTTATTGGGCATTCCCACAAAATCATGATCTTAGTCTTATAGTGCTGACCCTGGAGATCTACAGATCAATGAGCAATCATGATCATCTGATTGATTGATGCCAGAACAACCACTTTGTTCTCAACATCAGTAAAACCAAGCAACTGAATGTTGACTTTAGAAGAGGAAGGATCTACAAACTTCTCTTCATCAACGGGCAGGTGGTTGAGAGTCCATAACTTCAAGTTCCTGGGCATACATATCTCTGAAGATCTGTCCTGAGCCCAGCACATTGATGCAATCATAAACAAAGCCCATCAATGCTTCTACTTCCTGAGAGGAGTGAGGAGATTCAGATTGTCGACAAATACTCTATTTATCTTCTATAGGTGTATGATAGAGAGCATATTAACTGGTTGTCTGGTATGACAGCTCAAAAGAGATTACAAAGTGGTGAACACTGCCTGGCCCATCACGAGGATTGACCTCTTTGATTTAATTTAATTAGATTTAATTTAATTTTTGTCATTGTCTTCAATGAACAGACAACAAAATTATGTCCACAGGTCGCGCTGGGTGGAGATTCGCGCTGGCGACCCCCGGCAAACGGTCCCAGGATTCCACGATGTTAAATTCAGCGCTGCCCGCGTTGGGAGCTCCGCACCCACAGCTCCGTGATGTTGGAGCGGCGGCCCAGCACTCCGGAGCTCCAAGCTGCGATCCCAAGTAAGGCCTCGCCCGCTCCGCGATGTTTTCAGCTCCTCGCCGCCGCTGCTGAAGCTCTGGTCCGGTCCTGGCAGGAAAGGCCGCACCAATCCAGTTGGTAGGCCGTGGGGAGGGGGAGGGGGCGAGGACGCGACTCGGATACTAGCCGCATACTCGCCAGGAAGCGACTGAAGGACGGCTTCCCCCATACCGTACCCGCTTCCCCCCTACATAAAATACCGAAAAAAAACCTTATCACCATCAAAGGAATCTGACTCAAAAGGACTGGCAGTATCATCAGAGACACACACCACACTGGCAACACTCTCATTTCATTCATGCTATCAAGAAGAAGATATAGAAAACTATGAGCTGCCTGAGTTCCACTAGGGACTCTGGGCTTTGATTTGTTTTTTGTACTATCATATTCTTTAGTTTACTGAACCTAATTTTTTGTTTGTTTATCTATTGAGTACTGTGTTTACAAACCTGTTGTGCTGCTGCTGAAGTAAGAATGTCATTGTTTCTTTCGGGACATAAAGCGATAAAACACTCTTGACTGTTGAACATAACTAAGATAAAACCAGAAAATGCAGGTCAGGCAGCCCCTGAGAAAAGATGAACAGAATTGACGTGTCAGGTTGAAGATGCTTTGATAACACTGCAACAGAGAGAAAGAGAAGTTAGAGTTGGCAGAGTTGGTGTTGGGTATAATGGATGAGACAAATGAAATATCTGTTGCTCAGTGTTGCATGCTACTTTAATTCTTCACTTCAATGTTAAACTATTAGTCTGTGGCCTTCTCCTCTATTATAACAGGGCCCAATATAAGACTGAAGACTTTCTCTTCTATCTGATGTTGAATTCTAACGAAGTTGAATTCTCAGAATTCAGGCAATTTGCTTTTCCTGTCTGTAATCAGAAATGTCTAATTAAATTCATAGCAGCGAAGAATTATACAGCACAGAAACAGATCTATTGGCCCAAAATGTTAGTGCGGATTAAGTTGTCCTGATCATATAAGACCATAAGCAAAAGACCATAGGACTTAGGAGATCCAAGGGGGACGGTGGGGGGCCATCGAGCACAAAGGGGGACCCGGTGAGGGGCTGCCTTCTGACACGTGTAGTGGCAGACAGAAGGCAGGACTGTTTGGTTACATTTTTGTAACTTTATCAGCACCTAGTTGAGATCTGCTTTATAAATTTACAGCATTGTATGCAAAACAATGTATTTCACTGTACCTAGGTACATGTCTCAATAAAGTATAATTGAATCATTGAATAGAAAGGACAGTTCTTTCTGAATCCAATGGTGGAGTATATCATTGAATCATTGATGAGTCATTGTACTTTACCAGCTATAGAGTAATGAATGGGTTTATGAATGGCAGCCCTGTTGATTTGAATGGGGTAACTGACCCTCATGGAAACTGGCAAGTTATTTGATTTTATTGAAATGTTTTAATTGTTTGTTAGTAGTTTAGAGTGTTTTTAATTAATTACATTTTGTAAATTTTGAAGGTTTATTGTAACTACCTCAGTCTATTGACTTTTATTGGAATTGAAACAAATAAAAAAGTATATGATTGTTAAACAAAACCCCCATCAATTTAGAAAACTCAATAGCAAGCAGCATCTGTGGAGAGATAACATTTCAGGTTAACGACTTTTCATTGGACCCGAGTATTTGCTGTTTTTTTCAGCATTTATTTCAGGTTTTGTGCATTTTCCGGATATTGGTTTTGAAAATAGCTTTGATATCAGTAAGTTGCCAAAACGTAGCAACCACCAATCTCTCCACCAATGTTGCACTAAACCCTCTCTAGCCATGTCCTTCACAAAGGTAGCTTACCATCACCTACTCAAGTTCAATTGGGGCTGAAGAATACATTTTGGTCTTGTCAGTGATGTGCAGATCCCAAAAATGAATTGTAAAAAAAGAACAGAAATGTTAATATAATGATACATTTTGGCCAGGCTATGAAAGATAATGTCCTGTTTTCTTTTGAACGGGTGCCATAGGACCAGTTTCCGTCCACTTGAAAAGGCATGGAGGACCTCAGTTTGACACCTTACTGGCGCCTGCAAACATGTAACCTTCCGGCAACTTGGCGCCGGGGTGTAGTGTTGGAAGTTAATACTAAATTTAGTGATCTTGAGCAAACAGCATTAATGCAACATTAGTTTACCAAAGGGAATTGGTGGCATGGTGTGTGTTAGAACACTTCCTTTTACATTGAATGCCCAAGTTCTAATCCGTCTCAACTGGGTAAAGGTTTCTCTGGTGAGACAATTGCTAAAACACTCTCAGTCTCAATCTGATACCCAATGTATAATAGTCAACTGTTCAGGTATTTACTTACCTCTGTGGACACAAAACAGAATTAATTTGACTCAAGAAAACATTTTGAACTTTTTGTCAGAGTTTAGCTGAAGAATCTGAAAAGCATGCAATACCAGCAAAAGATCCAAATGCAAAAAGAAATAAGGAATAATAATCTCTCAGTTTGCCCCTCTAACTGTAACTCACAAAACTCTCCCACCGACTTCAAGGACGATAAGCAGCTGCAGGTGGGAGAAGGGCTAATCCCTCTGGAACTGGTTAAAGTAAATTAGCAATGTCCCTGCTGTATGGCAAACTGCATGGTTATAATTAATGCCAGCAATGCTTTATGTTCCCAGAACGTTTAAGCTGTGTGAAACATCCACAAATAGCAGTGTAATCAACCTGCTCGGTATAATTTTAGAAAATGCCTTCTGTGGTGCATAATTTCAACAAATGGAAGTTGACATTTCCTGATCCCTTAAATTCTTCCTTTACTCATGTAAACATATAAATAAGCTCCTTATGATTCACTGGGTTTTGTGGGAAATTGTGAGCATTTCTGAAAGTTGGTTTCTAATTAAAATTATATTTACTGTGTGCTCCCAGAGGAAAAGGAAGTAGGAACTAACAGTTCTAAACATCCTTCTCTTTGTTGAATTTGCAAATCTGTTCCTTGCTGTTTATTGCAAACAGCTGGGCCCGGGGTTTTGCATTGTAAGTAGTTGGAGACAGAGGATATATCAAACAGATGATATCATGGCAGAGGGGACAAGGTTTTAGGAAGCCAGCCATTAATGAATGTAAATAAATTTGGTGCAAATGTACCTTGCGGTTTCTGTTACATTTAATAACAGTAAGAATAACAGTGCTCCTGCAATGTTAATTCAAACTTCTATGTAATGGGGTAATTTTTACTTATTTAGAAGGACCCACTTGGATTCTACTCAAATTAATTCCTCAGATTTTTATATTTTGTATTTTACTATAATTTAAAAAGAAGATGATCTTTTAACCTTGGGGCAAATAAAAAGGAAATATAGATTTAAGCTTTTTGATGGAGTATGATTCCTTTCTTTGTTGCAATGCCAATGTCGCAATCACAGTAGATATAGTGTCACATTGGCTGATCCACATTGTCAATAGCGAGAGACATTGATAAAGCAATAGAGAGAAGGGGAGACACGGTGGCGCTGTGGTCGAGTTGTTGCCTTACAGCGCCAGAGACTCGGGCTTGTGCCTAACTACGGGTGTTGTCTGTATAGAGTTTGTCGTTCTCTCCGTGACCGCGTGGGTTTTCTCCAGTTGCTCAGATTTCCTCCCACATTCCAAAGACATAAAGGTTTGCAGTTAATTTGCTTTGGTAATAAAATTGTAATTTGTCCCTCGTGTAGGATAGTGCTAATGTACGGTGTGATTACTGGTCGGTGTGGACTCGATGGGCCTGCTGCCATGCTGTATCTCTAAACTAAACTAAACTAGACACATTTAAAAAAGTTATATATTCATATAGCACTATTCATGTTAATTTCTGGATATTTCAAATTGTTTCTGACCTCCCATCATTATCTCCCATGCACCAAACCATGCTGACTATCCCTCATCAGCCACAGTCTATCCAAATGCATATATATGTAATCCTTCAGAATTCTCTCCAATAACTTGATGACCACAGATGGTAGGTTCATTGGGTTATAGTTCCCAGGCTTTTCCTTGCAGCCTTTCTTAAATAGAGGCACATTAGCCACCCTCCAGTCTTCCAGAACCTCATCCGTGACTAATAATGATTTGTATATCTCAGCTTGGGTATCTTCTCTTGCTACCCAGTGTTCAGGGATATATCTGATCAGGCTCGGGAGTTTTATCTACATTTATACGTGTTAGGACATCCAGCACCATCTCGACTGTAATACGCACTGTCCTCAAGACATCGCCATTATCTGCCCCAAATTCCTCAGCCTTCATGTCTTTCTCCAAGGTAAAACCAGAGGAGAAATACTCATTGAGGACCTTGCCCATCTCCTGTGGCTCCACACAGATATGATCGCTTTGGTTTCCGAGGGCCCCCATTCTTTCACTACTGACCCTCTTTCTCAATGTACTTGTAAAATCGCTTTGGATTTTCCTTCATGTTATCTGCCAGAATATTTCTTTGTAAGTGTATTCTATGTAAGTTTATCCTGGTTTTTACAAGGTTGATATTTGTGACGTTATGATGCGTTAGAATAAGCGGAAGATAGGATGTAAGTGTTTAGCCTTTGTTAGAGTGAATTAATCAGTAGTTTCCTTTATGAAGTAACTAGGAAAATGGACAAGGGAGAGCCAGTGGATGTAGTGTACCTGGACTTTCAGAAAGCATTTGATAATATCCCACATAGGAGATTAGTGGGCAAAATTAGGGCACATGGTATTGGGGGTAGAGTGCTGACATGGATAGGCAGACAGGAAACAAAGAGTAGGGATTAACGGGTCTCTTTCAGAATGGCAGGCAATGCCTAGTGGGGTACCGCAAGGCTCGGTGCTGGGACCGCAGCTATTTACAATATACATCAATGATTTGGATGAAGGGATTCAAAGTAACATTAGCAAATGTGCAGATGACACAAAGCTGGGTGGCAGTGTGAACTGTGAGGAGGATGCTATGAGAATGCAGGGTGACTTGGACAGGTTGGGGGAGTGGCAGATGCATGGCATCTGGATACGGATAAATGTGAGGTTATCCCCTTTGGAAGCAAAAACAGGAAGGCAGATTACTATCTAAATGGCGTCAAGTTGGGAAAAGGGGAAGTACAACAAGATGTGGAGGTCCTTGTACATCAGTCTATGAAAGTAAGTATGCAGGTACAGCAGGTAGTGAAGAAAGTGAATGGCATGTTGGCCTTTATAACAAGAGGAATCGAATATAGGAGCAAAGAAGTCCTTCTGCAGTTGTACAGAGCCCTAGTGAAACCACACCTGGAGTATTGTGTGCAGTTTTGGTCCCCTAATTTGAGGAATGACATTCTTGCTATTGAGGGAGTGCAGCGTAGGTTTACAAGATTAATTCCCAGGATGGCAGGACTGTCATATACTGAGAGAATGGAGCAGCTGGGCTTGTACACTCCGGAGTTTAGAAGGATGAGTGGAAATCTCATTGAAACATATAAGATTGTTAAGGGTTTGGACATGCAAGACCAACTGTTCCCAATGTTGGGGGAGTCCAGAACCGGGGACCACTGTTTAAGAATAAGGAGTAAGCCATTTAGAACGGAGACGAGGAAACACTTTTTCTCACAGAGTGGTGAGTCTGTGGAATTCTCTATCTCAGAGGTTGGTGGAAGCAGGTTCTCTGGATGCTTTCAAGAGAGAGCTAGATGGGGCTCTTAAATGAGGGGACCAAAACTGCACACAATACTCCAGGTGTGGTCTCACTCGGGCTCTGTACAACTGCAGAAGGACGTCTTTGCTCCTATATTCAATTCATCTTGTTATAAAGGCCAACATGCCAGTAAGTACAGGATGCTGAGTTGGATGATCAGCCATGATCATATTGAATGGCGGTGCAGGCTCGAAGGGCTGAATAGCCTACTCCTGCACCTATTTTCTATGATTCTATGAAAAATAGCGGAGTCAGGGGATATGGGGAGAAGGCAGGAATGGGGTACTGATTGGGGATGATCAGCCATTGAATGGCAGTGCTGGCTCGAAGGGCCGAATTGCCTACTCCTGCACCTATTGTCTATTTTCTATTGTCTATTGTCTATTTAGTAGATACTGGTAGCATATGCAGGGAGAGCAGGCATTGGGGGAGTTGTTCTGGGATGCCAGAACCAACTGTTGAGCCTAACCGAGGTGTCGTGGGCCTAACTCAATGAAACACCAGTGAAGAGAAGTGCCGACTAGATAACCCCAATTTTCCTTCGGAGTCACGTGAGTGAATCCGTGAAGAACCCCGCCAGTCCACATGCACGTCATTACGCCGTTTTGCATGGCTCAGCGACTGACTGGCAGGCGCAACGGTCCTGCCAGCGGTAAGTTTAAACATGCAGTTAAGTTTTCTATTTCTTACCAGGTTCTGTTTTCTCTTGCAGGAACCTCTTCTTATAGAGGTTTCCCGCTGGATTGTCGCGAAATCCGGCGAGCTGCAGGGAAACCGGCTTGGGCTGTGGGGAGACCCCGACTCGAACCGGGGAATCACGGGAGCCGGCGGCCGTCGGGTTCACGACTCCAGTCACTGACAATGTGGTCAGCTACTTCCAGACCACTGTGGTTCCTGTGGAGAGGTAAATCCAGGAGGTGGTATCACTACCAGAGTCGTTGACAATGCGGTCGACGACTATAACGAAGGAAATTTTACCTATAACGTTTATCTATAACGAAGGAAACTTGGGAAGAAAGCCTACAATGTATACACCATTGCTCATTAAATGCTGGACATATATTGATACAATTTAAGGTATTACACAGATTACATTATTCAAAAACGAAATTAAATAGTAAGATTAAACGAGAACTTACCAGTTCGAAGTTTGATCGTTATTTTATGAGGAGTAACGATGAGGGATTACGTGAAGAAGCCCCGCCTGGCGCTGGAACGGCATACTTCAAAGCAGCGGCATGAAAAACACAGAACATAATAGCCGGAGTAAGATAGTAAGGCTCAACATAGATTTAGAACTACCAGATGATCATTTATTTTATGAGGGTCGGGAGTGGAGGGCGCGTAATCCCTCATCGTCACTCCTCATAAAATAACGATCAAACTTCGAACTGGTAAGTTCTCGTTTAATCTTACTATTTTACTTCGGAGTCACGTGAGTGACTACGTGAAGAGTTTAAAGCTTTCTGTGTTTTTCATGTCGTAGAATTTATTCCATACGACAGTCCGGCTCATTCAACACAGTAACGAGCGAATAACACATTTTTCCCCAAACATTGCCTCAAGTTATGTGATAAATTATTTCACATTATAAAGAATAAAAGTAATGCACTTTCCATTGAAAGGCAAGTTTATCACAAAATATCAATTGATATATATATTTTGATGATATGACAAGGCAACAATTATAGAGAACCCAACACTCCGTGTCCAAACCTGACACCATGACTGGTTCCTTTTACTTTAACATTAATTTACACCCTCCTGCGGCCTTGCATCTTTGCTCGAGCGGCTCATCCCGTGCCATTCCTGTGAATGTATCTACCTCATTAACAGAGTGATTTTCCACCTTTCAGTGTCTAGTTCCACTGAGTGTATCCAATTTCTAACCATCTAGAATACATTCCTCTAGAACCATCAGTTTTTACTGAACCTAATGTGGTTATTGTGTGTAATAAGTAGTGCTGTCTCATTACCACAGAGACTCTTACCTACTTCAACATATTTCATCAATGTTCACACACACACACACACACACAACTTAAGGCCGACAGGATATGCTTATAGGTTTACCTTGGTTTCAGCTCCTCTTGGTGTGCTTTGTTTGGTAAATTCATAAACATATATGATAATGTAATCTGTATCCACATGCAATTATAACGTAATATTTGCAATGTTTGCACTCTTATATTGATGCTAAAGTCATCAGCATTATTATTTTCAATGTTAACTTTTTTGAATCATTGATAGAATTAGAGTCCATTGCCTAAGGCAATTCAGGACTAATTATCTCCCGACGGGACAATTTTGGACAGATTATATATATATATACACATATATATATTAATATCCACATATATATCCCTTTCCATATCGGGATATTATGAATGCACCTGATAACTTCTTGGTTAGTCTACTGTCCGTTAATAGGACGGTAACACTCTGAGCCCTATTATTGGCTCTATCAATTAGATACTCAGAAATGCAATCCACAAGGAACTCACATATATCTAATATGATAAACTAACTTTACTGTATACACAGATTTCCAATTTCTTATAACAAAATATTGTTTTTTTAGACTTATTTCTGCAAATTGCAGTTATAACACTTCTTTTATACATAATTATTTTATTGTTTATGTTGTTATATTAATTAAACATTCCTAGACTTCTTTGACCATCAAACTGTAGTAATGGTCTGGTGAACCTGCAGATAGTCAATTCATATTTTCATGTCATGTTGCCTTTGTACGACAATAAATTACCGCAGGGTACACAAACTGGAGAACCCAGCGGTGCAGCAGCATCCAAGGAGCGAAAAGGAGACAGGCAACGCCTCGGGTCGAGACCCTTCCTCAGACTTCAATAAATTACTGCAACTATGAATCATCACAAGTGGTTCAACATCACTCAATATTTATGAAACCATGAAGGATCCGTATTGGGCCACCAAAATGCCTCTGGCAGTGTCCTGCTACATTTTCATCAGACACTGCCCTATCAAACAAAATGAGGAACACAAAATAACATCTTTTCCTCATGTAATTGAGAGAAAAACATCCACCTTTCCTGTTCTTGGTTTACCCACAAGAACCATTTGAAAGATCGGTGATTTAATCTGTATGCAACCAGATTAATCGTAAGTAATCCATATTAATGACAATATGTTTTTCGCCCTAAATTAGTTGTCTCCAATACCATTGTCTCTTCCTTAGCGATAAACAGCTGGACTAAAACTTTTTAGAATATGCCACATCTGTTTACTCAGATAATCCCATGATTATTATTTGACTTATCTTGTGTATTTTAACATATGCCACAGCCGTGGTACTGTTCACCTTGATATGACATGGACACTTCCATAATAAAACAATCAATATTTCATCCATAACTCCTTATACTTCAATAATTAATACAAATGTTTGGAAAATTTCTTGGGACAATCCATTTATGCTCACCTGGTATTATTGTCCGCAGTCCCAACAAGAGACGTATCAATTATTCTTATAAGAATAGATAATATTCTTATCTTTACCCAAACATTCACAGAAGTTGTACATCATCTGTAACACTTGCTTCAGTTTGCAACAGCTGTTAAGCTTTATAGTTGAAGCAGTTTGTGAACCTTTTATTTTATTTTATTTATTTATTTATTTATTAATTTATTTTTTTACATTACTTTAATAATGATAACGTATCATTTGATATTTGCATAAGCCTCTCACAAAGGCATACATATTCTTATAAGCTTCTGTATTCCTTCTTTTGGAGCTTTACTCTTTACCTAACCTAATGGAGGGACAAAGTACGTCAACAACAATGAGACATATTTGTATCATGGAACAATTTTCCTCCTCTTATGGTGCTGAATTACTCCTAAATTCAGAATAGTAATTTATGAATATTTTATTAATGCCTAAGCATACGCTTTATGTAATGGGTCAGGTCCTTGCCCCTCCAACAGGTTTGTAATTGCAGCACTAATTTGCAGCTGACTCTTATAACCTTCCAATTTAAATGTAATCAAGATAACCCATGACCATGACCTCATTAGTGCAAGTGCTGATCTTTTATCAGCATAATTGTTCTCCCAGTATTCTGTTTAACAGCATTGAACTGGTTTAATCCTTTGGACAATGTTTTAACTTGCACAGCTTGACCCATTTTAATTAATTTCAAGCACCTGTAATATTGATTAACAATTTGTTAATAGCAACTGTATTTCAATGTTCAAGATGTTTCCATTTTAATAAAATGTTCTTACACTGTGAAAGTGTATATAAAATGATGTTTTGTATGGTTTATACCATCAAATCTTTACACTGAGGTAATTTTATAATATATATGTACGTACCCCTTCTTTATTGGAGTTACTTTTTAGTGCAAACCTAAAATCATTTTTTAAGGTTTTCTTATACAGGTGAACCATTCCTTTCTTAGTTATATTAAATTAATGATCATAATACACCTGTAATCCCCCACAATTGGAGATTTCATGAACTTATTTTGTAACAAGTTGTTTGCACCTCTTCAACGTACTTCAAGCCTTCTTTTCCCAATTATATGGGTTTGGATAAGGCTATGTTGGATTATACCACTTCTGCCTTTGTTTTGATCCATTATCAAATCTTTCATTGGATCATAGTTTTCCCCCCAAAGTTTAAAGATCTTTGCCTTTGTTTTGATCTATTATTAAATCTTTCATTGGATCATAGTTTTTCTCCCAAAGTTTAAAGATCAGTAGTCTGTTCTTTTGTAATCAATATCTTTGATTTATCATAAGGCAGGTTTATTCCATAATAATCAGGAGTTTAACATAACCTGATTAGTATTGATCTGCGAATCTAGAGTGCAGATTTGGTAAATTAATATTATATAATTCTTCCCATTGAGCTCCACAAACTGATGGCAATTTATTTTATTTTAAAAGTATTAGTTATTTGCACAACGTTTTAGTTTATTTTATTTTTCTTTTTGAATAGTAATGCCATGCACCAGTTTGAAATACTTTGAAATTGTATTTCCTTATATCTCATATAATTTGAGACATGGATATCATAAACGGATTCACCGTTGACATCTTTATAACACATAAAAGTTTTATCATATTCTGCTGTTTTAATCATTACAGCTTTGGTGAGTTTTTAGTTTCCATGTTTACTTTTCATGGCCTCACTCATCATTTGTTCTGCTGTTTTAACCATAATAGCTTTTAGTGAGAGACCATGGTAATTTTCCATGGCCTCACTTCTTATTCAGGTGTTGTGCATACACCTGTGTGTGTATATATATATATATATATTTTTTTTTTTTTGGTGCTGTGGTGGGTACTTCATGACCAGCCACCACTATCAGTGCATTTTTAGGGTCAGTTATTCTATTTTATTTTTCACTGCCCTTGTTTCTCCTGAGTTTTTCCCCTCAAGGAGACTACCTTCAGAAATATCTGAGGTAGATATTCCCACCATATTTCATCATATATATATTTTTTTCCTTTATATGTGAAACCCCCTTAGGGTAGGTTCGGGAATATTTCCATTATTTTCCGTCTGAAGGCCTTTATTAACTTTTTAAATTATGGCCTTTCTGACATTTAAAATTTCCCCCCCTGCCAAAAGTTTGTGGAGCATCTAACTCCCTAACGTAATTTTAACAATCACCAGTATCGGAACCGGCTCCGTAATTAATCTCCCGTCCCGATCGCTGGGTATTCCCCCGGGACGTTCTTTTTTTAAACTCCGTTGTATTATACAGAGTATTTTTGTTCTATTTTAATCTTTTATTTTATTTTTGTTTTTAAATTCATTTTAAATCCTGGTTCAATACACCAGGCACGGAGTTTTCCAGAACCTAAAAGTTTTTCAACTGCACTTACCTGCCGGTTCCGTACCTACCGCTGTCGACGAGCTAGCCTCTGCAGCTCTTCCGCCGTCAGCATCGACGTAATGCCGTTCCAGCGCCAGGCGGGGCTTCTTCACGTAGTCACTCACGTGACTCCGAAGTAAAATAGAATTTATCCTAACATTTCTTCTATTTGTGATAAATGTCAGAACTTGGAAGCTAAGTTAACGCATAGTTTTGTAACATGTATAAAACTCATTATCGAATGGAAATCTTTAGAGTTATCTCTGTAGTTCTTAAAATTAAACTGGACCCAGATCCAAAATTAATAATATTAGGAGTTCCGGATTCAAATCTAATATTAACAGTAAACCAAAGAAATTTCTTGGATTACTGTTTGATAATAGGGAAAAAATTAATATTGAAATTTTGGAAGGGAACATTATCCCCCACAATTAAAATGTGGACAGTGGAAATGTTGGAGACGTTGCATTTGGAAAGAATCAGATTTGTCCTAATGGACAAATACGAACTCTTTGAACAGATATGGTCTCCATATACAGAATATTTGAAGGGGTAGCTGTTCTTGGCATCACAACTCAATGGGTACCCGGCAGGATTAGATGAAAATAACTCTGTTTTTTTTTAATTTGTATACATGTCTCTATTGATATCGCTATTTGAAATTGTGTTATTCACTATTAAGATGTATACTATAATCTCTTTTTTTAAATATATATATAATACTTTGTTTTAATTAAATATATATAACAAGAATATATACTTTTTTTTTTCTCTCTTCTCTTTCTCTCTCTATATAATCAAAATTATTATTTAATCACTATTCTTATTGATTAAAATCTATTCTTTTCTTTTTCTACTTTCTAAAAAAAATAGAAGTTTATAAGAATTATTCGTAACATTCGTATACTTATTGAAATAAGTTGGTTGTGTATTTGAAAAGCTGTTATACCGTTGTTATGATGGATTACTTCTAATAAAAATATTATTACGGACAATGCGGTCAGCAGCTTCCAGACTGCTGTGGTTCCTGTGGAGGGGTAAATCCAGGAGGCAGTATCACTACCAGAGTTGTTGACAATCCGGTCAGCAGCTTACAGACTGCTGTGGTTCCCGTGGAGGGTTAAATCCAGAAGGAAGGCGGTATCAACACCAGAGTCGCTGACAGTATGGTCAGCGGCTCGCACACCGCTGTGGTCCCCAGGACATGGGGTATAACCAACAATAAAGCGGTCAGCCTATGGACTCGGGACGAGTCGGGCCGGGAGAGTTCCCCTCCGGTGATAATTAACATTTTGGGCTAAGCTGGATGGAGCTCCTAATGGAGAGATATTCCACCAAGACACGCTCCAACAGGAGGAGTAGCGTCAGTGCCGGCCTATAGGAGAGCCCGTTGCCAGCAGAGCCTATTCAGGGCTGTTTAATTGGATGGTTGTCCAGGATTAAGCTCCTAATGGAGAGGATGTTGCACCAAGGCACACTCCAACAGGAGGAGTAGTGTCAGCGACGGCCTAAGGGAGAGCCCGCGCCAGCAGTGCCTATTCAGGGCTGCTTAATGTCTCCCTCTTGGAGGAGGAGAGCATGCGGGGCCAGAATTATTCTGCCGCCGAGTATGTTCCATTCTGGTATAGGTCTGTTGGAGAGGCCATATCAGAGCAGGTACCATCAGGGGCCTGAGCCAGCACCTGTTCAGGGCTGCCAACAATCTCCCCCTTTATGGAGTGGAGTGCGAATGGTCAGTAGGTAACTGACTTCAAATTCTAAAGTATGTCCATGGAATGTACTGGAGCACATGTGTATGGGTTCAAGGCAATCCTCGCAGTCGAAGGTTTTGCTGCCAAAAGAGTTGGTTACCAGCCGTTGGCAGAATACCTGGAAGGGGTCAGAGTTCCCCTCACACTACAAGCGCCAGCAGTGAACAGAGCTCTAGCCGCCGAATCTTCTATTCAGGTAAGACCTTTTCAACAGGAGAACCAGGAAGCAAAAGCTGTCGGACCAATCAAGGTACCAACGACGAGCAAAGCTTCATCGGTTCGGCGACAACACACTCCACGCCTCCATTGGCAGTAAGCGGTTCACTGAAGCTATGGCAGCGTGAAAACTGGACAGACGTTCCACGCACCCTACCAGTCCTACTCTATAACCAGGCAGGTAGGTGGGTCCGGCACTTCCGAAACATGGGGTAAGTGGACCACTTACAAGTTGGTAATTTTACACTTGTTTGTACAACATACATATGGTTTAAGGCATTGTCACCTAACCATGTAAAAACTGCACAATACTAACATTCCAAACAGGTTTCGAATTAGGGCCAGTATTGTCTTTTAAGGCAGGCTCAGTGTTATGGCCAGGATCGCTTCGAGACAGGATCGAAATATGGTCAGAGTTGTCTTTCGCGGCAGGCTTAGAATTATGGCCAGAGTTGCCTTTAGAGGCAGGTTCGGAATTATGAGGTAGGCTCATTATTATGGCCAGGATTGTCTTCCAAGCCAGGCTTGGAAATCGGGCCAGAGTGTTTGTTTCAGGTAGGCACGGAATGATGGCAGACGTGGCCGTTCATTTCTAAGTTGGAGAAGGTCGTGTAACTCGTATGTGCAGTATAAACTTTCCGAATATGTAACTTCGTTACCGACTAACAATTGATTTTCATAAGGATCTCAAAGATACATTCTATTCAGTTCCCATTTACAGGGATCACCGGAGACATTTGAAATTATCAGGAGAATGATAACAGTAATAATAACAGTAAAACATTGCAAGATGGGCTAAATTATTTACACAGTTATTTACCAAATTACTAAAATCGGTGCTTCGGCTACTCAGAGTTCAAACTTGTTATGTCTAATCTGGATGATATTCTAATGCTCTATTTTGCAAAAATCAATTGTTCAGCCTCAATCTATCTTTGAGAAATTCCAAGCTGGGAAGAGCTTTGTAGGATTCTTCATCCATCCAATTAAAATTAAGTAGTTACCAATAGACTTGTTGGTCATTGGGATTTACCTCCAACTATTAATTAGCCTGTAACTCCACCCTGGGACAAGCAATTGGAGTTAATGGGAGCATGTAACAACCTTGTTGTTCTAAGCAACCTTCTATTCATCAAGAGTAATTGGCAATATAGTAGCTGTGATTCAGCTGTGAAAGTAGCAACCTCTCAAGTGTCGTCTAGGTCATTGTTAATAGACCTATGCTATTACCAGCTGAAGCTAATAAAGTCAAAATGATGAACGAACACTATTCAGCATTACTCCACTAGGTTGGTCAGTAAAAACTCAGGTATTACAAACTGATGCTAAGTGCTCTAAGGTGGAAAATTGCAAATGTCATCTCTAGTTCGGAGGTGGAGGAGATTTATATCAGTTGCCAATTCTTCAGTTATTGCTATCAACTATCTATAGACCCTAGGTGCATTATATGGGTAAAAGGTTATGGAGCAAATATGCATTATTCTGCTTGCTCAACTACAGGTTGATACACAATGGTGGTGGCATATGTTAGTCACAATTGATTTTTGGGTGCTATCAAGTAAAAGCATCCTGTACTAATTTACATAATATCATTTGCCACTGGTGTATCATCAAGTACAGATCAATGACAACACAGAAGGAGTGTTGGATCACAAAGTATTTATGAAATTATGGTTCGAATGAACACCGATTATTGATGTGATGTTTCATGCTTATTCATGGCTGCAAAACTATGTGGCATAACAGTGGCGAGAGATACGTTATCGGTACAAGAAGGAGGAATGTTCGTTATGTCTTCCTCCATTTTGCACATCAGTTGGATCTTGAAAAAGTCGGCAAGATCCTGCTTAGGCTTTCGTACTGGCTGACTGGACTATGCTGCCTTGATTCTTGTTTGTCAGGAATATTAACACAACCTTATACGGTTATTCTAAATGTAAAGCTTTGCTGGTCAGCCTGTGGCTCGGAAAACCAGCCTCTGCATGATAAAATCAATTTATTATTTTGCAGATTCTGAGTAGACTGCTCCTACGGCTCGGGTTGTCACACCGACCCATGTATGTGCTCACCACAGAGGGCAGGGATAGCATTCCAAAAAAACAGTACAGTTCTACTCCAGGAGATGGGAAGAGCTTTGTTTAATGCTATGTTACACTTAATACGGTACAGATACTGACGACTTGTTCATTTTCCAATAGGTCTTTGACAATAATTGAGTTATAGGGCCATTAACTGTGCTTAATGTGCCTTCCCATCATATTTGCTGCAGTAAATAGGATCCACTCTGCCGGGCTCACCCCGGATATCGAGTTTGTAAAGGATCATTAACACAAGTTCCCCCAGGACAAGTACAGGGCAGTATGGGATACTGACATTGTCCTCACACTACTTCGCCAGGGGCTCCAGCTACATCCTAGCTTTGGCCGTCTCATGGCGCTGGTCACAGCACAACGGGTCCAGTCACTACACAATTGCGACTAGACAGGATGGTTACATCTGCAAATAATATTATATTTTATGTTTTCTTTATGCAGAACAGAAGGGGAGTCAGGTCCCAAACTAGTTTCAAGACATATTCAGGGACCTTCAGTTATGTGAGGTCACACATTTACAACAATATGTCACAGTCACCAAGAGCCTAGAGGCTCTGAACTAGCAATGTTGTTAGTTCCAAAAAGCTTTACAAGAAGGTGTCAGTTCAGACCATCCCCAGGCGGTGAAACGTGGTTTGGTTTATATAGGAGTAGATACGAATTAAATCACTCCACCAGGTCTGCTACAACATCAGTAGCAAGGGTTATTTACGTTCCACTGGACCACATCCTAGTAGCTGCAGGACGGTCGAACGAGCGAACCTTCCAAACATTTATAATAACCCATTGTCAGACCAGGGGGTTTTTGCCAACTCTATTTTAGGTTCAGTTGTATAGTCCCTCTCGGATGAGCTACAACATCCATGGCTACAACATCCATGTCACTCATACCGATCCATGCCCTACGTTCATCTACCTTACCCGTCATGCCTCTCACATTTAAATAAATGCAATTCAATCCAACAGCCCTTTCGCTCTCCCTGCCATGCTCTTGCCTATTCTGTCCACTGAACTTTAATACCTTTCATATCGACTTCCAGCTCTCGACTGCCTCAGTTCTGCATTTGATCTTGTATAAGAGTTTATATTCATATAGAAGTCATGGACAATGGAATTGTCAGGTGACATCCCAGTTGGTGATTGAGGAAGTGAAATGTCGCCTTGTTTAAATTGCACTGAATAATGTGTTAGGTATCAGCGGTTACCTGCTTGAAATGAAGTCAGATTTTGATAGTTCATTCACTATCAGGAAAGTACATTTATCAGTTTTGAAAGCAAAAGAACAAGTGTTTGAATGTGTAATTAATTTTATAGATAGATGCACAAGGAGGTTGCCTGGATCTTGTGAGACCAGGCACGGAGTATCGCGGAATGGTGATTATAAACCAAAGTAAACAAAGACAGAAACTGAAAAGATTTAGCACTAAGTGCTGAAATTTGAAATTCTAAAATTTGAGACGCTTATGAATGTGGGTCTATGGTTCAGCTTGTTAATAATATTGGACTATTTGATTCCAAACAAATCCATTCAATTTGCTTAATTTAAGGCACTCAGAACAAGAGTTTACTTGTTGTTTTAATTCTCCTAAAATTACGCTATTGCCAACAAAATCAACAGCCATTTATCAATGGCCATTTATCAAAATCAACAGTCATTCTCATTTCTCCCCTCATCTGTCGGACAATAGATACAAAAGCATGAAAGCACATACCACTAAATTCAGGAACGATTTCTCACCTGCAATTACCAAACTTCCTCTCAAGCTAATAGTGTTGCCCCAATCTCCCGACCTACCTCATTGTGACCCTTGCATATATTTGTAATCTTTACTTGTTCTGTAACTGTAATGGTATCACAACATAATGTTGTTCTTTGGACCACGTATTGTACTTGTGTAATGGCTTGATTGTACTACATGCAGTATAATTTACCTGGGCAGCATGCATATAAAGACTTTATCTCAGTACACATGACAACAGTTATCCAATACCAAAACCAATAATAACATCAACTTCTGTCTTCAGGGCCTGTGCCACTAACGCAACTTTTCAGTGACTGTCTTTGACCTTCACGCTCGAGGGCACTTGCCTGAAAACCTCTAGTTGGATCGACCGTCAGCGATGAAACCGAGAGCCGGATCGACCGTCTGCGCACACACACACACACACACAAACACATCGCAAAGGCGGGGGCCAGGGAATGCAGAGGAACGCTTTCTGAAATTCACACCCGCGATGAACAGGAAGGTAAAAGACGGCTGTCACAGTTACGGTAAGTCCTTTAGAGAGTGTGGAGGGTTGGCGGTGAAAGACAAGGGGAGAGAAGGGGGGGGGGGGACTTATTACCTATTTACCGATAACTTATTACCTATTTAATGTGTCTGAGATTCTGAGGAGAAGGGTCCTCTGGTGCGGATAAACTCAAGGAGGTTGCAGAGAAATGTATTGATATTTAATGAGGGTACACAAAAGACTGGAGAATCTCAGCGGGTGCAGCAGCATCTAAGGAGCGAAGGAGATAGGCGACGTTTTGGGTCGAGACCCTTCTTCAGACTGATTTGGTTTCACAATTACTATTTTGTTACTCGATTGAGTTACATGGCATTGATCATGAACCAAAATGATGGCCCATGACTAATGTCATGTTACGCAATCTAGTAACAAAATAGTGCTTGTGATGAACAGGGCTTGTCAGATACTGAGAATCTGCAGAAAATATTCAGTGGCTGGTCAAACAAATAAGGAATGCACATTGGAAATAGAAAACATGGTAAAACTTGAAACAGCTGGAAAATCTACAATAAGTTTAAAAAATCTGAATTTCATGGAGATTTTGCTTGGGATATTGAACAAATTCTTTGAATGGCCCTCCTGGTGTATTGGTCCATTTTGATTCTCCCAAGTAAAGGAACAGCAATGGTTATTGCTGAAATAGAGGAAGGCTACAGACATTCAGGGGGATGAGCTTGAAAGACAGCCTCGGGTCATGGAAAGCTTTTTTTTTTAACAGACTGAACGGTTCCAGCTAGGCGGGGAAGTCTGAGTCGGCTAGCTGACAAGAAAATGCAATGGTGGTGAGGGGACAAATTTGTGCCAGATGGAGCAGATGCTGCTGTCTCATGGCTGGATTGAATAGGCAAACAAAGTTCTACCTAAGCGCGCCCCCTTCCCCCCCAACCCATCCCTCGCTGGATCTTCTTCATACATCTTAGTGGCAGAAATCAGATTTCATGAGGGTAAATTCCTGGAAAGCGGCTGGTTCAGATGGAGTTCCTGGAAATATTTTGACAATCAACTGGCCACGGCCTTCACCAATACCTTCATATTTTACTTTAAAAACCTACCGTCCCCATGAGCTTCAAGGAAAAAGTGACTTCCTAATAAGCACCACCTAGTAGTTCTAATATCAAAGTGCTTTGAAAGATTGGTAATGGGCCACAGTTGCCGCAGTCTTTCAGACGATCTAGACCCCTTGCAATTTTCATGTAGGGAAATAGGTCAATGAAGGACCATGTCTCTTGCCCTACACTCAGCTCTGGGTCACCTTTACAATAAGAACACCTAAAGTAGGATGCTGTTCATTGAGTGCAGCTCAACCTTGAACACAATAATACTGAATCACTTCATCCCTAAACTTCTGGACCTTGGTCTTGGGGTCTTAATCTGCAGTTAGTTTCTGAACTTCCTGACTAACAGATCTGTCAGTTAGAATTGGTCATGACATTGCCCTCCCCTAGACTCAACATTGGTGCCTGCCAGGCTCATAAAAGTAGTCCCGTCCTCTACTCCCTGTACACCCATGATTGAGAGGCCAAATACAACATTAAATCAATCTTAAATACACCAATGATACCACTGTAGACAAAAATGCTGGAGAAACTCAGCGGGTGAGGCAGCATCTATGGAGTGAAGGATACCACTGTTGTCAGTCAGACTAATAATAATTATTTGCAGAGATCGCAGACTAATGACAAAAGATAAGTTGCAGAAAAGAAATTTAGAACCTTGTGTCAACCTGTCAGGACAACAACCTAGCTCTTAACGTCAGCAAAATAAAACAGTTATTTATTCCCTAAGGAAGCGAGTGGTATAAACATAACCTTGTCCTCATCAACAGAGGTGCTGTAGGGATGGTCGACAGTTTGATTGAGAGCAGGATAAATTACTGAACTACTCTGCACCAGACGTTGAATAGTCTCTCCTAGTGTTCAAGCTGAGCCATTGACAACCAAATGCTGCATAGAAGTGGCAATAGGCTTGCCCATCTGGAACCGCAAGGCTCCCAGCTCAGAACAGAGCTTTGATTCAGGTTGTGTAGGCAGTTCATTGTGCCCACTCATCAGACACCTTCATCATTGTCACAGTGATTATTTGAATCCTCTGCAGTAAACCTAGGCTGCTTGGCCCTACATCCACCTTTGCACTTCCCTGGTTGCAATCTCCTTGCTCTTGTGATTCATCAAGTACAAAACCTGTGGACGTTTCACTAAATGCTGCTCACTAAATTATTATCTGAGTTGCAAAGCGAATGAGAGTGGTCCCTCAACTCTTCAGCTTAACTGCCTTCAGATTCTCTAGCACAGCTTGGGCCAGTGGAGTTATTGGGCATCAAGAGAGAAATATTTTTTTGGGTAGTCAGGTTGCAGTGAAGTGGGATAGGATGTGGAGGGATGTAACTTGCACAGGGTATGGCATCGGGGATGGTGCCGGGTTCGTCGGTGACCACACCTATACTCGCATTAGGGTGAACTCACATGATATGTTTTATTTACAGTGGTAAGATGTCCAGGACTAATTGGAGGCGTTATCTTTCGCTGTCAGGGCGCACGTGCGATGGCACTGCCGATCTTGAGCTTGTTCCAGCAGTTTTGGTCACAAAGGAGGAAGCGTGGCGATCTCAGGCTTCTACCTGCTGTTCACCCTTGCATCGAGAGGAGATGCTGGCAGCCTCAGGTTTATCCTGGTGGCTCAGCATTGAAGAGGCAGTGCAGGCAGTGTCTGGATTATTCTGGCGGCTCACTCTAAGCTTCTGTGTGGGCACAGTCCCTCATTGTCCATGGGCAAGACACTGACATCTCAGGCTTGCTCCAGCCATTTAGTCTTTGCCTCGGTAGAGATGCTGGCTGTCTAGGGCTTGTTCCCAGCAGCCCAGTCTTGACCACACAGTGGCATTGGTGGTCTCAGAATTGTTGCAGTGGCTGCATTCCACTTCAGGTATCCGAAGGCAAGCAGCAAATCTGGCACTATCTTGTCGTGTTATGGACCCAGATCACCTCCTCCATCAGGCTATCAGCAGAGAGCAGAGGCCACCCCAACAGAAGTCCCATCACCCCTTTGCTCCACATGGAAAACAACTCCTGGCATCCATCCAGCCAACTGAGACAAAAGCACACTGGATAGTCACCCAGTGGTCACAGGAGTGGAAGGCAACTTCATCTCCATTACACAGCTACATCTCTTCACCAGATAAAAGCTGTCCAGGATCTGACCTCCCCAGAGGAGAATGGGTGAAGCTCAACAGACTTCGTACTGGAGTCGGGCGTTTCAATGCCAACATGTGGAGATGGGGACTACGCCAGAGCCCAGCATGTGAACGCGGAGCAGAACAACAGACAGCCAGCCGCTCTACCACCCACCAAATGGAGCTCAGGGCCTGGCAGACATTGACGCAGAGCCAACAACCTGGCTGCTCAACACCCTGCTTGAGATCTAACTATTCCTTTGCGTTTATGTTTCATTCGCAAGAAGAGAAGAGTCTTCCTCAAACCAGCAACAGGGGCTCACCAAGAGTCTTGCTTTCTCTCCGCTGAATGAAGAGATTACAGGAAATGAGAGAGTACTCTCGGAGCTCAGAGGGTCTGGTGAAAACTGTACCTGTGGGGACGATCATTGTTAGCACTGGCTCTAACACCATCAGAGTATCAGGAATATGGTGGGGAGTTCTCTTAAAGCTTATGAGCGTAGTATCTGTTTGCCTGCAATTAAGGGAAGTTTGCTGTGTTAAGCAAATACTTGCTCTCTCATAGAATGAAGAAAACATGGTTGTTTCTCCTTGGAGATGGAATTGGAATCAAGTACTACATCCGATAATGAACAATGAAGAGGTCAACAGCAGCAGCCTGGGGTGATCCTAAGGCTATGAAGCTGAGAGGTACCAGGAAGGTAACATGGACAAAACAGTCTATATATACATGAAAGGTTGTAAAATTACACATTTTGATGAAGATAAATAATGTATTGTCAATACTTGGCCTTTCAGGGAAATGGGGTTAGTTAAAAGCTGGTCGTTCTGTTCAATAATTTGCTTTCCAAACCATCTCCTCTGGCAGATCGATCCACAAGCCCACAACTCTATCTGCGAAACGTTGTCCCTCAAATCTCCTTTAATTTTTTTTCCTCTCAAATCATATCTGTGGCCCATATTTTTAGACACCCCAACCCTAGGGAAGAGTCTGCAGTTATCTACCCTCTCTATGCCCCTCTTAATTGTATAAACCTCTGTCAGTTCATCCCCAGGGAAAACAGTCCCGGCCTATCCAATGACTCCAGTCCCGGGGACATCCTCATGAAAGTTTTCTGGCCCCCTCTAGTTTAACAGAGCTAGTCAATGGTTGGTACAAATTTAGAAAATTGCTGAACCAAAGCTGGATCTGGGTTGCTCCTACAGAACCTCCATCTTCTATCATACAACTTCTATCATCAGGAAATACATCTGGGATCACATCCCAAGTACATGGCATCTCAACCTAGAATTATATCACTGTTCATTTAACATCACTTGATTTGAATGTGTAGGGAGCAATACTGCAGGGGTATGTATATTTGGCAGACTTGCCAAAATATGCTGGCTTTATTGGCAAGGCCATCATTTCTTAATACAAAAAACACTATTATTTGTAATTTATTTCCCTGTAGACATTCTTTGATATGAATTTATTCAAACATTGCTGATTTTTTAAAATTCTGTTAAAGGAAAATGATCCAGGAAAATAATAATGGAAATAACAAGGTATAAACTGATCTTGAATCTCACGATGATTGAAAATAAAACAATGTAAATGCTTATAGACTGCATTGCTTGCAGCACAATCACAATACAATATCACTTATGTATCCTGTTTGATGATATAACAGCAGTCAACATCTGGTTGTCAATTCACTGTAGTTCAATTCAGTTATAACCACAATACATACCTATGCATTCACAGAGATAATATCGAACAAAATGCAAGTGAAATTTGGTTGGGCATATGCGAATGCAGATTAAATTGTCCTGCAAAATCATCTAAACAAACTTCCAATACAGACCTGTTTTATACTGTTGAAGGATGTACCTTTGGGTAATAACGTGCCAGAATCTGGCCTATCTGTCACACTCCCTCACAAAACTTTAAACTATGAAGTTAAGCTCATCTGAAAGATAACATAAGTTGCATGCAAAATGAAAGCTAGAGCCTGTGAGGTATCAAGAAACTACCAGCCTACGACAGTGATAACAGGAATGACAAACACAATGATGATAGATGCATGAACCTACCTCAGGCTCACTCTACAACGTACGAATGAGGTAAACATTTCTGTCAATGTCTGAGAGCTAATTCATCAATATGACTTTATTATTTGCTTCTTCTTTGTTTGTCAAAGCTGACAATTAATGAGCAAACAACTATTTGCCCTCATTTAACAGTCATTTTAGTAGATTTAGGTCATTATTGCCTCACACACCAAGGAATTACATTTAACTATTAACAATGCTCACATTGATATGCTGGTATAGAGTGGATAAAGATTGGATACGGAAGTAAATAAAATAAACACATCCTCTTATGGATAAATAGATAAAAGACATATTTTCATTTGTGAATCCTCAATTTTATTCTCATTGTATGAAAAAGATGCATAAGAGACTTTTCCTGAAATGAAGCAAGAGATTTGGCTGTAGGCACAAGGAACTGCAGATCCTGGTTTACCAAAGAAGACACAAAGTGCTCAAGTAACTCAGCAGGTGAGGCAGCATCAGTGTAGAACATGGATTGGGGACGCTTTGGGTCGGGACCCTTCTTCCAACATTTCACTTTGTTGCACTGGCAGCATAAAACCCAGAATGTGCAAATGCTTGCAGGTATCGGATTCTGTTATTGTCTGTAGATCTTGTAACTTTGTAGATTTTTTTTGCCATCTTGAGAATGTGAAAATGAAAGGTGTACAAAGTTATAGAACTCCTGACCAATCTCACTCTTTCCTTTCATCTTTTTCTTTCAAATTTTAACTTACTATTTTCCTGATTTACAACATATTTGTTGTACTTTCTCCTTTTACTTTTGTCACAACAGAAAAGAGGATCTTGGAAGGGAATGGGCTAATTAAGGATAGGCAGCAAGGCTTTGTAAGGGAAATCTAAGTGCTTAACTTTTTTTTGTCAGTAACTGCACATTCTGCAATGGTTTCTGCTGCAACTTCCATATCAATTTCAGGTAAATAGTGTGTGCAGGCAGTTTTGAGAAGTGGACAAACATGATGCAAATTCTTCCTGCCAAGAGTAAAACATGTTAAAAATGCACAGTTTCTGTGCTCAGTACTTTGATTGCTCCATTGACACATAGCTTATTGGGATTACTTCATGTCTTTGAATCAGTGAGCAAATTAAGATGTTTTACTTATTTGCAACAGCATAGTAATTTCTCTGATCTTGTCCACCCAACAAGATTCCACATCCAATGGTAGTAAAACTGGGTACTTCACCGTTAAATGATCTGAGAACAGAAGAACCATAAGCAGGAGTAAGCAAGTCCTTCCAGCTTGCTTTGCAATTCAGTGAGAACACAACTACTTCGAAACCTCATGTGAATTTCCTTGCCTGATCTCCACATCTACTTGATCCTTTCAGTATTCAAAACGTGGTCAAGTACATCACTGAAAATATTCAATAATTAAAGTGATTGAGGTAGATAACTCAAAAGATTCACAATTAACTGCCTAAAATAAGTATTTTGTTATCTGATCTTTCCCCTGAGACTATACCCTAATTCTTTCTCTGCACCCTGTCCAGTCTAATAACATAAAGCTTCAATATAAATCATTCATCGATCAGCAAGATTTACAGTAATAATTACCAATGCCCAAACCTGGAATGAAACCAGGGACCTATTGTTCTTCAGTGTAACGCTCTCCAAACTACGTTCTTTCAGCTACCATAGTACATATGCAAATACATGTGCTTGATTAGTTTCTGTTTTAGATTGTAATTGTTTCTGAATTTTGTAACAGCTCCTCAAGAACTATATCAAATTGTAACGTTAATTCATTAAGTGCATATCTCAAATTACCAAGAAGAGAGAAGGCTTTTAACTGCCATCATATCTATTAACAATTAAAACTCTGATCTTGGATGTAGAGGAATGCGTGTAGAGGTATGCGAGGTATTCACATCTACTCGAAAAAACAATGCGCTAATGGTAACATTTATACATATTCCGATAGAGATTTCCCCCTTGGAGACCAAAATCGCCTTATCCGAAAAAATCCTGCTTTATTTCTCGAGTTATTAATGAAAATGTTCACAAATCCGATAAAACTGAAATAAAAATGCCTGTCTTTCACTGATGACGTCACAATGGATCTGCCTGCCTGCTGTCGTGCCCCATCTCTCCCTCCTCCCTGTTATTTAAAAGATGCAGCCCTCTCACCCACGACCTCTCCCCCCGACCTCTCCCCCGACCTCTCCCCTCCGACCTCTCACCTCCGACTTCCCACGACCTCTGCCCACCCCCAGTTATTCAAAAGACGTGAAGTCGGGCTCGCGGATTGAAGCCGTCAAACTCGGCAGTCCTTTGGTTGACGCCCGCTGCCCACCACTCCCCTTCCCCACTGACCTCCTCCCACCTCCCACATCGACATCTCCCTTCTCCCCTGACCTCTCCCTCCTCCCGCGACCTCTCTCTCCTCACCGTCTATTCAAAAAGAACACAGACCTTTCACCCCCCCACCTATCCCTCACTCATCCCCCCTCCTCTCCCACCACGCGGATCCCCCCCCACACACCCTACCTCCCCCCCACCTCTCACCACCCACCTTCCCCCCCCTCTGCTTACACATTCATCTCCCCTCTCCCCACCCGTTCATTTCATATGATGCGCGGGTGGGTAGCTTTCCCTAAGGGTATCGCTTTCTATCAGTGGTTTATCTTGGATCCCTCAGTCGGGCTCCTCAGCTCTTCTCCCCAGCCCTGGACTCTCACCCCCCCGGCCACTCTCCCCCCTGCCTCTCCTTCTCCATACCCCACCCCCCACGGCCTTTCTTCGGACCCTGACCCACAGCCACTCATTCCAGCCCCCCCTCACTCTCACCCTCCTACACCAACATCCATCATTCCCAATCCCGCCTCCACCACCCCTCCCGCTCTCCCCTCCCTCCTCCCCTTGTTGTCCATCATAGCTCCTAGCAGGACAGGAGTGGGGGGGTCAATTGTTATTGCCATTGGTGATTAATATTTTTTTTTCAACTCCAGTGCTGGGGGAGGCTCACGACCTATGATCCTTGCTGAGTAGTGCTCGAATCTTACCTTCGGCAATGGGTTGAGTTGGAGGCCCACGCCTCCCGTGGGGGCTACGGGTAGGGGACAGGTGCATTGTGGGAGCAGACCCAACGCGATATTGCTCTTAGTCTAGTGTACTGTAAAAACAGAACAGCAATGCTCGGGAACAGGCCCTTCGGCCCACAAAGTCTGCACTGACCACAATACCAATCAAATTCGAGTTTAGTTTAGTTTAGTTTAGAGATACAGTGGAAAAAGGCCTTTCAGCCTATCGGGTCCATGCCAACCAGTGATCCCCGCATATTAACACTATCCTACATACGCTAAGGACAATGTTTACATTTACCAAGCCAATTTACCTACATACCTGTACATCTTTGGAGTGTGGGAGGAAACCGAAGATCTTGGAGAAAACTCACGCAGGTCATGGGGAGAACGTGCAGACTCCATACAGACAGCACCCATAGTCGGGATTGAACACGGGCTCCGATACTGCAACGCTGTAAGGCTGCAAGTCTATCGCTGAACCACCGTGAACCTCTACTGATAGTTAATAATCTCCAATCCAGTTAACATCCTAGTGAACCTTTTCTGCATCCTCACCGAAGCCCCATCCTTCTTATAATGTGGCAACCAGAACTGCATTCAATACTGCAAATGTGGCCCAACTGAAGTTTTACATGTCTGTAACTAACGTTTTATGCAGCAGTAACATTAAGCCCAATAATGCACATTAAACATTTCCAATTGAATCAGTATAGGACTTGATAACTTACAGTTACATGGTGTTTTATATGAGAACAACAATCATCTTAATATTGTTTTTTTTATGGTTCAGCACATTAAGTTCTTTGCTGCCTATTATGGGAAACAACATTAATTCAACTACAAAAGAGGCAAGCCATCTTTACAGCCACATGGCTATTCTTTTGTAACTTTAACCTGATATTAGTATATTTTTTAATCCCTTTCCATTCACAATTCTAGGACCGCCACCTGGCCAACGATCACCTTTGACCTTCATTAGCAGTAATTATAAGAATCCTTCCTCAGTGCCATTCCTTTTTGTCCAGTTCTGTGTCATGTCCTGGGTTAAGTACCTTAGAAAATGGGTGATTTTCAGCAGTAGATTATCTATTCAAAAGCACTTGTTTCTTTTCACTCTTTGCTTTTGTCCTTCTCCTTGCTGTTTAGATAAAAGATGAAATATGACAAAAATAATTTAGGCAAAGTCAACATAATCTGCTTGAACTACCTTTAATTCAGAAATGTAGGAATTAAGTCTTACAGTTTGAGGTTGACCTGCCTGTGCTTATTGCAAATGAGAACCAAGTGTGGAGAAAGGAAAGAAACAGAAAAGAAAGGCCAATGAGAATACCCTTTATGGTGTTTTGTAGCCTTTGGGAAAGGAAAGCAATGTGGTTTCAGAAAGACAAGCTGTGTACTTTCCCTCAGGCACATCATAAGGAGACACTTTTCATTTTGTGCATTATAATAGCTATCATCTGGAGAACATGGAAATGTTTCTTGGTTAGAATTGATAAGAATAACTTCCTTACAGGGCTTGGTGATCGTCAGCTGCATTCAAACTCAGAGGTTAATGATATAAAGATTGTTACAAAAGTGGGACAGATTCAGGTTCTCAGCAAATATTTGGGGTGGACGATTGCAACCTTCACGTGGTCCGCCCTGTTTCGATGAATGCAATCAACCCGGCGTGCACAATCAAATAAGATCAAATAGAACAAGTTGCCCTACAACTTTAGACTTATCAAGAACAAGAAGCAAATATTTTAAGAGCTTCGAGTGAGATTTAAAAAAATCATGGAAAACGTTGGCCAAATATTTGAACAAAATCTTTGAAATTAACTAACTTTAATTATATTTCATTAATTATATTGCAAAAGGCATTATGTTTCTGCATCTTTCGGGAATTATTTAAAGGCACATGAGGCATCTTACAGAATTAAATGTTGCTGACACCAACTTACCTGCTGGCACCAATATTTGGAATTGGAATTGGAATACTTTATTGTCTAGGCAGAGTGAAATTCTTTGCTGCATAACCAATGTGTACAAATTCACATAAATTATCTTTTAAAAGATCCAATTTCTGAAATGATGTGCAAGATATCATAATGTCATAGAATAGTAATTCTGGTTCTTGGGGCCATTCATCCCATTGATTCCATACAAATTCTTGGCAGAACAATCCCATCATACTCCTTACCCTGCTGCTCCTCCCCCATTGACCTATAAATATTTATCTTTCAAAACCCACCAAATTTGCTTTTTGAAAGGTCTGATTGATTCTGTTTTTATCACCCCTGTAGCTAGAATGTCCAAGTCACTATTAACTTCTGTAGATTTGACTCTAGACTTTAGACTTTAGAGATACAGTGCAGAAACAGGCCCTTTAGAACACCGGGTCCGTGCCGACCAGCAATCCCCGTAGACTAGCACTATCCTACACACTAGTGACAATTTACAATTTTTTTTCCAAAGCCAAGGTAACCTACAAACCTGCACATCTTTCGAGTGTGGGGGGAAACCAGAGTACCCAGAGAAAACCCACGTGGTCATGGGGAGAACGTACAAACTCCATACAAACAGCACCTATGGTCAGGCTCAAACCTGGGTCTCAGGCACTGTATAGCAGCAACTCTACCATTGTGCTGCAGTGCCACCCTGAGTAAAAATAGTTCTCCCTCATGGCAGCCGTCACATCCTTCTGCAATCCACTTGAAGCTTGAATTTTTAAATCTACGCCCTTTGGTCCTTCAACCATAGAGATATGAGGACAGCTTGTCTGTCTACCCAACTGAAACCAGTTACGACTTGCACACCTCAATCACATCTCCTCTCAAACTCTTTGCTCCAAGAAGCATAGCCCATGTCCTTCAGATAGACTCGGGAGTCATAGACTCATACAGCATGGATTTACCCCCTTTGGCTCAACATGTCCGTGCCCTTCTTGTTCTCTTCAGTATCTGTTTATAGAAGAGGGTTTGAAGGTGAGGGAAATTTTCAAGTATTCAGCTTTGGATGAAGGCTAAATAAGTGATTTTGGTAAGATGCTTATAATGAATGACAGATGAGATGATATCCACGGAGGTGGAAGCAGACTTAATGTTTTTGGTCACCAGAACTCATATGACCTTACTTGAAAACTTATTCCAAATTGGGTTGAAATAGAAAATAACGATTTCATTGTACATAACTTACCAACAAGCCCGATAAAATGTATATATAAACTACATATGTAATTCTTGTGTAGGAAGGAACTGCAGATGCTGGTTTACACCAAAGATAGACACAAAATGCTGTTGTAACTCAGCAGCTCAGGCAGCATCTCTGGAGAAAAGGAATAGGTGAAATACCGGGTTGAGACTTTTCTTCAGACTGATAGTCAGGGGAAAAGGAAATTAGATGTATGAAAAGGTACTGAACAGATCAGAGCCGGCACCGATGGCCATGGAAAGGTGGAGCCCACAATGGTCCATTGTCAGCTGTGCAAGAAGTGATAATGAAGGGATTCAAGTAGTGAAACTAGCAGGTTGTCTAGGTTGGGGGGGGGGGGGGGGGGGGGGGGGGGGGGGGGGGGGGGGGGGTGGGGGGGGGGGGGGGGGGTGGGGGTGGGGGGGGGGGGGGGGGGGGGGGGGGGGGGGGGGGGGGGTGGGGTGGGGGGTGGGGGGGGGGGGGGGGGGGGGGGGGGGGGGGGGGGGGGGGGGGGGGTGTGGAGAGACCAGGGAATGCAAGGGTTACTTGAAATTAGAGAAATCAAATTCATAATATGATTAGTTTTAATCTGCAATTTCAGAAGGAGAACGTTAAATCAGAAGTGGCAGTGATGCAGTTGAACAAAGGGGACTATGAAGGCATGAGAGGGGAGCTGGCTAAAGTAGACTGGAAAGGGATCCTAGCAGGAATGATGGTGGAACAGCAATGGCAGGGATTTCTGGGCATAATCCGGAAGATGCAGGATCATTTCATTCCAAAAAGATTCTAAGGGGAGTAGGAGGCAACCGTGACTGACAAGAGAAGTTAGGATTAGAATAAAACTAAAAGAAAAGATGTATACACAGCAAAGAGTAGCCGGAAGCCAGAGGATTGGGAAACTTTCATAGGACAACAAAAGGAAACAAAACGGGCAATACGGGTTGAATAGATAAAGTACAAGGGGAAGCTGGCCAGGAATATAAAGAAGGACAGTAAAAGCTTATCTTGATATGTTAAGGAAAAAAGAGTAGTAAAGTCAAATGTGGGTCCCTTGAAAACAGACACGGGTGAAATTATTATGGGCAACAAAGAAATGGCAGAAGAGTTGAATAGGTACTTCAGATCTGTCTTCACTAAAGAGGACACAAACAATCTCCCAGATGTACTGGAGGACAGAGGATCTAAGGAGGTAGAGGAACTGAAATAAATTTTCATTAGGCGAGAAATAGTATTGGGTAGTTAATGGGACTGAAAGATGATAAATCCCATGGGCCTGACGGTCTACATCCCAGGGTCCTCAGGGAGGTGGCTCTAGAAATAGTGGACACATTTGTGATCATTTTCCAATGTTCACTAGATTCAGGATCAGTTCCTGTGGATTGGAGGATAGCTGATGTTATCCCACTTTTCAAGAAAAGAGTGAGAGAGAAAATGGGGAATTACAGACCAATTAGCCTGACTTCGGTGGTGGGAAAGATGCTGGAGAATTATTAAAGAGGTAATAATGAGGCATTGGGATAGCAGTAAAAGGATTAGTCCAAGTCAACATGGATTTATGAAAGGGAAATCATGCTTGACTACTCTTCTGGAATTTTTTGAGGATGTTACAAGTAAAATGGATGTAGTGTATCTAGACTTTCAGAAAGCCTTTGATAAAGTCCCGCATGGGAGACTGGTGACTAAAATTAGAGCACATGGTATTGGGGGTAGGATGTTGACATGGATAGAAAATTGGTTGGTAGACCGGAAGCAAAGAGTAGGAGTGAACGGGTCCTTTTGAGAATGGCAGGCAGTGACGAGTGGAGTGCCGCAAGGCTCAGTGTTAGGGCCACAACTGTTTACCATATATATTAATGATTTGGAAGAGGAAATTAGTAGCAACATTAGCAAGTTTGCGGATGACACAAAGCTGGGTGACAGTGTGAACTTTGAAGAGCGTGTTAGGAGGTTGCAGGGTGACCTGAACAGGTTGAGGGAGTGGGCAGATGCGTGGCAAATGCAGTATAATATAGGTAAATATGAGGTTATCCACTTTGGAGGCAAAACAAGGGGGCAGATTATTATCTCAATGGGGTTAGGTAAGGTAAGGGGGAAGTACAGCGAGACCTGGGCGTCCTTGTACACTGATAGTTGGCGTGCAGGTACAGCAGGCAGTGAAGAAAGCTAATGGAATGTTGGCCTTCATAACAAGAGGATTTCAGTATAGGAGTAAAGAGGTTCTTCTGCAGTTGAGACCACATGTGGAGTATTGTGTACAGTTTTGGTCTCCTAATTTGAGGAAGGACATCCTTATGATTAAGGCAGTGCAGCATAGGTTCACGAGATTGATCCCTGGGATGGAGGGACTGTCATATGAGGAAAGATTAAAAAGATTAGGTTTGTTTTCACTGGAGTTTAGAAGGATGAGGGAGGATCTTATAGAAACATATAAAATTATAACTGGACTTAAAACTGGACAAGCTAGATGCAGGAAAAATGTTCCCAATGTTGGGCGAGTCCAGAACCAGTGGCCATAGTCTTAGAATAAAGGGGAGGTCATTTAAGACTGAGATGAGAAAAATCGTTTTCACCCAGAGAGTTGTGAATTTATGTAATTCCCTGCCACAGAGGGCAGTGGAGGCCAAATCACTGGATGGATTTAAGAGAGAGTTCTAGGTGCTAGTGGAGTCAAGGGATATGGGGAGAAGGCAGGCATGGGTTATTGATAGCGGAAGATCAGCCATGATCACAATGAATGGCGGTGCAGGCTCAAAGGGCCGAATGGCCTCCTCCTGCACCTATTTTCTATGTTTCTATGTTTCTAAAAGCTGCACAAGCGAAATATGAGGTGCTGTTCCTCAAATTTGCATGTAATTCTTGGACAGTGCAAATAAATCTAATGTTAATTGTTTTGCTGTGGTGGTGGAATATTTGATTCTCTGTATTAATAACCAGGTAAAACATATCACCTTATGATTCTAAATGACAATTATAATAAATCACGGATCACATTGGAGCAAAAATTGTCAGCATATAGTCTGCATGTATTTAACACCGCATGGTATCATTTTACATATATACAGAATTGTTTGGGTTCTTCAATTGGGAAGAACATAAGTAAATGGAAATGGGAAGTAAGTTTTCCGATAGTTACCATTTTTTGTCAACCGTAGCTGCAACAGATGATTTCTGGAGCATTGAAATATTTCTGCAGAATATTTACTGACATTTGAAATAAAACAATGAATGGACTGGATGACTTTGAAAACATCTGAAGCTGACAAATGAAAATTGTACTATCAAGTAAAGATTAGGATTTATTATCTACAATCAATGATCTGAATTTGTAGATTTATTATTTACAAATAAAAATGTCTTTGCACAGGTAATAACATCTTCAATAAATTTACATTGCTGAAATCTCTTATTTAAAAGCCAAGGATAGAAATTGATCCAAATTCCTTGTATGTGCATACTTGGCCAATAAACATGTTATTTAGTATTATTATTATTATTATTATTATTATTATTATTATTATTATTATTATTATTATTAAAGGTTCAACATTTGAAAATTGAGTTTAAATCATATTGGTTGTATGCGACATGGACAAACTTTCAAATTTGCTGGCCTTTATTCATTCTAATTTCCACATTGGGGTGGCTATGGATTTTTAATCCATGGACTCGCAAATGCCAACTTCACAAGCAATCATTCACTTTGACAAAATAAGCAACACGTGATCTGTTCATCATGAATTCATTGGAATAATTACCTCCACATTGCAGCAATCCTATTCATTGAAGGAAGAGAGCATTTAAAGTTAGTCCATGTCATCTGGTTTGTATTATCATTTGAGTATCTTCTCCAATTAACTGGTCTCCACAAGAAGTATTTAACTTGTTCTGTCGGTGCCTCGATCCAGCAGTTTGTCTGGAACAATGAAGAATCTTAAATAATGCACAAAATATGGGACATTGTGAGTCGATTAAACACCTGATAGAATGAAGAGAGCCCAAATACTTTCATTAATGACAACTGATTCATCGCCTAACACATGATGAAAATCAACAGATAGACCAGGTGAAAAATCTCTCAAAATCTCTCAAAGTCACCAAACATATTCGCATTGTTCCATCACTCATCTTGTTTGAGCATGTCATAAGCAAATTCTTGCATATCTTTCTTGGGTAGAATTGCCAGAATTGGGTAGAATTCTGATTTTCTTCCTAACTTCATTCTGATGTAAAGTTAGTTCCACTCAAGGCAGGTTTGATGGTTTGCTATTTATTATGTCAACATGATAGTAACAGTACTCGGGAATATTGGAATAATGGTTATATTTAAATAAATAAATCAAGATAAGCTAGATACTGGGCTTATTTGTATATATTTTATGTGCATAAATTTATACATTAAAAGCAACTGTTCTTAGCTTGGATCTTACCAGCCAGTCATGGGTAATTTGCCTGGGTGCTCCATGAGCATTTCACCTCTGTGTGTTTGACTTTTAATCAGCATCAATTGTATGGGTATTAACATCAATTTGTGCATAATGGCCATTTATTTGTTATTACCCGAATAAATTGAGGCATAAAGCTGAAATTTATGAACTCTGATTAACACACAAGAAATGAAGAACAACTTCCACAGCAAATCGCCAAAATTCCATAAATTAAAAAGTCCTGATAATGGCATTGAAGACTTGCTTACAACATCTGCTGGATTCATTCAATATGCACAAGCATAACAGTATGTTTCTCAATTACCACTATTATATTATGAGTCCATGTGCAAGATACTGTGATCGCTGCCAAGCTGAAGTGCCGTACTTTGCAGATGAATGTGGACACTTGTGGCAGAGGACTTAACTTGATCACCTTGGGGATGGCTGCAAGCACTGGTGATTATTATTTCCCCTTCCTCCCCATTTTCCCTCACCTCCATGGGAATATTTTTTGCAGCTGGCTTATGCCCGCCAAGGAGATACGTTCTTTATTCTGATCACCTTCCCAGCTGTCAGTTTGGCAACAGAGATGTCAGCTGTGAACTCTGCACACATCCCTTGAGAGGAAACACATGAGTTCCCATTTTAGCCAGTGAATTAGTATGCAAAATCTGGGAGTGCTCCTTTTAGCATATTTGCGTCCAATTTAGTGAATTTGTTTTGAGATCTGCACATGAGCATGAGTGTAATATGCTGCACATCTTTGGTATACAACATAATGTGAAACCCAATGTTTAGGCATTTGTATATATTACGTTGAATGGATCTACTATCATTCAATTGGTCCAATTCAAATTATTTTTTATTGGTGCAAACCATCTAATGTTGTATGAAACACACATTTGAAATTACTAGGGAAAATTCCTTTACGAAATTTGGGGGAAAGAGAAGAGCAGTAGAGTTAATTGAATAATTGGAGAACAGAAACATAATAGGTAAAGCAGGCCAAACTATTTGTCTTTTGTGTGACACCCTTCCATAATTCATTGATCACTGATGTTTATTTTACTTTTCATTCCTCTCAACACATCCTAGTTCCACAGGCACTTATTGCCCAATGCCCACTGAAGTGACCATTACACAGAGTGATGGTCACAGTGTGCTCAACTGTAGAAAACCTGAAAGACAAACATGAACTAATCTACACCCAATGTCATGTCCCACATTCAGTACAGGCTCAATTGCATATTTGCTTGAATAGACGTCTTCCTATATATATGTGGACTGTGACTAATGCTGACTAAATTAACTGAAACAAACTTGAGGCTTTCCTGATACATGTAATCCTTTTTTTTTTCTGATTGTATTAGGTAAGCACATAAATCACCAACAACCTAAAAATAACTTCTTGTAGTACCTCCATGCTATACGACAACAAAGGTTTAAACCATTTGGTACAAAACAAACTGCACTGGTACTTAAGTGGGTCAGCCATCTGGATGTGGTTATCTTGGCTCTGAAACTGGTTGCAATTTGACCTTTGACACCACCACTTGAATGATGAATAGCAATCTATGCCTGCCTTTGAGCAGAGTCACTCCAGGCCTTTCTCTAATGCCATTATCAATTGGAACATTTGGTAGTTCAACTTTCCAGCTGGCTCCAAATTAGGCTGAGTCTTGCAGCCAGCAACAAACCATCCATGTTTGCTGTGGACTAGTTTCATACGTATCTTGTGTCGATCCCTTGACCCAATTTTCAATGCAAGGCTGGCTCTGTCCCTAGTGACATAGACACCCAGGTGTAATGCCCGCTTTGTAGAGTGGAGGTGGGAAGACGTTAGACTAGAATGAGTTTCACCCATGGAGATACTGAGATAACATTGACAGCTGGATAAACGTCCAGTTGGCTCTCAAAAGTTGGCGAATCATTCCAACACTCAACAATTATGAAAAATATATCCCAGTTATCTTTTGTATTAAAAAAAAATGTGAAAAGCCTTTAACAAGAATTATCTAAAATTATCTAAAACAGCTCACCATCACAGCCATTCCTTTCCTTTCAACCAAATAGATAGGATACGCTTGATGCAGGTTTTTCAGGTAGCAAGGACAAGCAAGGGAATTACAGGCCAGTGAGCCTGATGTCAATGGTGGGAAAATCATTGGAAGGGATTCTTAGGGACACGATCTATCAGGATTTGGATAGATACGGTCTGATTAGGAATAGTTAGCATGGCTTTGTGCCTGGGAAAGTGTGTCTCACAAATCTGGTAGAATATTTTGAAGAGATCACCAAGAGGATTGATGAGAGCAGGGCAGTGGATTTTTTCCATATGCACGTTAACAAGGCCATTGACAAGATCCCATATGGTAGGCTACTCTGGAAGGACAGATAGCAAAAAATCCAAGGTGAGCTGACCAATTGGATTCAAGATTGGCTTGAAGAAAGAAGTCAAAGGGTAGTTGTGTTTTTCTAATTGGAGGCATATAACCAATTGAGTACCATATGTGTAGGAATGAACTGCAGATGCTGGTTTAAACCGAAGATAGATATATAAAACTGGAGGAACTCAGCGGTACAGGCAGCATCTCTGGAGAAAAGGAATAAGCGACGTTTCGGGTCGAGACACTAGTCTGAACTGAAGAAGGGTCTCGACCCGAAACATCACCCATTCCTCCTCTCCAGAGATGCTGCCTATCCCGCTGAGTTACTCCAGTTTTTGTTTCTATATTCGGAGTACTATACGGGTCATTGTTGGGTCTGCTGCTGTTTGTGGTATACATTAATGATTTGGATGGCATTGTAGTTAACGTTATATGTAAATTTGCAGATAACACCAAAATAGGTAGTATGGTAGATGTTGAAGCATGTTATTTAAGTTTACAACAAGATCTAGATTAGGTGGGAAGGTGGCCCAAGAAATGGCAAATTAAATTTAACTCTGACAAGTGTGGGGTATGCACTTTGGTATGTCAAACCAGAGCAGGACTTACACAGTCGGGACGAGTCAGAGTGTAGAAGTGAGATTGACCGACAGTTGCCAGCACAACAACCTGGCTCTCAACATCAGTAAGACCGAGGAACTGTTTGTGGACTTTGGTAGGGGAAGGATGAGGACGCACAATCCTGTTTATATCAACAGGACGATGGTGGAGAGGGTCAATAACTTCAAATTCCTGGGCGTGCATATATCAGAAGATCTTTCCTGGACCCAGCACACTGATGCAATTGTAAAGAAGGCACATCAGGGGGGTTTGAGGGGCCTGGTTCTATATAGTTTAATTCTATCATTCTATGCAAAATCTGATCCTTGATGATAACAGGATGACTTATCCCAGTTTTGGCCAGCTATAACCTCCTCCTGCTTTTGCTACTGCTATCATGTTAAAAGACATGAGGTTATTTGCATTTTGAACATACAAGCATACATGCAAAAATGATGTTTAATATTCTCAGTAGAATGGTAGATTTCCATATACATTGAGAACAGATCACAACAAGCAGTCTTGATGCAATTAAGGCATAAAAATATTGGCTCCAAATACAACTTGCCAAGTAAACCAGATTGAAAATCCAACCAAAACTCTCATTAAGCATAGAACTATCAAATTTCATAGATATGGAGCATTAATGCAAAATCTCATTTTTGAAAACAATAAACTAGTGCCACGGGATTCAAAAATTACATTTGCTTTCATTCTGTTTTCTTAAAATATGATGCCTTTTAACTTCACTTTGCCAAACTTCCAAACATTGAAAAGGATTCTGAATAGAGATTCAATTTACTTTAATTGTTATATTCAAAGGTTTTGTTCCATATTTAACCATATAACCATATAACCATATAACAATTACAGCACGGAGACAGGCCCTCTCGGCCCTTCCATTTGTTTTCCCCTAGTCCCATCTACCTGCACTCAGACCATACCCCTCCATTCCCTTCACGTCCATATACCTATCCACTTTACTTTTAAATGTTAAAATCGATCCTGCCTCCACCACCTCTGCTGGAAGCTCATTCCACACAGCCACCACCCTCTGAGTAAAGAAGTTCCCCCTCACGTTACCCCTAAACCTCTGTCCCTTAATTCTCATGTCATGCCCTCTTTGTTTGAATCTTCCCTACCCTCAATGGGAAAAGCTTATCCACGTCAACTCTGTCTATCCCTTTCATCATTTTAAAGACCTCAATCAAGTCCCCCCCTTAACCTTCTGCGCTCCAAAGAATAAAGACCTAATTTGTTCAACCTTTCTCTGTAACATAGTTGCTGGAACCCTGGCAACATTCTAGTAAATCTCCTCTGTACTCTCTCTATTTTGTTGACATCCTTCCTATAACTAGGCGACAAAATTGTACAAACCGTACTCCAGAATTGGTCTTACCAATGCATTGTACAATTTTAAACATTACTTCCCTACTCCTATATTCAATGCTCTGATTTATAAAGGCCAGCACACCAAAGGCTTTCTTTAACACCCTATCTACTTGCGATTCCACCTTCAGGAACTATGCACAGGTTATTCCTAGATCCCTCTGTTCCACAGCATTCCTCAATTCCCTACCATTTACCATGTACGTCCTATTTTGATTTGTCCTGCCAAGATGTAGCACTTCACACTTATCAGCATTAAACTCCATCTGCCATCAGTTTTCAGCCCACTTTTCCAAATGGCCCAAATCTCTCTGTAGACTTTGAGAATCTACATTCATTATCCACAATACCACCTATCTTAGTATCATCTGCATACTTACTTATCCAATTTTCCACCCCATCATCCAGATCATTGATGTACATGACAAACAACAGTGGACCCAACACAGATCCCTGAGGCACCCCACTGGTCACCAGCTTCCAACCTGACAAACAGCCATCCACCATTACTCTCTGACATCTCCCATTCAGCCACTGTTGAATCCATCTTGCTACTCCGCCATTAACACCCAAAGATTGAACCTTCTGATATTTAATGTGGCCAAACTTTTCATGTCAAATCTATATAAAATACGGATGCATTAATTACATTCACAGGGAAAGAACAGCAAGAGGCTATCACAAATTCAACACCATTCACCCAAAAACTTCCATTTAACTAATGATGATTCAAACCGTATTGCATGATCATTTTGGATATGCTGATTAGGAGTTCTCAATTGAAAAGATGTACACTTTCAATCGAATCATGATGGATTAGCTATCCTTATTGATTACAGTATCTAGACACCATGAAGTTTTGTTGTACTGAAATAATTAAGTAACTTAAATAGAATGTAAGAAACAGAAAGTAAGAACAGGATTAGGCATACAGGTCCTCAACCCATTGCCACCATACAATAAGTCGGAAGAAGAGTCTCGACCCGAAACGTCACCCATTCCTTCTCTCCAGAGATGCTGCCTGTCCCGCTAAGATACTTCAGCTTTTTATGTCAATCTTCAGTTTAAACCAGCATCTGCAGTTCCTTCCTATACATACAATTAGTTTTTGACTGTTCTGATCCCTCGTCTCAAATCTATTTTCCTAACTGTTCCCCATTACTCCGAACTCGCACCACTAGCCCTCTCTGCACCCTCAATCAAAAATCTGTCTAACTGGTCCATGAATAGTTTGTTCCCAACGTTATCTGATATGGAGGATTCCAAATATTTCTCACCTACAGAGAATAATTTTCTGGTCCTTTACAATGAGGGTTGCCAGGACTCAAAGGCCTGAGATAAAGGGAGGGGTTGTGTGGACTAACACATAATTTCATGGACCACAGGAGGCTGAGGAGTGATATTATAGAAGTGTATAAAATCATGAGGGGAATAGTTAGGGTGAATGTGAAAAGTCATGGATTTCTTTTCAGTTCAGTTGTCCACCGAGGTACAGTGAAAATATTTTGTTGCATGCTAAACAATCGAGCCATTTACAGTGTATAGATACATGCTAATGGAATGACGTTTAGTGCAAGGTAAAGCCAGCAAGTCCGATCAAGGATAATCCGATGGTTACCAATGAGGTAGATAATAGTTCAGGACTGCTCTCTGGTTGTGGATAGTACAAGAAGTACCTGGAAAGATACATAGATATGAAAGGTTTCGAGGTATATGGGCCAAGTGTAGATGGGACATCTTGGTTGGCATGTACAAGTTGGGCAAATGGCCTGTTTCCATGCTGCATGACTCTACAAACTTAAATGGGAGACCTGTTTTTTCTGAAATTATGCCACATAGTTCTATGTTCCCATTCAAGTGAGCATCTACTTTGTCAGATATCCTTGGAATTTTAAACATTCCAATTAGATCACCATTCAGTCTTCTAAACTCCAGTGAGTATAGGTCCAAGATGCTCCACTCAACCTTAGAAAACAATTAATAATAATAATACATTTTATTTATGGGTGCCTTTCAGGACTCTCAAGGACACCTTGCAGATTAAACCAAGCAAATTACAAACGTATAAACAAAGTGAAACCAAAAAAAAGTTGTAGGGACATCAACAATACACAATTCAAAGAGAGAGCAGCGGCAGCTAATCGCGCCAGTGTTCACGCTCACTTACGGCAGCCATCTTGGAAACAGAACAATCAAAACACTCTTTAACATGAACATCCACCACAGTGACTCCTACACACTCCTCACTGTGGTGGAAGGCGAAATAAAGTTCAAGGCTTTCCCCTAGCTCAGTTGTGGGCCTCGAGCCCCCGTTGATGGGATGATCTTAATCCTAAATGGCCTAGCCCTTAACCTGTGTCTTCAACTGTGACACAAAATGCTGGAGTAACTCAACGGGTCAGGCAGCATCTCTGGCACGAAGGAATGAGTTGGAGAGAAGGAATGTGTGACGTTTCGGGTTGAGCCTTTTTCAGACTGATGTCAGGAGAGTGTGTGGGAGAAAGATAGAATGCAATTGGAGACAGTAAGACTAGTGGGAGAACTGGGAAGGGGGAAGGAATGGAGAGAGAAAGCAAGGGCTATCTGAAGTTAGAGAAGTCAATGTTCATACTGTTAAAGAAGGAACTGCAGATATATATTCTTAAACTGTGGCCTCTGGTTCTGGACTTCCCCAACATCAGGAAAACATTTCCTGCAGCTACCCTGTCCAAGCCTCTAAGAATTGTATATGTTTCTATGAGATCCCCTCTCATCTTTCTAAATTCCAGCGAGTACAAGCCCAGTCGACCCATTCTTTCATCATACGTCAGTCCCGCCATCCCAGGAATTAACCTGGTGAACCTACGCTGCACTCCCTCATTAGCAATACTGTCCTTCGTCAAATTAGGAGACCAAATTGCACACAATACTCCAGGTGCGGTCTCACCAGGACCCAGTACAACTACAGTTGGACCTCCTTGCTCCTAAACTCAAATCCTCTTGCAATGATTTCTGCACTCAGAGGATGGGTCTCGACCCAAAACGTCTCCCATTCCTTCTCTCCAGAGATGCCGCGTGTCCTGCTGAGTTACTCCAGCATTTTGTGTCTATCTTTTCATATTTTGCAAGTTCCAATTTCCTCCCGTGGCCACAGCCGCACCCCACACCCCACACCTAACAATCATATGGTTTTGATTCCATTCCTAACTATAACATCCCTTCTATTGCTGCCACCTCCTCTGAATCCTGAGCTACCAAAACAATGCCCTGGGAATAGGAGAAACTGGAAGCAAGGTTTCACCCCTGAAAATGTGCAATATTGGTTCTAATGGAATTTGTGGGTCGTTGTGTTGACAGTTAAACTATTGATGACAATTGTTTGTATAGTATGGCATTAAAAAAATCGTGTCTAAAAGATTCTGATAAGGGAGGGAGAGGAGCCTGATGTTGTGGTACACATAGGTACCAATGACATAGGCAGAAAAAGTGATGAGGTCCTGAAGGGAGAATTTAGGGAGTTGGGGGGAAAGTTAAGGAGAAGGACCAAAAGGGTAACAATTTCAGGATTACTGCCTGTGCCGCGTGACAGTGATAGTAGGAATGAAATGAGGTGGAGGATAAATGCGTGGCTGAGGGACTGGTGCAGTGGGCAGGGATTCAAGTTTCTTGATCACTGGGACCTCTTTTGGGGAAGACATGATCTGTACACAAAGGACGGGTTGCACTTGAGCCCGAGGGGGACGAATATCCTGGCAGGGGAGATTTGCAAAAGGTTACTGGGGAGACTTTAAACTAGAAAGGCTGGGGGGAGGGACTCGGGTAGAGGGGGCTAGGGGTCAGGGTGTGGTGCAAGAGGCAGAGAAGGGAAGCACTTGGATCCAAAATGTAGGCGAGAAAGATGAAAAAGATATATAGACAGAGAATAAGGATGGTGGGTTTCTAAAATGTGTATATTTTAAATGCTAGGAGCATTGTAAGTAAGGTGGACGAACAGAGCCTGGATTGACACCTGGAAATATGATGTTGTGGCAATCAGTGAAACGTGGTTGCAGGAGGGCTGTGATTGGAAACTAAATATTCCAGGATTTTGTTGCTTCAGGTGTGATAGAATTGGAGGGACCAGAGGGGAGGTGTTGCATTGCTTGTCAGAGAAGATATTACAGCAGTGCTTTGGCAGGATAGATTAGAGGGCTCGTCTAGGGAGGCTATTTGGTGGAACTGAGAAGTGGAAACGGTGTTGTGTAGCAACACTTTTGGGGGTGTATTATAGACCGCCAAAATGGGGAGCGTGAATTGGAAGAGCAAATATGTAAGGAGATAGCAGATATTAGTAGTAAGCACAAGGTAGTGATTGTGGGAGATTCCAATTTTCGAAAAATAGACTGGGAAACACATTCTGTAAATGGGCTGGATGGTTTGGAGTTTGTAAAATGTGTGCAGGATAGTTATTTGCAGCAGTACATAGAGGTATCGACCAGAGAAGGGCAGTGCTGGACCTCCTGTTAGGAAATGAGGCAGGTCAGGTGACGGAGGTATGCGTTGGTGAGCACTTCGGGACCAGTGATCACAATACCATTAGTTTCAATATAATTATGGAGAGAGTCAGAACTGGACCTAGGGTGGAGATTTTTGATTGGAAAAGGCTAACTTTGAGGGAATGCGTAAGGATTTTCAAGGAGTGAATTGGGACACTTTGTTTCATGGGAAGGATGTAGAAGAGAAATGGAGGACATTTAAAGGGGAAATCGTAAGAATACAGAATCTTTATGTCCCTGTTAGGTTGAAAGGAAATAGTAAAAATTGGAAAGAGCCATGGTTTTCAAGGGAAATTGGACACTTGTTTCGAAAAAAGAGAGATACCTACAATAATTATAGGAGGCATGGAGTAAATGAGGTGCTAGATGAGTATAAAGAAATGTAAAAAGAATCTTAAGAAAGAAATTAGGAAGGCTAAAAGAAGATATGAGGTTGCTTTGGCAAGAAAGGTGAAAATAAACCCAAAGGGTTTCTACAGCTATATTAATAGCAAAAGGATAACGAGGGGGATAAAAATTGGACCATTAGAGAACCAGAATGGACAGCTATCTGCAGAGCCAAAAGAGATGGGGAGATATTGAACAATTTCTTTTCTTCGGTATTCACCAAGGAGAAGGATATTGAACTCTGTGAGTTAAGGGGAAAAAGTAGAGTAGCTATGGAAACAATGAGATTCAAAGAGGAGGAAGTACTGACACTTTTGAAAAATATAAAAGTGGATAAGTCTCCAAGTCCTGACAGGATATTCCCTAGGACATTGAGGGAAGTTAGTGTAGAAATAGCAGGAGCTATGACAGAAATATTTCAAATGTCATTAGAAACGGGAATAGTGCCGGAGGATTGGCGTACTGCGCATGTTGTTCCATTGTTTAAAAAGGGTTCAAAGAATAAACCTAGCAATTATAGACCTATTAGTTTGACGTCAGTGGTGGGCAAATTAATGGAAAGGATACTTAGAGATAATATATATAAGCATCTGGATAAACAGGGTCTGATCAGGAACAGTCAACATGGATTTGTGCCTGGAAGGTCATGTTTGACAAACCTTCTTGAATTTTTTGAAGCTAGGGAAATTGATGAGGGTAAAGCAGTGGATGTTGTCTATATGGATTTCAGTAAGGCCTTTGACAAGGTTCCCCATGGAAGGTTGGTTAAGAAGGTTCAATCTTTGGTGTTAATGGTGGAGTAGCAAGATGGATTCAACAGTGGCTGAATGGGAGATGTCAGAGAGTAATGGTGGATGGCTGTTTGTCAGGTTGGAAGCCGGTGACCAGTGGGGTGCCTCAGGGATCTGTGTTGGGTCCACTGTTGTTTGTCATGTACATCAATGATCTGGATGATGGGGTGGAAAATTGGATAAGTAAGTATGCAGATGATACTAAGATAGGTGGTGTTGTGGATAATGAAGTAGATTTTCAAAGTCTACAGAGAGATTTGGGCCATTTGGAAAAGTGGGCTGAAAGATGGCAGATGGAGTTTAATGCTGATAAGTGTGAAGTGCTACATCTTGGCAGGACAAATCAAAATAGGATGTACATGGTAAATGGTAGGGAATTGAGGAATGCTGTGGAACAGAGGGATCTAGGAATAACTGTGCATAGTTCCCTGAAGGTGGAATCGCATGTAGATAGGGTGGTAAAGAAAGCCTTTGGTGTGCTGGCCTTTATAAATCAGAGCATTGAATATAGGAGTAGGGAAGTAATGTTAAAATTGTACAAGGCATTGGTAAGACCAATTCTGGAGTATGGTGTACAATTTTGGTCGCCTAGTTATAGGAAGGATGTCAACAAAATAGAGAGAGTACAGAGGAGATTTACTAGAATGTTGCCAGGGTTCCAGCAACTATGTTACAGAGAAAGGTTGAACAAGTTAGGTCTTTATTCTTTGGAGCGCAGAAGGTTAAGGGGGGACTTGATTAAGGTCTTTAAAATGATGAAAGGGATAGACAGAGTTGACGTGGATACGTTTTTCCCCATTGAGGGTAGGGAAGATTCAAACAAGAGGGCATGACATGAGAATTAAGGGACAGAGGTTTTTGGGGTAATGTGAGGGGGAATTCTTTACTCAGAGGGTGGTGGCTGTGTTGAATGAGCTTCCAGCAGAAGTGGTGGAGGCAGGATCGATTTTAACATTTAAGAGTAAAGTGGATAGGTATATGGACGTGAAGGGAATGGAGGGGTATGGTCTGAGTGCAGGTAGTTGGGACTAGGGGAAACCAAATGGTCGGCACGGACTGGAAGGGCCGAGAGGGCCTGTTTCCGTGCTGTAATTGTTATATGGTTATATGGTTATATGAGAATGCACCCACAATGGGAGGGGAGGTGGCATGCATATAGGAGGGCTGTAAATCAAACAAGTTGGCTTGCATGTGTTCTTCAGTCTGATCTGAAAATATAGTTTGTACAAATTCAGAAGATTTGCAAATTAATTTGAAACATTCTGACCACATTTTAATTTGATTGTCATTTGATCTAATGGAAGGTACTACTCTCAAAGTAAAACACTTTGGACTGAGAAAATTACGTAACTTTGAAACTGGAAACTGCTGCCTATAATTGAGAGAAAGTCTCAATAAGCGGTGGGTTAACAGACACAAAAGTGTTTCTGGGGACAAGGGAAGCCTCTAGTGGTATAAATTGTCCACTGCACCAACAATATCATTTTGTTGGTCAAGAAATTCTTACACGCTGCAGGTTTAGAGAATAACTATATAATGAGCAATAAAACAATAAGTTAATAATCTATAATACTAGGTAATTAGACATAAATAATACAAACCGGTCCATTGTGCAAAACAAAACAAAGTTCATGGTAGAGATGTGTAAAAAGGTACTGCAGATGTTAGTCTACACCAAAGATAGACACTAAGTGCTGGAGTAACTCTGGGTCAAGCAGCATCTCTGGAGAAAATGAATAGGTGATGTTTTGGGTCAAGACCCTTCATCAGAGTCTCGACACAAAAAGTCTGATCTGCTGAGTTACTCCAGCATTTTAAATTATATACATAGTAGATTATAGTTGCTGAGATAGTGGCTAGTGTTGTGCAATGTTTCACAGCCTGATAGTTGCTGGGAAGAATCGGTTCTTGAACATGGATGTTATGGTTTTCACACTCTTGTACCTTCTTCCCTATCATAGTAGCAAGATGAGAGTGTGTGGCAATGGTGGTGGGGCTCAGATGATATCAGGTGCTTTTTTGAAGGGGATCCTGTAGATCCCTTAGATGGTGGGTAGGCCAGTACCTACCATGGACCAGGCAATGAGTGCTACTTTCACATCATCCTTTGTACCTGGGTGTTTGGGTTACTGAACCAGGCCATGGAGAAAAAGAGTCAATAATGTTTTCTATCATAGTTTTGATAGAGTATCAGTGACTTACCAAATCTCCTCAATCATCTGACAAAGTAGAGGTGTTAATGAGTTTTCTTTATGATAGCATTGATGTGTTGGGCACAGGGCAAACTTTAGTGTTATGCATGTCCAGGAACTTGAAGCCGTTGACTCTCTGTCACAGTCTTGTCAATGAAGACAGGTTCATGTCTCCCCTTCATTTTCTAGTCAACAAGCAGCTCCTTGATGTTGCTAATGTTGAGAACACAATTATTGTTCTAGCACCATTAAATCAGATTAGCAATTTCTCTCCTGTACTCTGGCTCATCATTTCACATCTTTCATCCACAGTGGTATTGTCGGTAAAATTAAATATGGCATCGGAGCTGTGATTGACTACACAGATTGAGTGTTTCAATTTCAACAGTATTTCAAATAATAATAATAGTATAAACAATAGAGTTACTCCATTGAGTATAAAGGATTGTGTGCACAGCCCTGAGGCGTTTCTGTGTTGATGGTTATCTAGGAAGAAGTGTTGTTGCCAATTTGTATTTATTGTATTCATTGTAAAACATTGTATTCATTATAATAATTTAACTAATTGTGGCCTCAAATCTAGAAACTTTAGAGAATTGAACAGATCACAGTATGGGCCACTGATGTCATTTCATTCTGTTATTGCCTGCAGTTAATTCTATGTTGATTGTATGTTTTTCACATGTTAAACAGAATTTGAATGTGGTTGCAAGTTGAGAAATGACTGACTGTGATAAATCTAGCTTTCCTTTTCATTTGATTTCAAATAAGGGTCAAGAAAGTCAAGATTGTTTAATTATCACATGTTCCAGCAATGGAACAATGAAATTCATACACTGCAACTTAACCTACCCATTAAGTAATTAACACATAGATAAATGCATCATTATCAATAACACAATGTTAATAAACGTAATAATAGGTAACCATGATAATGCAAAACCAATGCATGTAGTGCAAACAAAGACACAGTCTGAAGAACATCATAGTTGCAGAGGTACAGGTTATAGTTGTGGAATGTTCAAAAGCCTCATGGTTTCTGCAAATATGTTGTTCTTGAACCTGATGGTTTTCAGATTCCTATACTTTGTTTGCAATGAAAGTAGTTAAAATGACATCGTGGGGAGTTCACAGGTCACAGGTTGGTGACCTGTTTAGCTGTTTTTCCAGAGCTCTCGCGGCAACAGCTTTGTCCGCTGGACTGGATGGCGGCAGCTTCGGCAGCTGCGACCACCCCTGGCCGCGGAGTTTGAACCGGCCCGTTCGCACAGCTGAGCCGCGGGAGGGACCGGGACTTATTACCATCGATACCGGTGGGGTCAACATCAGAAGCCTGGATCGCATCAGAGAACCAGAACAGAGGGAGAACAAGGAGGAAGAGACAAAGACTTAAGACTTTTGCCTTCCATCACAGTGAGGAGGTGCCTGGTGAACTCACTGTGGTGGATGTTAAATTTGTGTTTATTGTGTGTTTTGTTATTTTATTATATGTATGACTGCAAGGCAACAAAATTTTGTTCAGACTGAAAAGCCTGCATGACAATAAAGGATACTTTACTTTACTTTACTACTAAATGTGAGTGTGGGTACGCTTATGAGCGACTTTGATATTAGCTGCCATTCTGAGGCAGCGGCTCCTGTAGATTCCTTTGATAGTGGAAAGGGCAGTAACTGTAATTGATCAGTCAATGTCAACCATTTTCTGTAGCCTCCTTCATTCCTGGGTATTTAGAGTTGCCTAACCTGGCCTTGATGCAACCAATTTATCTGCTCTTCACAATACAGTAATATACGTTTGATAGAGCATTCGGTGATATACCAAATCTTCTCAACATCATTGAAAACAGCCCCCCACCCACACTGTTGGGCTTGGCATTATTGAGTTTATGTCAATTAATTCAACAGCTCTTTTCTCCAAATTCAACATTATCCCTCTATTTGTTAAGGAGATGATAGCTTGATCATCCTGATGACTAACAAATATCATTTGTAATCTCATACACACAAAATGCTGGAGTAACTCAGCGGGACAGGCCGCATCTCTGGATAGAAAGAGTGAGTGATTTTCGGGTTGAGATCCTTCTTCAGACTGGACTCAGTGAGATTCAGTCTGAAGAAGAGTCTCGACCTGAAACGTCACCCAATCCTTCTAACTAGAGATGCTGACGCACCTGCTGAGTTACTCCAGCATTTTGTGTCTATTTTTGTGGTAAACCAGCAACAACAGTGAGAAACATAGAAACAGAGAAACAGAGAAAATAGGTGCAGGTGGAGGCCATTCGGCCCTTTGAGCCATTTTGATCATGGCTGATCGCCCCCAATCAATAACCCGTGCCTGCCTTCTCCCCATATCCCTTGATTCCACTAGCCCCTAGAGCTCTATCTAACTCTCTCTTTAATCCATCCAGTGACTTGGCCTCCACTACCCTCTGTGGCAGGGAATTCCACAACTTCACAACTCTCTGGGTGAAAACGTTTTTTCTCACCTCAGTGTTAAATGGCTTCCCCTTTCTTTCCTGCACGTTTGTAATGTCATATTAGTTTTTAATAAACTCACCAGGACCCCACTAATAGATCCAACCTAGTACCGCTCCAAAGTGGATCCTCCCATCCAAATGTCTATATAACTATCTACCAATGACAGATTTTGAAAACACGACTAATGTAACAAGAAACTTGACAAGGAGTCTTGATGCAGGTTCTCAACCCAAAACATCCGTCACTCCTTTACCTTCAGAGATGCTGACCGATCCATCGAGTCCCTCCAGCACATTGTTTTGTTTTGTTTCTGACAAGAAACTCCATTGTTTGTGCAGCAGGTGAGCTTTTTGCTTTACTGCAAACCAGCAATGGAGTGTCATGGGCCAGATAGTTTTATATCAGTCCCAGATTTTGTTTTGAATTCTTCATTTATTAAATGTACTTATTCTCTGTAGGAGTAATTGCCAGTGACATGCCTCATCAATCTTGTGGAACTAAATGCAGATGATATTCTCTTTGTGCTGGGCTTTGATACCTTAATTGTTGGTTATGTGTTGCCATGGGGCAGTGGTCTTACATTATCCCTTTCCGAAGGGTTCATGGTACTGGGCATTTACTTTATTACTGACTTGAATCAATTGTAATGCCTACAATATGGATGGCATTATTAATCAACACAGCTTGAACCACTAAAAAGGTTTACACATGTGAATAGCACATGTAGGAATATAAGAAAGAAATCTGTTATGGGATAAATAAATACAAGATGGTCCATATAAAAGAATCGGAGAAGAACACGGTGGCACACAGAATTCTGCATTGTACATATATGGCAAAATGGAACTATAATTTGGGTGGCCTTGGTGGTGCAATGGTAGAGTTGCTGCCTTACAGCGCTTGCAGCGTCGAAGACCCGGATTCGATCCCGACTACGGGCGCTGTACGGAATTTGTAGTTTCTCCCCGTGACCCTGTGTGTTTTCTCCAAGATCTTTGGTTCCCTCCCACACTCCAAACATGTACAGGTATGTAAGTTAATTGGCTTTGTGGATGTGTAAATTGTCCCTGGTGTGTGTAGTTAATGTGCGAACATCGTTGGCCGGTGCGTACTCGGCGGGCCAAAGGGCCTCTGCACTGTATCTCTAAACTAAAGAAACTAAACAAGTACAACAGAGCATTGTAAGAGAGATGATGGGAGCCAAGTGAAGTCAAGTTTATTGTCAAATGCATAAGTACGGTGAGGTACAGATACACTGTAAATCTCCGATAGATAAAAAAATGCTGGAGTAACTCAACAGGCTAGGCAGCATTCTGGAGAGAAGGAATGGGTGACGTTTCGGTTGAGACCCTTCTTCATACTGATGTCAGGGGAGTGGGTGGTACAGAGATAAAATATAGTCAGAGACAGTAAGACTGGTAGGATAAGTGGGAAGGGGGAGGGGATGGAGAGAGAGGGAAAGCAAGGGCTACTTGAAGTTAGATAAGTTTCATCTGCAGTTATTTCCTACAAAATGTACTGTAAATCTTTGTTGTAGCAGCATTGCAGGCACAAATTCAAACAATGAAAAAAGAAATTATACACAAATTGTGCATGACATTCTGTAAGACAGTAACATGAAAATACACAGTGCACTGAAATAAGACATTAGTTCAAAACGTTAATTAGAAAAACAAAAGGTATTCAATGTAGTCAAGCATGGGACAAGCATAGAGAGGTCCCATGTGAGTGCCCATAACTATACCTTTGATTTCAAGAAAGTGAAATGAATAAAGAAAAGTTATTGATGGTGAGGGACTAGTTCTGCCAGGCCGAGGAGGGTATTAATTAAAGGGACCTATTTGGGTCTCTGTTCCAGGAAGAAGCTGAAGGTCTTAAGACCTTCCTGATGGGAAATTGAGGTGTAAAGGACAATCCATGGTATAGATGAGTCAGTGTGGGCTAAGGAATTGGAAGTTATTGAAGTGGTGGAGACTGTGGCCAAATCCAGGAAGTAAGTAGAAAGGAACTAGACAAGGCAGGACAGGACAGAGTCAAGGTATGTGGAGTTAAATTTAATGGGGCAAGAGCAGACAGAAATAATGGGTCTGCAGGACAGTTTCAGTTCAGTTTCAGTTTACTTTATTGTCATGTGTACCAAGGTGTAGTGTAAAGCTTTTGTTTTGTGCTAATCAGTCAGCAGAAAGACAATATATGATTACAATTGATCCATCTACAGTGTATAGATACATGATAAGGGAATAAGGTAAAGCTAGCAAAGTACGATCAAGGATAGTCCGAGGGTCACCAAAGAGGTAGGCAGTAGTTCAGCACTGCTCTCTGGATGTGGTAGGATTCAATTACCTGATACAGCTGGAAAGAAACTGTCCCTTCTTCTTCTTCTTTCGTGTGGCGTGCACAGCCTAAAGTTGTTGGACAACTTGTTCTATTTGATCTTCCGTTTGTACACGTCACGTTGATTGCATTAGTCGAAACAGGGCGGACCACGTGAAGGTTGCAATCTTCCACCCCAAAACTGTCCCTAAATCTGGGAGGTGTGCGTTTTCACATTTCTATACCTTTTACCTGATGGAAGAGGGGAGAAGAGGGAGTGGCCAGGGTGCAACTCATCCTTGATTATGCTGGTGGCCTTGCCGAGTCAGCATGAGGTATAAACAGAGTCAATAGAAGGGAGGTTGGTTTGTGTGATGGTCTGGGCTGCATCCACAATTCACTGTGATTTCTTGCGGTCTTGGATGGAGCTGTTCCAAAAACCAAGCTGTGATGCATCCTGATAAAATGCTTTCTATGATGCATCTGTAGAAGTCGGTGAGAGTTGTAGGGGACATGCCAAACTACCTAAGTACAATGCCTTCTAAGGAAGTAGAGACATTGGTGTGCTTTCTTGGTCGTTGCTTCAATAGGGGTGGTTCAGGAGACGTTGGTGATATTGACTCCTAGAAAAATTAAATGTTCAACTATCTCTACTTCGGTACTGTCAATGCAAACTTAGCTTAGTGTTAATTTGACAATCTCCCCCTCAATGTCAGCAAAGCGAAGGACTTCAGGAAGCTTATTGACTTCAGGAAGATTGATGGGGTACATACCCTAATCTGCTTCAATTGTACCAAGGTGGAAATGGCTGAGAGCTTCAAATTCCTAAGCATAAATATTATCAATAATCTGTCCTGGTCTAACCAGGTCAAAGCTACAGCCAAAAAGTACACCAATGTTTCTACTTCCTCAGGAAGCTAAGAATGTTTGGCATGTCTCCACAGACCCTTACCAACTTTTACAGATGCCCTGCAGAAAGCATACTAACTGGTTGCATCAGATCTAGGTTTGAGAATGGCTCTGCAAGAAGGACTGCAAGAATTTCCAGAGAGTTATGAAGCCCACAACATAAACTTGAGTCCCCACCTTTGACTCCATGTGCACTCCATGCTTCCCAGGAAAACAGCCAACATAATCAAGGATCTTTTTCATCCCATTCATTCCCTCTTCTGTCCTCTCCTGATGGGAATCCCATTCATTCCCTCTTCTGTCCTCTCCTGAAGCTTGAAATCCCATACCCTAGGATCAGAAACACTAGACACAGGAACAGATTTTCCCTCTGTTATCAGACTGCAAAACAGTCCTCCAATAAGCTTGGGTCTAGTCGTGATCTTCCAACTGACATTGCAAACATTGGACTTTTTCCTCTGGAACTGGAACACTACAGTGTTGTAACTCTACAGTCATAGAGTCGTATAGCATGGAAGCAGCCCCTTCAGCTCAGCTTACCTATGCTGACCAAAATACCCCATCTACACTAGCCCCATCTGCACATTTTTGGCCCATATCCCTCTAAATATGTCCTAATCTCGTACCTGTCCAAATACCTTTTTAGATGTTGTTGTAGTTTCTGCCTCAGCTACCTTCTCCAGCAGCTCATTTCCTATACACAGCAGCCTCTGTGTGAAAAGGTTGACCCTCAGATTCTTATGAAATCTTTCCCCTCCTACCCTAAACCTATATCCTCTGCTTCTTGATTTCTCTGGGTATAAAATCTCTATGCATCTATTCCCCTCAAGATATTATACATGATACTGAAATGATAAAATATTTTGAGAAGTTGGTTATGGCACATATCGACTCCTACCTCAACCCACTACAATTTGCTTTCTGTCACAACAGGTCAATGGGGGATGTCATCTCGCTGGCCCTCCACTCTGCACAGGACCACTAAGAAAATAAAGGCATGTACTAAGGCTGTTGTTCATAGACAACCGCTTGGTGTTTCAATGCCTAATTCCCTTCAAAATGGCACCAAGTTCATAGAACTGGGTCTCTGCGCGTCTCTCTTCAACTGGATCCCCAACTTCCCCATCAACTAATCACAATCAGTACAAATTGGCAGCAACACTTCCTCTTCTATAACCATCAGCACAGAAGCACTCAAGTCTGCATGCTCAGCCCCCTGCACTACTTACTCTATACTCATGACTGTGTAGCCAAACACAGTTCTAACTCCATCTCCAAATTCACCATTCACAGTTATTGGATGAATTATAGATGGCATGGAGTCAGAGTACAGGCGGGAGATCGGTCATCTGACCAAATGGTGCTAGAACAACCTTGCTCTCAACGTCAATAAAACCAAGGAACTGATATTTGACTTTGGAAGAGGAAAACTGAGGATCCACAAACTTGTCTTCATCAATGGGACTGTGGTGGAGAGTGTCAAAACCTTCAAATCGCTGGGCGTGCATATCTCTGAAGATCTGTCCTGGACCCAGCACATTGATGCAATCAGCCATGATCACAATGAATGGCGTGTTGCTTGAAAAAGGCTTTATGCCCCTCCGCACCTATTTTCTATATTCCAAGTTTCAATCATAAAGAAAGCCCTTCAAGTTTTGACTTCCCTCGGTGAATTACATGTGCCTTATCAACAAAATCACTTGAGTATTGTGTTCAATTTTGGTCACCCTGATGTAGGAAAGGTGCCTTTCAGCTGGAAAGAAGGCTTTACAAAATTGTTGCCAAGATTTGAGGTTCTGATGCATCAAGAGAGGTTGAGCATACTACGTTTTTCTTCCTTGGAGCACCGGAGGCTGAGGGCTGATCTTACTAGAGTATATAAAATCTGAGAGGGGAAATATAGCTCATAGAGTTTATAAAATCTTGAGGGGAATTGATAGGGTGACTGCATGGAGACTTTCTCCAAGGGTAGGCATATCAAGAACTAGAGGGTGTGGTTTTAAGATAAAGGGAAAAAGATTTAATAGGACTCTGAGGAGGAGAAACTTTTTCACCACAGGGCTTTTGGGTATATAAATGATATGCCAGTGAAATGTTGAGGCAAATGAAATAACAACATTTAAAGGACAATTCGACAGGTACATGGATGGGAAAGATTTAGAAGGATATGAGCTAAATATGGGAAAATATGGGCTTGTGTGGGGCACTTTGGTTGGTGTTGATTGGTTTTATGGCCCCATAACTGTAGGTTACATTAGAATATTTCTGAAGAAAAAAAAGAATCTGAGAAGATTGAAAATAAAATTCTAGTGCACACAAATAGGTAGACAAAAGCAAGGCAATCAATAATAGTATGAATAAATTAATTGATGAACAAGAAGCAAGAATAAGAGTGTCCCTATGTGGAAATGTAGAAAGGACTAGTGGAGTAGCTTGTGGCAATGGGAAAATGTTGAATCAAGAAAGAGAATCTAAAATTGAAGTTGCTTATGATAAATGGGTTTATATGCATGAATAGAATTGAGGTTTGGTAGGTTAAACTGCCTGGGACCAAATTGTATGTGGATGGTAAGAGTATTAGATAATTCCAAATATTCTGGAGAGTAAAAATGAGGTAATTTGGTCAGGATGGCCTACCAATAGACTCATGTACTTGTAACAATAGATAAATGATTCAAGTAGAAATGTGCTTTTAAAAACAAACAAAACAATTTAATGTATCAAAATAACAGAATGTTTAGACAGAATTGATTTCCCTGCATTAACCTTCTACCCACATCTGTTCCCAATAACCTGGCTCAGGATAGTGGATTGGTTTCCTGGCCTAATTGAAGGGAAATCTGTGAAATATCCATTCCACATGAGAAACTAAACAGAAGAGCACAGGCAATCAGCCGAGCAGGAAATAAAACTTCCCCTAATGCTCAGGAGTCGCAAACTTCCAGCAAGTGAATAAAAGCTGACAGTTCGATATGAAACTTTAGTTTATATTTGGATATCTGTCCAATTGTTGCACTTCCTATTTCAACAAGAATCCAATACCCCACCTGAAGCTTTACTTCCCATGTAGTTTCAGCTGAAAGTTTCCACGGTGACTTTGCAAATTTCCAGAAACAGTTGATGTTGATTTTAATAAGATGTATCCTACGTGATCCTATTAGCTACACATATTATTTACAAAATTGAGTATTCCCCAAAGAATCTAAATGTATTATTGGAAAAAATATATGAATAAAACTGTATCAATATATATTATTATTTGTGTAAATATATTATTTGAGTAATTTCATGAGTTTGAAAATTGTTTTCAAGTATTCTTCATTCAATATTAATGGAACTAACTTCTGAAGCAGCATAGTATGTGAACCATCCTATTATTGATTATTGACTAATGACAGGCAATACATTTCTAGATGACTGACAATTTAAAACCATGCTTTTTCTTCAGCTCAACCTCATTATGTCAAAATGTAATAAAATGAAACTGCAGGTGTTGGTTTAAACACCCAAAGATAGACACAAAATTACTCCAGAATTTTGTGTCATATCTCACCTTTGAAAGGTATTGATGAATCTCAGAGGAATTGAACTGTCACAGTAATGCCACAACGTTAATTTAAATAGGCATCACTATCTTATTTTTTGTAATTGATGTTTATGTGCATTTTTTCTGATTAATTGTGCTATTAAAATCTCATAAATACATTCAATTCAAATAAGAATGAATATACCAATGTTTCAGCATGTGATGTGTGATTTTACTTCGTAGTCACGTGAGTGACTTCGTGAAGACCCCGCCAGCACGCATGCGCGGCATATCGTCGCGCGCATTTGCATCGGCAGGCTGGGGGGGGGGAGTGCGCTCTCTCCTCGGGCTCCTTCATAAAGGCCAGTACGTGAGTATTACTTTTATCCTACAGGATGGACAAGGGCAAGAGAAAGGCGCTGTCGAAAAGTCGAGCTTCGACCAGCCAACGGCCCTTGTCTCCGGAGCTGCAAGCACACCAGCAGCTCGAGGCGGTGGGGGCAGGAAATCGAAGTCGGGCGCTCCCGCTGATTCAGAGGGGCCACTACCTGAAGGTATACCGCTCCGAGCAGGAGATGGTCAGATCCAACTTCGAGCCCCCTACCCCCAAGAAAAGAGGGGGGAAACAGGTCCGTGGCAAGGGGTCTCGCTTGTTAACAAGCCACCATTCTCCCCCGAGCTCCATAGACCCAAGGGGGCTGGGCCGGGGACAAAGCCGCACAACAGGGAAGCCCTGCAAAGTGCAAATTGAACGCGCAGAGCCAGGGAAATCTGCCGAGTGCAGCCTGGCAACATCACTGCTGCGTCATGTAGGCCTGCTGGAGGATACGCGCCGACAACACACCCGTCAGGCTGCGGCAAGGGCGGAGGTGCTAAGCAGGAAAGCGACGGATCAAGCTCAGCTCTTGGGAGCGGCCGACCATGCGCCTCCAACCCAAAAGGAAGGGCAGTGTGGAGTAAGCTGCACGGACTCACGGGGAGCCGGTTCCGGGGCCGGCGCCGATTCAACACACGTCTGCCTCATATCAGCCAGGTGGCCGCCACAGTCTGGTAGAAGACAGACTAGCGGGAGTCCGTTCGGGAGTCGTATGAACCTACTTGGGCTGTAGGTCAGACGACCTCCATTGACCCTAGACAGCAAACCCTAAGGGTGTGTGTTCGATGGTGGAAGCCCCAGTGAATTCGCAGGGCCTGGGGAAGTCGCTTGTTCCGCTGCAGATACAGGGACGGTTCCCGCAATAGAGTTGTGACTCTTAGTGGAGCACTCCGCCAGCGGACCGGGAACGAGAAGAACGGGAACTCGCGGGCATCTACCCGCCGAGCGAGGACTACCTACAGCATCTCATCGCTCCAGCAGAAGCATGAGGGATTTCCCACTGCTGTGTTCGAAGAACGACCCGAGGCAGCCAGTAACCGCAGAGCCAAGCATGATGGAGGATATGCTGGAAGTGGTGATAAGTTAGTTTGCCGCTACCCAACCAGACAGGTGAAACTCTGCACCACTAATTGGCGGGCACCATTGATTACCTGACTACGCACCAACTCCAGAGTCAGGTTCTCAATGATACCTTGGAGAAAATAAAACCGCCCGAAAACTGCATCAACCTCAGTGTGCCCTTGGTTAACGCCCAGATCTGGGACTAGAGTACGGCCACCAGGATGCAGGATGTCACGCCTCCAGCGTATATTAAAAGTTCTCTCCACGGGCATAACGGCGTTTGCTAGGACCCTGGACGGGGATAATGTGTCGAGCGATCAAGCAAGACGCACTGGCACTCCTATGCAACGCCCAATTTGAAATAAACTGCCTGCGTAAGAGCTCTCCATAAAGCCCACGCTAAACCCCAAAGTCGCGGCGTTGTGCCGACCAACAACCGCTCCATCCGCCGCATCAGTTGTTTGGAGACTTATCCAAACAGGTGAAGGAACTGGATGAGGATGCCAAAACAGCTGGCCTCAAAATGAAGCCTCCACCGAAGCCCAAACCTCACTCCATATCACCGGCAACAGCCTAATTCAACTTGGAGAACACGGCTGCCGGAAAGGCACAGAAATCCTACCCCCAACTCCATCCCAACAAGTGCAACTCGAACCTTTTTTAGGGCAAGCCAGCAACGGCCTGCATGGCAAATGCGGCCGCCGACTCGTCAACCTCCACAACGCCCACTCAAAACAACAACACCGTATGTACGGAACCGCCGTTAACCATGGAGGTAAGGGGGTCTGTTCTTCTCACGCCGTAGCATCCCCTTCTGACGACTAGGTGGGCGATTGGAGCGGGTTTCTTGGACATTTGAAAACAGTCACCATGGATGATTTTATTTTACAAAGTGTTCAAGGATATGCTATAGAATTTATTGAAGGTAATAAATCCCCCTACTCAGCATTCGCCTCGTAGAAAATTTGCTCCCATCTCAAAAAGAGTGGAGCAGGACAAGCTGAAAATTATACGATTAGCAGAAAAAGGGGTACTGGCAAAACTAAGCATGAAAACCAATTGAGTTTTGTGTCTAACATCTTCACTAGGAATTAAAAAAGATGGGGATGTCGGATAATAATAATAGACTTAACTGAATTGAACAATTTGTACAATACACCCAATTTCAAAATGGATACGTTGAAACAGCTAAGCAGATGCTTTACCCAGGGTACTTTATGGCATGTATCGATTGAAAGATGTCATACTATACGGTACCCATTGCTAAGGCATAAATAGGAAAATTTTTGAAGTTTTGTCTGAAGGGTCAGATTATGGGAATATAAGGCATTGCCCAATGGAATCACCACAGCTCCTAGGCTGTTTACCAAATTGGTAAAAACCTAATTGGCTCATCTCCGACAACAAATTATATAGTAATGGCATATTTAGATGATATCCTTATAGTGGGTGGGTCCGACCCTCCAATTGGGCGATTCAAGGAGTGGCTGCAACCAAGGCTCTGTTTGAGAAGCGGGGATTCGTAATCCATCCAGCAAATCAAAATTGCAACCCGGAACGGGTTATGGATTATTTGGGGTTCACCCTAGACAACCAATTTAATGAAGATTACCATCCCAACTAATAAAGCTACTGCTATTATAGAAGAAACACAATCTTGCTTGCCCGCCCAACCGACTATTCGGCAAACATCAAAAGTTATAGGCAAATTGGTTAGCTGCAATTCCCAGCTGCACGATTCGGACCACTACACACCGAAATTTACAAAGATCAAAAATTACAGCATAAAAACAAGGGGGGGGATTGCTGGTCACTTTGATCGGCCAATTCGGCTACCATCAGAAGCTAGAAATGAGCTACAATGTGGGTTGACAATATTAGGAAGTAATGCATAGACCTATCATATTGGGAAACCCTGATGTTGTGTTACAAACAGACGCAAGCGCACAAGCTGGGAGCAACTGATACGATGTCCAGTTGTGGTGGCAGATTGGAACTCTCATGAGTCTACATTCCTGGAGTCACATGGGATAAATTATATATAAATTGCTGGGAGCATTTCATGGACTGCTGCGGGCTTACTGTACTAATTCACAGGATTTACATGTCCCGCCTTCAAATAGATTAATACTACAGTGGTGGCTTACATCAATCATATGGGTGGTATCAGGTCGCTAATCTTGTGATGAATTGGCTAATACAATTTTGAGCACTAGGTGCATTGAAAGAAACATTTGGAGTACTGCGACCTATTTGCCTGGGAAGCTAATACAGTGGCGGACACCAGGTCACGAGTCTTTAATGACAACATCGAGTGGATGTTGAAATCCCCAAATTTTTTAGAGATATTATAGCTCATTTTGGGACACTCAGATATTGACCTATTTAAGCGTCCAGGATGAACCATCAGATACCAACGAATGTTCATGGGAACCAGACACTGGGCAATAGCAATGGATGCGTTTTCGATCCATTGGGGGAAATGGTTTTTGCTACGCATTTCCCCCCATTCTGCCACATCAGCCGGTATTGCAGAAAATTAAACTAGACTCTGCAACTGGCATATGATCATTCCCTGACTGGCCTACCCAAAAACCATGGTACCCGATGGTTGAAAAAATTTGAAAACAGCCCATGGATGGCGATTAGGAAACATCCCAAATTGATTACTCACTCACCCTATACCTGGGATTCAGTCATCCTTGCCATGGTCCATTTAAAACTTGTTGGCTTGCAGGTTCTGAAAGACCGCTCATCCGGCAGGCAACTCGTCAAGAGCCATAAACCCTTTATTGCTGCATCGTGCCGGGAATCAACCCGGAAACAATACCTCAGCTCAAATCAGAAAGTGGAGGTTTATCTGTGCCCGGAACAACAAGTCGTCCAACTCGGCAACAATACCTGATTGTTGGAGTTTCTTGGTAGGCCTATCCATTTTGATGCTGGCCTCACTACAAAGTCATCAACAGCGTCAAGGAGTGCGCTTGTCGTCATACCTGGATATAGGTGTCGGCTCCAACCACCTGGTGTCTAAACTAATGAGGGGAGTGTTCAACACCAACCCTCCATGACCCATATATACAGTAACGTGGGATGTGGGGATTGTGCTGACCCTACTGAGGATCTTGGCTCCAATAGATGAGCTACCATTGAAACAGCTCACCCTCAAGTGGTGATGCTCCATGCACTGACGACAGCCCTAACGAGTCCAGACGTTACAGAAAACTGCGACTGGACAAGCATGGTGGCCACCCCCTGTCACATAAAATTTTTTGTCAAAAGAATTTATTAAAACAGCACAGGCCAGGGCCGCATGGGCTGCAGCTAGCTGGAATTTCGGGCGTACCCTTTAGATACCACACTCTGCATAGTCACCCATCTCCACCACTACATCCGAGTTACTGGAGTTTACAGATGAAGGAGCATGGACTCCTCATCAGCATGCATAAACCTCCGCATCGACGAGTGACTACACAGACTATCGCCAGGTGGCTCAGGGTGGTGCTGGATGCAGCAGGAGTTGCTACTGACATTTTTTAAGATCTCATTCCACCAGGGCTGCATCCACATCAGCAGCGAGAGCCATGGAGGTGCACCACGGAGCATATCTCACGCCACCGGCGGGGCTGGGCCAGTGAAAAAAAAACTTTCAGAGCGGTTCTAAACAGGCCTCTGGCCGCCCCTGCGACATTCGCAGAAGCTTATCCTGGGAACCAATCAGTAAATGCTTGTCCCCGAAATAGGGGTTTGTTGTTAATTTGATTAATAAATTGTGTTGATTTTTCAGCCAGTTTCGACTGAACTCCATTAACAGTCTTCCTCCATCAGACTGGCGGCAGTTGTGATAAGCAGGACGTTGTCCAGGGCGTGAAATCACAGAGCATTGAAATCTTCAACAAAGTCACTCACGTGACTCCGAAGTAAAATAGTAAGATTAAACAAACCGAGAACTTACCACGTTTTGAAGGTTGATCTGTATTTTACGAGGAGTCCGCGGTGAGGGATTTCGTCCACACTCGCCCACTCGCTCCACCTCTGTCATAAGGTCACCATGTAGTTCAACTAACGTTTTCATCTTACAATTTTAGTCATGGTTTTCGTTCTGTGATTCCACACCGCTGCTTTGAAGGATGCCATGAATGCGTGCTGGCGGGGTCTTCAGAAATCCCTCACCGCGATCACTAGAAATACAGATCAAGATCAACCTTCAAACTTGGTAAGTTCTCGTTTAATCTTACTATTAACTGACAAATAATGTTCTTGTTAAAGACAGACACATTTAATGAGCTGTCACTCATGCTACCTATAAAACCAGCAGGATGCCATTCATTTTATAATGATTTGTTTTATTTCTGACCTACTATGCATGCACAAAATCCTGTAGTTTCTGTTTATATGTATATATTTTTTGTGTATGAAGTGATTTGCATGCCCATTGTGAAAGAGGCAATTACTTAAAGTGACATATAGTATAGTTTGGATTTTGTTACTTTTTTCCCATTTAGATAATAAAATAGAAATGTTATAATTTAACACATTTTTTATGTGTTGAACCTTGGATGAGATACACAAAATCGTTTGCTGGAAAGGCAAACAACACAAATCAAATGTTGATGTTCATACTGTAAATCTTTGAAAGTGCCAGACATGTTGGGAGAATGGTTAAACATAACCATATAACCATATAACCATATAACAATTACAGCACGGAAACAGGCCCTCTCGGCCCTTCCAGTCCGTGCCGACCATTTGTTTTCCCCTAGTCCCATCTACCTGCACTCAGACCATACCCCTCATAATAAAAGAGAAAGATTTGAGGGGTTGGGCAGGCTAGGACTTTATTCCTTGGAGCCCAGGAGGCTGTGGGGTGATCTTTTCAGGTGTACAGGTTCACAAGAATAGATAGGGTGAATGCACACTGTCTTTTACCTACATATATGTAGGATATCAGGATTCATATGTAGAGGGATATGGTACAACGCAGGAAGATTACTTAAAGCTTTATAGAATGCTGGTTGAGCCTGAAATGGAATACAGCCATCAATTTCAGTCCCCAGACTTTAGTAGGGAGCGGAGGTCTGAGAGATGGCAGAGAATAGATTTACTACAATCTGTTGAAAGATCATTACCCTGAAATGTTAACTTTGTTTCTCTCTTGCATATGTTGACTGGCCTGATGCATTTTCCATTATTTCTCACTTTTATTTAAAAATGCCCACAATCTTTGCTTTCAGTATACTCGAATGGTGCAGAGGATGAGAAATTTCAGGTGTACTGTAAGGTTAAACTGGAAAAGTTAGCTTTGTTCACCTCAAGTCAAGTCGAGTTAATTGCCATGTGCACAAATACAGTGAAATACAGGTACAATGAATATCTTGGCAGTGGCATCACAGGGACATGGACTCAGATACCAAACACAAACAAAAAAAGCATGAAATCAGTGCAAAACTGTTTTTAAAAAAGCCCATGGTAGTGCAAAAGATGATCCAAAGGTTCTGTTGCTGAGCTAACGTTAGGATTGTTTAGATGAGTTGAAGAACGTGATGCTAGTGGAAAAGTAACTGTTCCTAAACCTGGCGGTGTGGGACTTCAGTTTTCTATAGCTAAAGACGGATGGTAGCAAGAAAAGGAGGCAAGGCCCAGATGATGGAGATCTGTAATGGTAGATGCTGTCTTCTTGTCTCACATAGGTGCTTTTGGTGTTGGAGCGGGCTATGTTCATGGTGGACCAAGAATGGTCAGAGGAGATTTGCCCCAAGTGATTCAAATTATGACTGACAAATAAAGAGAAGCTCTTCCCCTTTTCAGATGGTGCTTGGATGAAGTGAGATTTAAAGTTATGCGGATAAATTTGAAGATTGTGCAACAATGCATTTTTCTGCATACAATAGTTAGGATTTGGAACTTAGTTCTCATCCTCACTGCTGGTGAGGATGGGAATTAAGTCATTTAGAACTTTCAAAATTGACTGCCATTTCAGGAAAATAATTTATGTTTTCTGCGAATGGGGTTAACAGCGATGATCTACAGAATGCCAGTACAGACTGTATCAACTGAATGGCCTCACTAGCTACCAAAACAATTCTGAGAATCAGTGACCATTCCTGTTCATATTTGAGAATGAATATGGATAGGATGGTCATATTCATTTGCACACCCAACATATAGTAACATGGTTTATTTTTCCACAACAGGCACTTTGGAAAGCAATTTAAAAAAAGCAAACCTTAGCTATTTCTGTCACCCACCCATTTTCCTACCCTATGTTTATTTGTTAACATTGTTTATTTTATTTCTTAAATTCAATCCCTTAACCCATAGATGCTAATTGACGAACCCACCATACCACCCAGACTGAGAACTCACATTTGGTCAAAAATTGGTTTCCCATGGTCCATTTGGTGCAATGGTATGTTAAAAGGTGAACATTTTCACTAGGAACACACACACACACACTACTAACTACAGTGGAACTTTATTTAGTTGTGGCATTAATTCCATTGCAAACAAATAGTGAGGATAAAGACAGGCTTTGGAGTATTATGCTTCCAACATGAGTTTGTTGACTGTGGAAACAGTGATGATAAAGCTCTAATCAAAAGTCTTTATCCAATGGTTCCTGACTGAGACACCAAGAAGGACAGCTACCCTTTTGGCATCTTTAAGAATACAAAGAGCCTTTTTGTTATTCCTTATCTTTGCCTTAGTAATATTGCGAGAAAATGCTAAATCGAGAAAGCTAAAAAGCATTTTTGGGTAAAGGAAAGTAATAGCAGGGGAAAAGCGCTACTTTAAAGCAAATATGAGGATAATTTAATTTAAATTCTCAGAAGCAAACTAAAAGGAAATCACCAAATTACTTTGAATGACACATTTATTTTACTTTGCTGAAGCCAATGAAATAAATGTGTGAGAAATCTTGGTCTCCATTAAAATGTCAGAATTTTCATGAAGGTGCTGTTTGATGTAGTCATAGATATTTCAAATTATGCAGGAATACCGAATGAAGTCAGAATAGCATGGATGCAGAATGATGAACCATTGATTTTCAGAAAAATACATATTTTTTGAATCAGATGTAATAATATAAATATTTTAAAATTTTGAAAGAAAATAATTGTCAACAGAATAGCCTACAAATATTTGTTGCATGAGTATTGACCTAATTTGCTACATATTTAATTATTTCACTCTCAGTCTAGCTTTAATAACAGAACAATGTTTCAGAGATATGAAGCTGGACCCAGGACTCCTCCATAACTTAATTAAACTTTGTAAAATTCTTGACCAAATGTAAGTTTATTAATATTAAATGTAATATGGAGTCATACAGAATAGAAACAGGCCCCTCTGCCAATCAAACTCATTTAGACCCTCACAATCCTATTTACCCTAATCCCGAACTAATCCCATTTCTATTCTTTCGTTCCCATTAACTCTCCACAGATTGTACCAGTCAACTAGACAAGAGCAGCAATTAAAGTGTCTGATTAATCTACCAATCCTTTGGCAGTGGAAGGGAATCTGGAGCACTGGGAAAAACCCATACTGCCATGGGGTGAATATGTAGAAAGGAACTGCAGAAGCTGGTTTAAACCGAAGATTGACACACAGGTCTGAAGAAGGGTCTTGACCAGATAGCTCACCCATTCCTTCTCTCCACAGATGCTGCCTGTCTCGCTAGTTACTCCAGCATTTTGTACAAATGCCATGGGGTGAATGTTACAAACTCCATACAAGAGAATAATGAGGTTAGGGTTGAACTCAGGTCACTGGAGTTTTGAGACAGGAGCACACACTGGCTGCCTGTGCCACTCTGCCATCAGGTGGGTGATAAGGGAGGAAATTGGAATAAAAAAAAACACCTATACCACTGTAATGATATATAATGGTAAACTCTTTATCATGGTAAATTTGAAGTGGCAAGTTTTAATTCTCCTTTCTATAATAATTTCAGTATCCCATTGCTTACATTCAGTTGATTTGAATCTTATCCAGGCAAAATGATTACCAACACCTATTTTCACTTATATAGATTGCTTACATAGCAAAATATGGAAAAGCATTTGAACAAAATTAATATTCAGTGGAAGATATACGAGGGTTGTCCAAAAACTGCTCAGAGATAAATTTTAAGTAGAATTTACAGGCAGAGTCGGTTGATTAGTCAAGGAGGTTTACAAATGGAATTGTGGAATATTCCACTCAGACAGTTGAATTTTAGGGTTACCGAGTGTGTGTCGGAATTGACATGGGATTGTGGAGTGGAGAGTAAACAGAAAAAAATGCCAGAGGCAAAATATGAAACAAAGGCTTCAGTGTGGTTGCGAATCTGGAAGATGCCACAGGCAATTAGGCAGAAATGAACAACACATATGAAACACTGTGTGTAGGATGGAACTGCAGATGCTGGTTTACCCCAGCATTTTGTGTTTCTCTTCGATGTAAACCAGCATCTGCAGTTTCATCCTGTACATGCTGTCAGGGATGTATCACTTTAGCTGGGCCGCTTTGTGAATGGAGTAAGAAAGAATTTGGTGAGATTTTATTCCACAATCATGAATGTTTTAGGATCCCATGTACAACTAATGGCTAAGGCCTTCAGTGAAATATCCTAGCAGTGTGTTGATTTAGCACACCTTATCCAGCACTGTGGGATTTTTAGCCTGTAATATCTCATTGGCGCATCAGTAAGAAAGCTCGGGATAAAAGTAACTATATGTTGAAATAGAAGAGATGCATTCGGGAGAGGAACTCCCTTATGATATATTTTGAAATCTCAGTTAGATTTCTAATTGCAGCCACGATGTTATGCAAAGGTATTCTAAATTAAAACTGAAAATACTGGTAAAATGCAATGGGTCTGCAGCATTTAAATGCAGAATGTACAGGAAACATAATAGGTATAAATGATTCTGACAACCCACATTTAAACATCATGTAACATTTACCTTGCTATTTTCTATTGTTTTTAATTATCACTGATAAACTTTTCAAAATAAAATTTTAAATTAATGTCAAGAATCTCAAAATAGTTTTAATGTTTCCATTTTTGCCATGTTTCACTGGAATTTATAAGATTTGTTTTCTTCTGTCATTTTATCTGATGCTAAGTTTTGCTTGGTGGCAACAGAAGTTGATAGTGCAGGGGTTACCCTTGGGTGAAGGTAAAGTTCACCCCAAGTTGCCCTCTGAATAACCTTTTGCAATAGTTGTAAATAGTCAAAACAAGTCATAAGAACACGCTGTGTTCCACAATAGACCACTTCAGTCCGCGGAAGAATGACCTTTATTGGTCTGGGAGATTTGTCATTAAAGCCTTGCTGTTCATATGCTAATACTGCCAGCTCTAATTGGCAACAGAATGTCCAAAATGATATTCTTACGTCAATTATAATAACAACCAGTGACCTTCAGTAATATGAGAATTAAAGTAAAATGCAAGAGTGTTGAGTCTGAAAGAAGTTAGGAGTAAAGAGTATTTATTTGTGGTCCAAGCTTGAAATTTTATATCCCAAAGCTCACATCAGGAACTAATGTGTCATGACGCCTCAGAAATTCTCATCAATTAATTTTAACAATCCTACAGGGTATGCTGACCCAACGGCCGAATTCCTGATGTGCATATTCAAAGTGTACAGTTTAATACAGGGAACACAAGGCTTGTGAAAGCTGCCTTATATTGATTCATACTTTAACATATCAGGGTAATTCTAAACACATGATGAACATTGTTTAAATAACATACTTTTGCAAATGTTCACAGTTGAAGACATTTCTATTGTTTTGAGTTGTCACAATTTTGTGTAGAAGTAAACTTAGATTCAGATTTTTATTAGCTGCATAACTCTGTTTAAATATGCTGATTAATTACTTTGCTGCAGTTTTTTCCACAGTGGGCTTTCTTCTATTGCGAATTGAAGCTAAAGTTTGCTGGTGAAAACCATTTTCATATACCCATATACCTGAGGAAAGTTGCAATTTGGCAGAACCAATAGATGACACTTTGATGCTGCCTAATTTAAGCAGTTAAAAGCAAAACCAAATGTGGCAATCTCTCAATGTGTAGGGATCCTTTCTATTTGACTCTTGTCAACATAGACCCATCACAGGAAAGATGTGGGGGAGATGGAGAGAGTGCAGAAGAGGTTTATCAAGATGCAGCCTGGATTAGAGGGTATTAGCAATTTAGAGAGGTTGAACAAGCTTGGATTGTTTTCTATGGAGCATGGAACCTGAGGGAAACCAGATATAAAATTATGAGGCATAGGTAGGGGAGACAGTCAGAATCTAGACAGTAGAAATATAAAGAGCTAGAGGGCATATCTTTAACGGCAGAGGGGAAAGTTTAAAGGAGATGTACGGAGCAAGTTTTTTATAGAAAGGGTAGTTGGTGCCTTGTTTGCACTGACAGGTGTTGTGCTGGAGCATGATACAGTAATTGTGTTTATGAGACTTTTAGATTGGGATAAGCACATGCAGGGAATTGAGGGATTTGGTCCATGTGCAGGCAGAATAGATTACTTTAATTTGCATCATGTTCAGCAAAGACATCATGGGACAAAGGATTGGTTCCTACACTGTACTATTTTATGATCTACGTTTGGTGCAAGTGTAATTTTCCTTCATGGCTTGCCCCAGATTCAGATAAATTACTAATGATGTGATTATGTGAGTTTTCAGATATTCAGCTAATTTTTGGAGTGAAAATTCTGCCCTCTATAAAGCCCCCGAATTTCTGGGTTGAATCGAGCTGTCCATGCTCGACAATTGCCCATTCACTAAGCCCATGCTTACCTCATCTAGTCCCTGGCTATGATAGAATACTCTGTGTATGCACAGTACATTTCCCTTTGGGGGGGCGCCATCCTGTACGGGGATGGTTGCCCAACCTGCAGCTGTCCGTTTTTTCTCTCTTTTTTTATTTTTAGTTAGTTGAGTTTTTTGTTTTTCGGAGTCCTAGCCTTTTCTTGTGGGGGGTGGGGGAAGGGAAGGGGAAACTGCTTTCTAGGGATTCTTTACCATTCTAATTGTTCCCTTGAATGGAATAAATCTGAATAATTAAGTTCAACCTTAAAAATTATCCTCTACAAGAATCAGCAATCAGGCATTTAATATATTTGAATGCAGCAACTGAGGCATTAGTCCATTTATTTGCAAGTTACCACCGGTTTAAAATAGCTGACTGGAGAATTAACCTAAAACTGCATTAATCTTTGCATCTTGAAAGATAAGATCTGATATGAAAATGCAATGCAGGTGGGCTCTGCCATTATGAAAACATAATGGAGAAAAATGATTGCATATATTAAGAGGACACTGGTTGTATGGTCCCTTAGCGTAGCGTTCTTTTATATAATTTGCAGGATGCATTTTCAGCATGAGTGTACGTGTGTATGAAATGTGTGTGTGCATCATTATGTGTCTGTGCATGTGACTTTAATATTCAGGTATTTTTTCTTTAGAGCAGGCAGCCTTCTCAAGTTTGAACAGAGCAAGTGAAATTGGTTGGAGCTTGAACACATTAGAAACACTGTCCATGCACTTCCCACACCCCACCCCTCCCACTCTAAAATCATATTGTCACTAGAAAATAAGATGGACAAGGGCAAGACTGGTTTACATGAGAAAATGCTGAGTGTTCTGTTTCACAGAGACACATCTGACCTCTGGCACTCCAGAGTCCAGCCCAAAGGTTTCATGAGCCATTGCATGAACCAAACAGCATAATCAGGGAAAGGGAGAGGCTGTAATCTCCGCCTCATGGTGAACTCTTTGTGGTTCTCAGGTGTAGAGGTATTGTCCCACTCCTGCCCTGCATACCTGGAACATCAAGCAGTGAAGTGCCGTCCCTTTTACTACCCATGGGAATTCACCTCCATCATGATTATTGTGGTTTACATCCCACCCTAGGCTGATGTTCAGCTAGCACTCGAAGAGCTGCATGCCATACTCACCAAACACCAGATGGCATACCCTGCTTGCCTCTTCCTCTCGCAAGAGGGGTTTCAACAGGGATAGTTTGAAGATGTCACTTCCAAACCACCTCTAGCCCGATGGCACCGAGTGCAGGTGCCATTGAATAATTCAGGAGAGCTGCTCTGTCTATCGTGAGTGTGTTTGTTGGATGTTATTTAAAGCATGTTTTTGCTTCAGCAGCAGCAGCCTCTACAGGAAGCTTTCAACATTTGTTTTACACACTGTATATTCAACACATTCTGAAGTTACTTGGCATTTTAGTATTGGGTGAGTGTGTGTGAGTGAATTAGTCTGTGTGTGTGTGTGTTCGTGTGAATAAGTCTGTGTGTGTGTGAATGAGTCTGTGTGTGTGTGTGTGTGTGTGTGAATGAGTCTGTGTGTGTATGTGAATGAGTCTGTGTGTCTGTGTGTGTGTGTGAATGTGTCTGTGTGAATGAGTGTGTGTGTGTGTGTGTGTGTGTGTGAGTGTGTGTGTGTGTGTGTGTGTGTGTGTGTGTTGTGTGTGTGTGAGTCCGTGTGTGAGTGTCTGTGTGAGGTCGAGGGTGTGTGTGATCAATAAATAATGAATAGTATGAACTAGCGCAACAGAAAGCCCCCCCCCCCCCCCCCCCCCCCCCACACTGGCCAGCAATATTGGAATTGGTGGAGAGGTGGAATATTGCGTTGGCCACTTAGTCTAGTAATTCATAGAGCTACAGTGTTGTACGGCATTGAAACAGGCCCCTCGGCCTAACTTGCCCAACATTATTGGTATTAACCTCTCTACCATTGAATGGATTTACAGGAGGCACTGCCTCAAAAACGCAACTAGTATCATTAAAGATCCACATCACCGTTGCCATGCTCTCATCTTGCTACTACCATCAAGAAGAAGAAGAAGCCTGAAAACCATGCCCTCTTGGTTCAATAACAGCTTCTTGCCAGCAGCGATCAGGCTCTTGAACACTGCACAATACTAACCACAACACTACCTCATCATCTATGATCTACTGTTGACTTTACTTTGGTTGCACTATGCACTTAAGTATTACACTGTTATGGTTTGGTTACTTAGTATTACTGATTATTACTTTATTATATATTATTTATAGAACATTTAACTGTTGTGCAGTTGTGTTAAAAAGCTGCAGTAAGTAAGAATACCCTTGTTCTGTTGCTGGTAAACACAACAATTAAACATTCTTGACTCTCCTGACTTAACACGTGCCGTGATTTACTATTTTCACCTGTGTGCTTGCAATGGTTCCATCAGGAGCCAGAAGACTAGAATATTATTTAAAACTGGGCTTTGAGTAATTGTCAAGAATCAATTGTTATGTTTAGGATATTAGTATCGCTTCAGAAATGCATGAATAACGGGACCAGAAAAGGGAGCAAGATGCCTGTTTATTACTTTCCTCTTCTGGAAAGTAACTTCAGACAGATTAAAAGTCACAAACCCCACTCTCACTGGGAACCAAGGGTTAACGTCAGTGCCATAGAGTGTGGCTAAAGGGCTTGTCCCACTAATGTGACTTTTCAGCAACTGTCTTCGACCTTCAAGCTCGAGGGCACTCGCCTGAAAAACATCGAGCTGGATCGACCGTCAGCGATGAAACCGCGAGCTGGATTGACCGTCTGCACACACACACAAACACACACATCACAAATTAAGCTAGGGTAGGCGGGGGAGCACTATCTGAAATTCACACCTGCGATGAACAGGAAGGTAAAAGACGGCTGGCTCAGTTACGGTAAGTCCTTTAGAGAGCGCAGAGAGGTGGGGGCAGAGAGAAGGGAAGAAGGGGGAGAGAAGGGGAGAGAAGGGGGGGAGAGGGATTGGAGGCATTTAACATTACCGGTCGGTTTACTTACTTTTTTTTCTCAACGAGCTTTACATTCGTCTACCCTTGATTACCTTCGATTGCCTTTGATTACCTATGAATAACATACCGACCTACTACGACCTACCTCGACTAAACCTACGAGTAAAAAAATATTGATTTTTTTCCATAACAACCCTTTTTTACTGCGAGTATGAGTCGAGGGCAAACTCTTCTAAACTCGCCATTAGGTCGCCGCAGTGGGACAGGGTCTTTAGAGTGACTGCTGTGTTCAGAGTGCTCCACAGGGGCATCCATTTATCTGGCATTTCTTTGCCTCTGTTGCAAGAAAACATATAAAGGGCCATTTTTGTTTTGATTATCAGCTCCCAACACAAATTAAGCTGCAGGGTGCCTGTGTAAGCTGTCTGAATGAGAACTAAAGGGGCTCCAAAATGTTTGTTTGTGGAACATTGCTAACTGTGTGGTCCTCCTGACATTACGTGACGTTAATTGGTATTTGGATTCCGTGTCAAGTTTTCCAATCAGTTTTAAAGGCTTGTGTAAATTGTCAGCAGTATGAAAGTAAGCACAATTATTAGATTAGAGCCATACAAAATCTGTCTTTTTCGTACAATGCAAAATTTAAAAGAAAATGCATGCATACAAAAATGCAGGCCAAACCAGAGCAGGGACAGCTTGCATCTGTTAGAATGAAATACTTTCTCTCCCAACATCAATAACACATGAAATGGACATTATGGTTTAGATGGATTCTGTCAATTTGAAAAATAGGCCAAATCCTCAGGCAGATAGAGGAAACTTTAAAGGGAACAGCCAGTTACCAAAATACCACATGTGCTTCAGGATGTCACAGATCTCGGCCTGCATGCAATTAAACTTGTGAGTACGAGATGTGATGAATATCAGATACCAGAGCTTCTGCCGTTTGCTCCACTTTAGTGCAATGGATTTCTGGAGAGGGAAATCAAATAGCTTTAATGTCCAATCCTCAGCGTTATATCAGAGAGAGGTGGTGTACAAACAAGGTCTCAAACCTTGTTCCGAAAAGTAAGTGTACAAAATGTTCGTATGTGTATGAAATGGCTTTACTCTTTCATCACATGTTAATTTTAATTTTGTGTATTATTGTCAATGAAGAAAGAAAGTGATTAAAATAAATTAATCTACACTATAGATATCAGTACCAATCATAATGTAAAATGGGTATCAATTTGATTGCATTTGATTCCTGATTCGATGAATGGTCATTTTTATTTGCAAACATTATTATTGTCACTTTATCTGTTGTTAATACTTATCTTCATGAATTAAAACTGAATTTGCCAATGATTGTGTGAATAGTTGTTTTCAAATTTTGACCGATGTAACAATATTGTCCACAATGCACATGGACCTGTTACATTTAAAGCATGCAAGAAAATCGAGGAATCAAAATCGAAAATAGAACATAGAACAGCACAGAAACAGGCCCTTTGGCCGACAATGCCTGTGCCAAACATGATGCCAAGATAAACACATTTTCACCACCTGCATGTAATCCATATCCCTCCATTCCAAGCATATCCATATCCATAAAAGATTTAAACGCAGTATCATATCTGCTTCCACCAACAACTCTGGCAGCGCTTTCCAGGCACCCACTCCTCTCAGTATAAAAGAATGCCCTACACTTTTTTAAACTTTTCTTCTTTCACCTTAAAGCTATGCTCTCTAGTCTTTGACATTTCCATCCTGGGAAAAAGGTGTATCCGATCTATGTCTGTCGTAATTTTTTAAACCTTAGGTGTCACCTCAACCTTCGACGCTCCAGAGAAAACAATCCAAGTTTGTCCAACCTCTCCTTGCAGCTAATACCCTCTAATCCAGCTAGGTCTTCTGCATCCCCCTCCCCCCCACCCCCAAAGCCATCACATCCTATCTGTAATGGGAGAACCAAATCTGCACAGAATAATCCAAATGCAGCCTAAACAAAGTTGTATAAAGCTGCAACATGACTTATGACTCGTATATTAAATGACACGACAGGTGAAGGCAAGCATACCAGATGCCTTCCTTATCATTCTATCTACATGTGTTGTCACTTTCAGGGAGTTGTATGACTCTTTGACTCTATATCCCACTACATTATATGATAGCCTTCCTCAGTCCACAACACCAATTTTGATGTTGACTGCAAATTTACTAACCAACGCATCAACATTTGGTTGTTAAATATTTTTATTAGATGTAAATACATATTAATAGAGTATACTTCTCACATACATTCGTAATTTTATTAATATTAACAATTATGTCATATATTTCTATACTTTTTTTTACAGGTAAGAAAGGATAGAGAAAAATAAAGTAAGAGTAGAAATGAATGGAGTATTAAAAACGTTATCCATCATTGGAGATATATCCATGATTTGTTATACGTGATTCTTCATCTATTCCATTATTCAGGCTTCAGTCAGGCTCTCGTACCGAGCCATTTTGACCCTTTAGATATTCAATAAATGGAGACCATATTCCTCTGAAAAGATCCAACTTGTCCAATAGGACAAGCCTTAATCTTTCCAGATGAAGTGTCTCCAACATTCCTGTAATCCACATTTTGATTGTGGGGGATGTAGGACCTTTCCAGAATTTCAATATTAATTTTTTCCAAATTATTAAATTGTAATCAATAAAAATTATTTGATTCGTTGTTATTAATTGATCTGTTTCTAATATTCCCAGTATTATTAACTTTGAGTCAGGGATCAGATTCATATTAACAACATTCGAAATTATCTTAAATATCTCTGTCCAAAATTTAGTAATTTTTACACAATTTGTAAATGAGTGCGTTAAGTTAGCTTCTAAGTGCTGACATTTATCACATATGGGAGATACATTTGAAAAAAATACTATGTAGTTTGGATTTTGAATAATGTACTTTATGTAATATTTTAAATTGTATAAGGGAGTGTCTGGTATTTAACGAGCAGTGGTGTATGTGTTGTAGACTTTCATCCCATATTTCGGGTCTAATGATTTGACCTAATTCGTTTTCCCATGATTGCCTATATATTTCTGTCATTGGGACTTTGTTTTCCAGTAAAATATTATAAATATATGATATCAATTTTTCTGTGTTCGGGTGTTTATTTAGGCATTCATCTAAAATTTCTGTCTTTCTATTACTAATTTCCTGTGTATTTGCTTTTACATAGTCTCTAATTTGTAGATATAACCATATAACCATATAACAATTACATAGACATAGATATAGAACATAGAAATTAGGTGCAGGAGTAGGCCATTCAGCCCTTCGAGCCTGCACCGCCATTCAATATGATCATGGCTGATCATCCAACTCAGTATCCCGTACCTGCCTTCTCTCCATACCCTCTGATCCCTTAGCCACAAGGGCCACATCCAACTCACTCTTAAATATAGCCAATGAACTGGCCTCAACTACCCTCTGTGGCAGAGAGTTCCAGAGACTCACCACTCTCTGTGTGAAGAAAGTCTTTCTCATCTCGGTCTTAAAGGATTTCCCCCTTATCCTTAAGCTGTGACCCCTTGTCCTGGACTTCCCCAACATTCGGGAACAATCTTCCTGCATCTAGCCTGTCCAACCCCTTAAGAATTTTGTAAGTTTCTATAAGATCCCCTCTTAATCTCCTAAATTCCAGAGAGTATAAACCGAGTCTATCCAGTCTTTCTTCATAAGACAGTCCTGACATCCCAGGAATCAGTCTGGTGAACCTTCTCTGCACTCCCTCTATGGCAATAATGTCCTTCCTCAGATTTGGAGACCAAAACTGCACGCAATACTCCAGGTGTGGTCTCACCAAGACCCTGTACAACTGAAGTAGAACCTCCCTGCTCCTGTACTCAAATCCTTTTGCTATGAATCAAATCCTTTTGCTATGAATCAAATCCTTTTGCTATGACCATATAAACCATATAACAATTACAGCACGGAAACAGGCCCTCTCGGCCCTTCCAGTCCGTGCCGACCATTTGTTTTCCCCTAGTCCCATCTACCTGCACTCAGACCATACCCCTCCATTCCCTTCACGTCCATATACCTATCCACTTTACTCTTAAATGTTAAAATCGATCCTGCCTCCACCACTTCTGCTGGAAGCTCATTCCACACAGCCACCACCCTCTGAGTAAAGAAGTTCCCCTCACGTTACCCGAAACTTCTGTCCCCTTAATTCTCATGTCATGCCCTCTTGTTTGAATCTTCCCTACCCTCAATGCGAAAAACGTATCCACGTCAACTCTGTCTATCCCTTTCATCATTTTAAAGACCTCAATCAAGTCCCCCCTTAACCTTCTGCGCTCCAAAGAATAAAGACCTAACTTGTTCAACCTTTCTCTGTTAACATAGTTGCTGGAACCCTGGCAACATTCTAGTAAATCTCCTCTGTACTCTCTCTATTTTGTTGACATCCTTCCTATAACTAGGCGACCAAAATTGTACACCATACTCCAGAATTGGTCTTACCAATGCCTTGTACAATTTTAACATTACTTCCCTACTCCTATATTCAATGCTCTGATTTATAAAGGCCCAGCACACCAAAGGCTTTCTTTACCACCCTATCTACATGCGATTCCACCTTCAGGGAACTATGCACAGTTATTCCTAGATCCCTCTGTTCCACAGCATTCCTCAATTCCCTACCATTTACCATGTACGTCCTATTTTGATTTGTCCTGCCAAGATGTAGAACTTCACACTTATCAGCATTAAACTCCATCTGCCATCTTTCAGCCCACTTTTCCAAATGGCCCAAATCTCTCTGATAGACTTTGAAAATCTACTTCATTATCCACAACACCACCTATCTTTAGTATCATCTGCCATACTTACTTATCCAATTTTCACCCCATCATCCAGATCATTGATGTACATGACAAACAACAGTGGACCCAACACAGATCCCTGAGGCACCCCACTGGTCACCGGCTTCCAACCTGACAAACAGCCATCCACCATTACTCTCTGACATCTCCCATTCAGCCACTGTTGAATCCATCTTGCTACTCCGCCATTAACACCCAAAGATTGAACCTTCTTAACCAACCTTCCATGGGGAACTTGTCAAAGGCCTTACTGAAATCCTTATAGACAACATCCACTGCTTTACCCTCATCAATTTCCCTAGTTACTGCTTCAAAAAATTCAAGAAGGTTTGTCAAACATGACCTTCCAGGCACAAATCCATGTTGACTGTTCCTGATCAGACCCTGTTTATCCAGATGCTTATATATATTATCTCTAAGTATCCTTTCCATTAATTTGCCCACCACTGACGTCAAACTAATAGGTCTATAATTGCTAGGTTTATTCTTTGAACCCTTTTTAAAACAATGGAACAACATGCGCAGTACGCCAATCCTCCGGCACTATTCCCGTTTCTAATGACATTTGAAATATTTCTGTCATAGCTCTGCTATTTCTACACTAACTTCCCTCAATGTCCTAGGGAATATCCTGTCAGGGACCTGGAGACTTATCCACTTTTATATTTTTCAAAAGTGTCAGTACTTCCTCCTCTTTGAATCTCATAGTTTCCATAGCTACTCTACTTTTTCCCCTTAACTCACCGAGTTCAATATCCTTCTCTTTGGTGAATACCGAAGAAAAGAAATTGTTCAATATCTCCCCCATCTCTTTTGGCTCTGCAGATAGCTGTCCATTCTGGTTCTCTAATGGTCCAATTTTATCCCTCGTTATCCTTTTGCTATTAATATAGCTGTAGAACCCCTTTGGGTTTACTTTCACCTTTCTTGCCAAAGCAACCTCATATCTTCTTTTGGCCTTCCTAATTTATTTCTTAAGATTCTTTTTACATTCTTTATACTCCTCTAGCACCTCATTTACTCCATGCCTCCTATAATAATTGTAGATATCTCTCTTTTTTCGAAACAAGTGTCCAATTTCCCTTGAAAACCATGGCTCTTTCCATTTCTCTTCTACATCCTTCCCATGAAACAAAGTGTCCCAATTCACTCCTTTAAAATCCTTACGCATTCCCTCAAAGTTAGCCTTTCTCCAATCAAAAATCTCCACCCTAGGTCCAGTTCTGACTCTCTCCATAATTATATTGAAACTAATGGTATTGTGATCACTGGTCCCGAAGTGCTCACCAACGCATACCTCCGTCACCTGACCAGCCTCATTTCCTAACAGGAGGTCCAGCACTGCCCCTTCTCTGGTCGATACCTCTATGTACTGCTGCAAAAAAACTATCCTGAACACATTTTACAAACTCCAAACCATCCAGCCCATTTACAGAATGTGTTTCCCAGTCTATTTTTGGAAAATTGAAATCTCCCACAATCACTACCTTGCGCTTACTACTAATATCAGCAATCTCCTTACATATTTTGCTCTTCCAATTCACGCTCCCCATTTGGCGGTCTATAATACACCCCTAAAAGTGTTGCTACACCGTTCCACTTCTCAGTTCCACCCAAATAGCCTCCCTAGACGAGCCTTCTAATCTATCCTGCCAAAGCACTGCTGTAATATCTTCTCTGGACTGCAATGCAAACACCTCCCCTCTGGTCCCTCCAATTCTATCACACCTGAAGCAACAAAATCCTGGAATATTTAGTTTCCAATCACAGCCCTCCTGCAACCATGTTTCACTGATTGCCACAACATCATATTTCCAGGTGTCAATCCAGGCTGTAAGTTCGTCCACCTTACGTACAATGCTCCTAGCATTAAAATATACACATTTTAGAAACCCACCATCCTTATTCTCTGTCTATTATCTTTTTCATCTTTCTCGTCTACATTTTGGATCCGAGTGCTTCCCTTCTCTGCCTCTTGCCCACACCCTGACCCTAGCCCCCTCTACCCGAGTCCCTCCCCCAGCCTTTCTTAGTTGAAAGTCTCCCCAGTAGCCTTTGCAAATCTCCCTGCCAGGATATTGGTCCCCCTCGGGCTCAAATGCAACCTGTCCTTTGTGTACAGATCATGCCTTACCCAAAAAGAGGTCCCAGTGATCAAGAAACTTGAATCCCTAAAGTAATCTTTTGAATGTAATCCATAAATTTGTTGTAATTCTTGAAATGAAAGGAAAGAATTTTCCCTGTAGAGATCTCCCATCTTATTAATTCCATAGTTTTTCCATTGTACAAAACCTTTGTCCATCATTGAGGGTTTAAAAGTAACGTTATTTACAATGGTAAGGGCTAGTATACATTCCAATTTTAGTGTTTTCTTTATTTGTTTCCAAATAAGTATTCCACTTTCTATTATAAGGTTTTCACTATAGGTTTTCTAAACTATTTTGATATTGGCGAATAAAATCAAACTAATTTCAAAAGGCGAACAATCTTCTTTTTCCATTTTTAACCAGGTTGGTTGTTTATCTGTCTCTACAAACCAAAAGTTCATATTTTTAATATTAACTGTCCAGTAATAAAACATAAAGTTTGGTAGTGCTAGACCTCCATTTATTTTTGGTATACATAAATGTTTTTTTGTTTATTCTATGACTCTTATAATCCCAGATAAAGTTGGTGACTATAGACTCAACCTTCTTAAAAAAATTTTTAGGAAGATTTATCGGAATCAAATTGGAAAAGATATAGTAATTGCGGGGAGAAAAATCATTGCATTAATTCTACCTAGCATTGAGATAGGTAATGTTTTCCAATATAAAATGTTCTTATTTAATTTATTCAATAGAAGTGGAAAATTGGATTTAAATAAAGTCAATTCATTTTGTTACATGAATTCCAAGATATTAGATTTTTTCATTTGCTATCTTAAAAGGAAATTGTTGTAGTATATGTAAGTTATTTACCATTATTGGCATAAGTTCACTTTTATTCCAATTAATACTATATCCTGAAAATAATCCAAATTCAGATATTAATTTTAGTAAATTTGGGATACTAATTTCCGGCTTTGTAATATAAAGTAATACATCATCCGCATATAAAGAAATTTTATTTTCAGTATCTCTGGTGTCATATCCATATATTTCAGGATGTAATCTCACCCGTTGAGCTAAAGGTTCTATTGCAAGTGCAAACAGTAGTGGGGATAGAGGACACCCTTGTCTGCAGCCTCGGAATAGATTAAATTTAGTTGATAGCATTTGATTTGTTATTATTCTGGCTGTTGGATTAGTGTATAATAATTTAACCCAAGTAATAAACTTCTCTCCCAACATTTGTTTCCATAACCGTGAACAAATAAGACCATCCCCCTAGCGTCGATGTAGATGCAGCCCTGTTGGAGTGAGATTTGAAACATTAGTATTCACCACTGCACGTAATACCACCTGAACCATCTGGATATGGTTTGCACTGTGACCTTAGGTGAGGGCATTTATGGCTAATGAGAAAGCTCTCTCCGTGCCCATAAGTGTCTTGGTGACTATATATTGGAAAGTATGTGTCACTATGCAGGGCCGACTATCTGCAGGATAGGCCAGAACTCTAATATTGGCCAAAGGAAACCGGGTCAGTCTAGTTTAAGTACCCCTGTATGTAGCAGGTTATCTGCCATTTGTGACAGACATGACGTCCTATTCTAGCTTGTGTAAGGACTGGAACCTGTTGTGCTGATCCAAGTGCCATAATCATTCCCATCTAGGATATTAGTTTGTCCAGAGTGAGCCCGATATTGGTGTCCATCCTCGTAACATGGTGTACTACCTATGTCCCATATATGGGTGTATCTGGGCCTGGGGGAAATAGAGTACAAATACCCCTCATTCGTTTAGGTACTAGTGGGTGTGATCCTATAGCCAGGTGATCACTCCCTCTGCCCAGATATTAGATAGGGCACTCCTTGCACAATAATGGCACTGTAACTCAATCCTTCATCGAAATGAAGGGTGGCCAGAGCTCCAGCACTTCAGTGTTGGTGGCTGAGTCATATGTAGTGTTCGTCCTGGTGCAGAACACTTCCCATTTCCTGACATATGTCAGGTACTGTCTTCTCATGGACTCCCTGCACGACGCTGAGATGGCATTGATCGTCCTGTCGGAGAGTCCGTATCCCAGAAATGGCCTGTTCAGAAACTGCAAATCAACAAGTTCATACAGTCATGGCACGGATACTTTCCCGCACGGGGTGTGCCAACCTCCTTGGCCGTTGTTGATCCAGATGCAGGGTTCTGAGACCATCTGTGTACTGTTGGGAACCATGGTACCCGTTGCGGCGTCTTGTTTAAATTATTGTAAGACTCGCCTGATGAGGCAGAAGGGGAAAATGCATAGCAAAACAAATCCCCCCCCCCCCCCCAATGCAGCGAGAAATCGTCCATCGTTGCTGCCCTGGGTCTGGTTCCCAAGCAACATATGTTGGTAGTTGGTGAATTAGTCCGGATGGAAAAAAGGTCGATATCTGGTGTCCCATACCGGTCTATAATATCTGTAAACACTTTCCGATCCAACATCCATTTAATGTTGTCGTTGAATTTTACGTGACCTGACGTCTGCCACTGTATTTAGCTTACCTGGAAGGTAAGTGGTTGAGATCCAAATCTCTCTCCCAGACACCAGTGCCAGATATTATTAGGCAATTCATCCACATGATATCGACTTTATTTCACCCATATGATTATATATAGGCCCCCAGTGTGGTATCAATCTGTACCGTACATGCAACTGGTGCTCATCTGAGCAGTAGGCCCTGAGTCCATGAAACGCTCCCAGCATTTCTAGATAATTAATTCCTAGTGCTTTTAAACAGAATAATTTTTGTGCACTCATCTGCCACCACAACTTGCGGTGGTATTAGTTGCTCCCCAACCTTTAGCACTGGCATCAGTCTGTGATGTACCCTAGGGATATAGAATGGGGTGATGGGGTTAGGATAATATGGAACATTTCTATCCACCAGTTTAATTCTAATTTACTTTCCCTGGTAGTTGCATAGGCCTATTGAAATGGCCTGTATGATTTTTGAGAGCTAAAATTTCCCTCTTCCAGGTTTTAATAATGGAGTGGTCCAATTGTGCTGCTGGGAACGCAGCCACCAATTCCCAATCACTCTTGCTCCTTGCCGAATGGATGGGTCCCTGATGCCAGTGAGGCTTTTGCATACTCCCTTCAAGTCTGTCACTTTGTTTGGTGGCAAGGTGATAGACATATGAACAGAGTCAATAGTGAACCCCAAATAATCCATGGTAGTGGAGGGTTCCAATTTTGATTTATCTGGATGTACGTTAAATCTCTGTGTTGTGGCTGATACACCAATGTAGCCAGCTCCAATTTTCACCTACAATGAGAATATCATCAAGGTAAGCCATGACGATATGGTTATGTTTCTTTAAGTATGCTAAAGCTGGTTTTAATAAATTTGTAATAGCCTGGGTGCTGATGACAACCCATTGGATAAGGCATACTGCCATTGCTGTCCCATCCAGAAAAATTTCAGGTATTTACGATAACCCTGTGTGTGACAAAAACGTGTCTATTTTGAAATGGGCATACTGAACGGAAGTATTTAGTTCGGTCAAATCTGTAATGATACGGCAACCACCATCTTTTAGTTTTTTATAAATATATTTGATACGAACTCTTGAAATTCTCTGATTGTTTTCTCAATCCCTTTTGTGTTTAGTCTTAACAGTTCAGCATGGCCTGCTGTTCTCTCTTTTTGTGAAGTATGAACTTCCTGCTAGGCTTATGCTGAACTGGGACGGTAGTTCGTATACAAATTCAATTTTGTAATTCTGAATACTTCCGAGTATGTAAAAGTTCAGAGGTAAAAGTGCAGCACACATGATGAAACAAGTGCAACCGTCCCCCAACTTTAATGAATCGGACATGCAATGTTTTTTTAAGACAACCAGACCCACCTACCTCCATGGTTACCGGTGTTGTGTGGGTTGTCTCCGCAGTTGTTTCTTCTGGTATTGTGTTGCTGCGTTGTGGGGTTGGCGCGTTTTTTCCATGAAGGCCGGGCTGGGCCATGGTCTGAAAGACCGCTGTGCAGGTGGGCCGGCCTTCGAGCTTTCACCACCAGAACACTTTACAAGCTCTTAAAGTGTGCAACATCTTTTAATGATAGCACAGGGTATTACATACATCTTCAAGCACTATCTACATTCTTCTACTGCTTCGCCCAGGAAGGGGAAGGCGTTATGATTGATGTTAACTAGGCGGGGTTAATGGGAGTGAGGTAACTATATTATTGGTTGCATATAAACCATCTACATCCTTCCCCTTAGAAATCAAAAAACAGATTGTTGTCACAACAACAGAATTAAACAGCAGAATTAAACAAAATCGCCGTAGCGAACAGGTGGCTTGCTGATCCGGCCGAGCGCGTACGGATGTCTCCCCCTTCCCCCGAAGGAGCAGAAGAAACAGGAGGATGCGAGGCAGCTGGGGAACCAGGGAAGGGCGTTGGGGTGGGAGAAACAGGAGAGGGAGAACCGCGACCGGCAACAGGGGACCCGCGCAGAGGGGAACCAGGCACCCACGACGGGGACCGAGGCATGCAGGGAACACCAGCCGGGACGGCAGCCGGCTGCTGGTAGGAGAGTGGCGGGGCATAGGGCCCTGGGGGCTGCGGCTGTGGCTCATTAACCACAAGCAGGTGTTGTCGGCTTCTTCGGTGGATGGTACCCTCACAGTCGACCAGATACGAACGAGGTGAGTCGGCCACCCCAACCACGGTGGCCAGACGGTAGTGACCACTGGCGGTCTGCAACCGAACAACCTGTCCGGGCAACAGAGGATCGAGTGGTCTGCACGACCGATCGTGGGAACGCCGCTGGCTGTCATGTTTCTCTTGAATTCGCCTCTGCACGGAGGCGGGCTCCAGACCCAGTCTAAACATGCTGAGGCAATCTGATATCCGTTACGACTCACAGCCCAACTTAGCTGAATCCTATGATGCAGATCCAATTAATCCTCCCGAGGACTCGCATGTGTTTACCCTCCTACAGACACCCGCCCACCGCACTGATCCCTCCGTATCTGTGACTGTCAATGATGTAACCTTCCTTGCTAAGTTAGACACAGGTGCGAAGGTCAATGTTTTGTCCATGAATCTTTTCAACAAGATAAGGAATAATGAGCCTCTGGTTGCTGACGATGCTACCCTGCACGCCTATGGTGGAGAGATTCTAAGGCCTGCGGGGAGGGCCACTTTAACTTGCGTGCTGCAAAAGGCCACAAGAAACCTGGTTTTCTATGTTTTGAACTCTGACTGTGTAACCCTGTTGGGCAACCGTGCGTGCCAGGATCTTGGCCTGGTGTCCTTCGACCGCACGGTCCACAAAGTGCAACTGTCGTTTGACCCGGTTGCAGAATACCAGGACCTGTTCGACGATGACCTGGGGAAGTTACCACTGACATACCATATTTCCATTGACCCAAATATACAACCCGTGGTCCGCGCACCTCACAGGGTGTCTCACGCCATGAAAGACAGGGTCGAGGGCGATGCTCAACAAGATGGTCGAAAAGGGGGTGCTAGAAGCAGTTAGCGAGCCCACCAATTGGGTCTCCACCATGGTTGCCACGATTAAGAAAGACAAGAACGAAATACGTGTGTGTATCAACCCGAAGGACTTAAACCTTGCCATCAGGCGACCACACTACCCCATGCGGCCTGTTGAGGATGTGGCGGCAATGGTCGGGTAAGCCACCATCTTTTCGGTCCTAGACGCTAAGAACTCGTTTTGGCAGATCCCGTTGGACAAAGCGTCTTCTGACCTGACGACCTTCGCCACACCGTTTGGCAGATTCAAGTTCCTGCGAATGCCATTCGGCATCAATTCTGCTAGCGAGGTGTTCCAGCGAACGATGGAGCAGATATTCTCGGACCTGCCATGTGCCATCATCGTGGATGATATCCTGGTTTATGGGCATTGCCGAGCACGACCTTAACCTCCGCCGCGTCCCTGGATCGGGCGCGACAGGCGAACCTGAAGCTGAATCCCAAGAAGTGCCGGTTTCGTGTCTCAGAGGTCACGTATGTTGGACATGTTTTCACCTCTAACGGACTAAAACCCGACCCCTTGAAGGCAGCTGCCATCTCCGAGATGGCAGCCCCACTGACGTGCGAGGTCTGCAACGATTCTTGGGCATGGTGAACTACCTTGGAAAGTTTGTACCAAACCTCAGTGAGCTGAGTGCTCCCCTGCGGCAGCTGACAAAAAAGGATATCGCCTGGGTCTGGCTCCCACATCACCAGCAGGCCTTTGACTGCCTCAAGTCGAAACTGATTAGCACTCCGACGTTGCGGTTCTTCGACGTGGGTCGCCCCATCACCGTCACCTGTGACGCTTCCAAGTTCGGCCTGGGTGCGGCCTGCCTTCAGTCTGTCGATGGATCGCTACATCCTGTCTCCTATGCCTCCCGCACCATGACGGACACCGAGCAGCGGTACGCTCAGATCGAGAAAGAGCTGCTCGCATGGTGGTGTTCGCCTGCTCCAAGTTCAGAGACTTCCTGTTCGGCAGCAGATTTACGGTCGAAACCGACCACCAGCCACTGGTGACAATCCTGAACAAGCCGATTCACGCTGCCCCTGCCAGGCTGCAGCGTATGATGCTGCAGCTCCAGCGTTTCGACTTTGATATAATCTACAAGAAGGGCACCGAGATGCACATTGCGGACACCCTATCGCGCGCCCCGCGGACCTCCTGCGCTCGCCACCCCTACGAAACAGAGGACTTGCTCGTACTGGCCGTTAACTTTATTCCCACCAACCATCTACAGTCTTCCATAGCACCGATGTCTGGTGGGTGTGTAGGGGTGCTGCCGCTGTTGATAGTGGGTTTTTAGAGGTGCTTGGCACCTTGATCAGGCCTATAGCCTTGGCTTCCTCATGCAGGTCTTTCACCTGCTTCCGGAGGTCCCCAACAGCAATTTTGGCGCCTGTGTGCTACTTGTCTTGCATAATTCCGCACTTCTTGATGATGCTCTTCCTGTAACTGTAAATCTCCACTGAGTATTACACAGTCTGCTAGAGCATCACGTAACTCTTCAGGCAAATCAACCCCATCAGTTGTCCTGGTACTGCTGTGATTTTAGCAGCCAGCAGTTTCCTCTGGAGCTTCACCTCCTGGCTCCTTATAGATGGGCTCCTGTTGCCCCAGATGGGGTCATAGACTGCTGGTACTTGAAGAGAAATGGAGTTCTCTGGAGCAATGTACTTCCCAGCCATAAAGTTAATGGCTTGCTCCTGTAGCTGGTTTGTAGCCATGTATTTTTTACTGGCTTGCAGCTTTGTATAGGCAGTCCTTCTTGAGTTGATACAGCATGTGTCCCACAATCTTCTGCTGCTCTCTCTTCTGGCACCCCTCACAGTTGACTGTTCAGCCAATTGCCCCTTCTTCAGGGTCAGCCCAGCTCTGACCCCTAATGCTCCCCTGCGAAGAGGGCGAGACATTTGGCAGTCCTTGAAAGGATCCTGCCGTGGGTCTGCGAAGAGACCCACTGTGACTCTGCCCCTGCATAAGCAGGTCACGCTGGAGCACTGCTCCCCACCCGCTCCCGCGGGAAAGACGCCCGCCGTCGCTATCTGTGAACGGGGTGTCTTCAGGTCCGGACCCAGACGAGTCAACGGACCTGTCCGACTTCCGGGTGGTTTTGCCGCCGACCGCGGCGCACCTACGGTATGTAGCGGCGAGAAGCCGGCAGCTGCTTGGCAGCACCTGCAGCTCTGGAGAGACTGCTGGCTGCTTCCACAGCAGCGGTATCAGCTGCTGCTCTCCCCTGCACGACTCCATGGTGCTTTCCTCCTGAAAAAGAAAATTACACCGAGTCGCCACGCTCACCAGAAAAGGTAAGACTTACCTTCAGTAATTTTTCAAAATTCGCGCTGGAGGAGCGGCGCTCCTCCCGACTGTCGCTTCCGCAATGCGTTCGACGATATGTCGCGCAATGCGTCCTGGCGGGGTCTTCACGTAGTCACTCACGTGACTCCGAAGTAAAATTAGTATTGTGCACAAAGAAGGAAAAAAACTACATCTAGTATTAGTGTAGTTAGTGCTAGCCATACTAGCCTGGCTAACCATCTACCGACTTCCGTAGTTGATGTTGCGAACTTAACCAGCCCCTTTATAACTTGGAATTTTTATCCCATATCAATATTTTACCGGGGTTATTAAATTTTAAAATATTCAGATTCCAATAGTCGGAAATGTGAGGATACAAATATTTAAAACTTGTTTGAAAATCTAATTAAAAAAAAAAAATTAAAAAAAAAAAAAAGAAAAGAAAGGAAGAAAGAAAATAAAAATGAGAATTACTAGTAAAAAAGAAAGAAGGTTTCCAAAGAGGACAAATGAAATCAAACTCTATATTTGACTCTAATCATTCCATTATAAGTAAACATTGGTCATTAGTGATAATTATTAATTCTGATTAGTAAAAATACAACGGTATAATTTTAGTATTTATTAGTTATTTGTATTAGTAGTGCATTTATACTAATTATTAGTATCCATGGGAGAGTTTCCAATCCACGTCTTTCTCCAGCTGCCTTAGTCTCACTTTAATTCCATCCAGTCCTGCAAAGTCAGTTTATTCAGTGGTGAGGGATCAAGCATCCTCTCAAGCCTTAATCTTCTGAGTAAAGTCCAATGCTTCCACAGGATTGGTGAAGAAATGTTCCTTCTTGTTGTACGTGAATCTTAGGGTGGCTGGATAGCTCAGACCATATTTCAAATTCTCCACTTCCCTCAGGATACTTTTGGTCTCATTAAATGCTTTTCGTTTCCTGGAGACCTCTGATGGGTAATCTCGATAAATACTGATCCTGTGTCCTTCAAATAGAAGATTTCTGTTTCTTGATGCTTTTTGCATTATTTCCTCCAAGACGTGGTCGTACTGTACTTTTATTATCATTTGTCTTGGGGGAGCATTTTGTCTTATCTGGCGTCTCATCACTCTATGTGCTCGGGCTAGTAAAGGCTTTTGATCCAGAGATAAAACCTTTTGCAGTAAATTTGCAGTGAATTCTCGGGGATCTTGATCTTTCTCTTCCCCTTCTGGAATACCCACAATTCTTAAGTTCTGTCTTCTCTGGCGACCTTCCAATCCAGTACATTTCTCGGTTATTTTACCCAGTAATTCAGTTAGACGTTGATTTTCAGTAATAAGCTTTCCTGCAGTCAGAGCGCTTGTTTCGGCTAGTTCTTCAAGGTCTTTTATAACAATCGTCTGCTGATTCAGTGCCCGTTCCACCGGATTCAGCCTTTGTTCAAAGTCAGTTTTCACATTTTTGATTTTATCATTCGTCTCCTTTGCCATTTCGATCATTATTTCTGCGATTTCTTTCTTCAACTCTTCCGATGTATTCTTTTTTTTTTTTTTTTTTTTTTTAATTTTTTTATTGTAGAAACAATATATACCGAGTACACTCTTATACGACAGTGAGAGTTGTATAATATACAAAATTATATAATATTGATTATCGATTAATACTGTTTATGTTAATTGTAATATTATCCATTATACATTTCGTGGTTATATATTTTATATAATTGGGAGTATATGTAGTTATATTCCTAAAATAAGCAATACACTCAGATTTTCTCATATCATAGATATTCTTCTAATTACCAAATAGAAATCCCCGCTAATATAACTACGTAATACCCAATCTTAAACAAAGTTTTATGATATTCATAATGTTAATCAAAATATTAATAATGTTTGTATTATTGTTAACTTTACATTTCATAATTATTGTATAGTTGAAAATACATAGTTTTATATAATTACAAGTTTAAGACATCTATAATCTTTTCATACGAACAAAAATAAGTGTGTACATATTAAAAATTTATATAATATGTTTCTATATTTTTTTCCTTAATTAAAGATAGGAAGATAGAGAAAGAGAATAGAAAATAGAAAAGAAAATTTGAAAAGTTTGATGGAGATTGAAGTATTACTAAATAATCCATTCTTGGAGATACATTCATGATTTATTATATGTATTTCTTCATCCATTCAGATATTCAGGCCTCAGTCAAGTCCCTGCGCCGAACCATTGTGACCCTGTAGATATTTAATATATGGAGACCATATCCCTTTGAAGAGATCTAACCTGTCCATAAGGACAAGTCTCAATCTCTCCAAGTGAAGTGTCTCCGTCATTTCTGTATTCCACATTTTAATTGTTGGGGATACAGGGCCTTTCCAAAATTTTAATATTAATTTTTTCCCAATTATTAAAGAATAGTCGATAAAAGTTCTTTGATTCCTTGTAATTATTTGTTCCGTTTCCGGTATTCCAAGTATGATTAACTTTGGGTCAGGAATCATAGTAATATTAATAACATTCGAGACTATCTTAAATATTTCATTCCAATATTCTAGAATCTTCGTACAATTAGTAAATGAATGTGACAAAGTTGCTTCTAAGATTTGACATTTATCACATATAGGTGATAGTTTTGGAAATATATTATGTAATTTAGATTTAGAATAATGTAATCTATGTAAAATTTTAAACTGTATAAGAGCATGTTTAGCATTTAAAGAACAGTAATGTATATGTTGTAAGCTTTCTTCCCATATTTCTGGGCTTATTATTTGACTTAATTCATTTTCCCAACGCTGTCTATGTATTTCCGATGATGGAATATCACTTTCCAACAAAATATTGTAAATGTATGATATCATTTTTTCTGTATTTGGATGTTTATTCAAGCATTCATCTAAAATTTCACTCTTTCTATTTCTGAGTTCTTGTGTATTTGCAGAGATATAGTTTTCTGATTTGTAAATATCTGAAATATTCATTATTATGAAGCCCGTAGGTTTGTTGTAATTCTTGAAATGAAAGAAAAGAATTTTCCTTATAAAGATGCCCTATATTTAAAATTCCTTTATTTTTCCATTGTATAAAAGCCTTATCCATCGTTGACGGTTTAAGCGTAAAATTGTTGGCAATTGTAAGACCTAGCGGTATAAATTTTAGTTTTTAGTGTTTTCTTTATTTGTTTCCAAATACGTATTCCACTTTCTATATATCAAATTTTCACTATAAATTTTCTTAGGTATATTTAATATTAGCAAATATTATAGAGCTAATTTCAAATGGAAAACAGTCTTCTCTTTCCATTTTTAAACCATTTGGTTTATTATCTGTTTCTCCTAACCAGAAATTCATATTTTTAATATTAACTGCCCAATAATAAAACATAAAATTTGGTAAAGCTAAACCCCCGTTTATTTTTAGCTTTACATAAATGTTTTTTATTTATTCTATGATTCTTATAATCCCAGATAAAGTTAGTGACTATTGAATCTACTTTTTTAAAAAAATTTTTAGAGAGATATATCGGAATTGATTGAAATAAATATAATAATTGTGGGAGGAAATCATTTTTATTGCGTTTATTTTACCTAAACATTGAGATAGGTAAGCTTTTCCAGTATAAGATATTTTTATTTAATTTATTCAATAATAACGGGAAATTAGACTTAAATAAAGAGTCAAATCTTTTTGTAACAAAAATACCAAGATATTAATATTTTCATTTGTTATCTTAAAAGGAAATTGTTGTAATATCTGTAAATTATTCATGGTTATTGGCATAAGTTCACTTTTATTCCAATTGATACTGTATCCTGAAATTAAACCAAATTCCGTTATTAGTTTTTAACAAATTACGGATACTTATTTCCGGTTTAGTAATATAAAGTAATATATCGTCCGCATATAACGAGATTTTATTCTTAGTATCTTTAGTATCATATCCATATATTTCTGGGTGCAATCTTACCCTTTGAGCAAGAGGTTCGATTGCTAACGCAAACAGTAATGGTGATAAAGGACAGCCTTGTCTACAACCTCGAGATAAAACTAAACTTAGTTGATAACATATGGTTTGTTATTATTCTAGCTGTTGGGTTTTGCATATAATAATTTAATCCAAGTAGTAAACTTATCACCAAGCTTAAAGGCTTCCATCACCGAGAATAGATAAGGCCATTCCACCTGGTCAAAAGCTTTTTCTGCATCCAACGAGATGACTACTAAGTCTTTTTTATCACTTCTTTTCGAATATATGATATTAAATAACCATCTTAGATTATATGAAGAATATCTTTTAGGTATAAATCCTGTTTGATCAGGATGAATTAATTCGTTAACAATTTTGCTTAATCTTTGTGCAAGAATCTTTGTTAAAATTTTTTGATCCGTATTTAATAAAGCAATTGCTCTATATGATCCTGGGTCATCCAAATCTTTATTTATTTTGGGTATAAGTGTTATAATAGATTCGTTCAGTGTATCTGGTAATTTCTCTTGTGTATATATCTGTTCATATAATGATTTTAAATATGGGACCATTTGGTCATGAAAAAATTTTATAAAATTCCGAGCCTATACCATCTGGTCCTGGAGTTTTACCATTTTTTAAAGATTTAATAGATTCTTGGATTTCTTTTATTGAAATATCGGCATTTAATAGTTCTCTATTTTGTAAATCTAATTCTTTTAAGTTACATACATTTAAAAAGGCATCTATTTCTGTTTTATTTACTGTTGTGTTACCAGTATACAAATTTTTATAATATTGCATAAATCTTTCAATAATATCCTTGTGTTGTATTAATAATTCACCGTTTTGTGATTTAATCCTATGTATAATTTTTTTTCAGCTTCAATTTTCCTTAATTGTCGAGCCAATAGTTTTTGTGGTTTGTCTCCAAATTCAAACAACAATTGTTTTAGTATGTGGTAGTATTTTAAAACTTGATCAGTATATATTTTATTTAATTTATACTTCAATGCTACAATTTTATTATGTATTATTATATCTGATTTTGTTGCATTCTGTATATCTAATTGTTTAATCTCCCTTTCTAAGTCCTGTTGTTCCTTCCGAATCTTCTTATTATGGAATGCTTGTGAAGAAATCATAATTCCTCGAAGATATGCTTTAAATGTTTTCCCATAATAAAGAGCGAGATATTTCTGGTTGATCATTTATTTCAAAAAACATCTTAATCTGAGTTATAATGTATTCCTGAGTGGTTTTATTTTTTAAAATTTGTGGATTAAGTTTCCATTGTCCTAGATTTTCTGTTTTACCATTTATTTTAATTTTAAATGTTAATGGTGCATGAATCTGAAATTATAATATTATGATATTTGGATTCGTAAGTAAGTGAAATAAGCTTTGCATCTACCAGGAAGTAATCTATTCTTGAATAAGTTTTATGTACTGGCGAGTAGAAGGAATATTCTCGACCAGTAGGATTTTCTGTTCTCCAGACATCTTTAATGTTAGTCGTTTGGATGTATGCGTTTAATAAATCACTAGTATGCGATTTAATTTTTCCTTTGTTTTGAAGATCTATCTAAATAAGGGTCTAATGTACAATTAAAATCTCCTCCAATTATCAAATTGTAATGTGTTAATTCCGGAATATTATTAAGTACTTTCTTAAAGAATAAAGGACTATCAAAATTTGGTCCATAGATGTTAACAAAAATCATTTTTTCCCTATTTATTATTTCTCCTATTACAATAATGTATCTGCCATCTTTATCAGATATAGTAGATATATGCTTAAATAAAGTACCTTTACGAAATAATATTGCTACGCCTCTTGATTTATGCGTAAAGGAAGAGTGATATATTTTATCTATCCATTTAGCTTTCAGCCTATTTTCAGCGTCTTTCTTTAGGTGAGTTTCTTGAATATAAATTACATCAGCTTTCATTGTCTTTAAGTGTGTCAATATTTTTCCTCTTTTTATTGGTTCATTGATACCTTTAACATTCCAACTGCAAAAGGTTAATCCCTCGTTCCCCATATTTCTTTTTAAATCCTGCATTTTAGGTTTGTGTGGAATCTAGAATAGGGTCCAAGGGTCCGCGCAGTAGACCTAACCTTACACCCGAACACCGAATAGATGAAATTTTAGATCTCTTTTATGTACTTCACGAATATATCTCCATTGTTCCAGTGTATAGCTCCATTCAAACTGAAAGATATAGTAAACATAAAAAGAATAATGAAAAGTAAGTAAAAAAGCTTAGTAGAGTGCATAAAGAGTAGAAAAACTACAAATAAAATATTTGTAGTTTGTGAAAGCCAAACTATATTGGCTATTAATCTAAAGGCTTCCGGCATTGATGTTATTAATTTAGCCAGCTCCTAATTTTAAGGGGATTATTATTCCATGATAATATTTTAACGGGGATATAATATTAAAGAAATGAAAGGAGTGATATTAATCATCATAAAAGTATATATATCTAAAATTAGTTTAAAAAAATCTAATTATAAAGCCACAGATAAAGAGTTTTTTTTAAAATACAAAAAATAGAAATCATTATTAAAAAAGGAAAAAAAACATTAAGGGGAGGGTATCTCCAAATGTAACAAGACATAAAATATTAATTATTAGTAGTATTAATTAGCAATAGTGAACAGTCTTGGTTAATAACAGTCATAGTAATAATAAAACCGCGTTATAATTTTAGTATGTGTGTTATTTGTTTGTGTTAGTTATATATTATGAGTAATTGTCAATGTTCGGTGAGCTTCTTCCAATCCGGGAAAACATTTCGTTCCATACGACATTGTCCGTTCCTTCTGATTTCTTCTAATTCCATATTGTCGTATAAAGTCTCATAGAATGTTAAGAGACCGTACTAGGTCTTTAAAAATAGTAAAAGACAGTATATTTGCTTGTAGATGGTTTTCAAGTGTCAAACTGCTTTGCAAATTCCATTGCTTCTGTTGGAGTCTTGAAAAAGTGTTCCACGCTGTTGTAAGTAACTCTTAGGATGGCTGGGTAATTCAGACCGTATCTCAAGTTTTTCTACACCCCTCATAAGGTTTTTGGCTTCGTTAAACGCTTTTCGTTTTCTGGCAACCTCTGGGGGATAGTCTCGATAGATACTGATTCTTTGTCCTTGAAACATCAGATTCTTTGTTCTCGAGGCTCTCCGCATAATATCCTCGAGAATAAAATCATATTGTAAACTTTACAATCATTTGTCTTGGGGGGGCGTTTGTACTGGTCTGTCTTCTGCCGACTCGATGTGCACGAGCTAATACAGGCAATATCATCCAAAGATAAAACAGCTTGCAGTAATTTTAGCAGTGAATTCTCGAGTGTCTTCGTGTTTCTCTAGACCTTCAGGAATCCCTGCAAATCCTCAAGTTATGCCTTCTTTGATAGCCTTCTAGCTGCGTGCATTTATCTGTTTACTTTGGATAACAACTCCAGTAGACGTTCTTGCTCTGTTATCAGCTTTGCTGTAGACACAGTACTAGCCTCCGCTATCTTTTCAAGGTTTTCATGCCATCAGCTTGTTGTTCGACCACATTTGCAATAGGGTCAATCTTATTTTTAAAGTCTTTTTTAACATTTTCAAGTTTAGCCTCCATCTTGCGTTCCATATTATAATTCATATCAATGATTTCATTCTTCAATATTTCTGATTCTTTCTTGAACTTATTATCAATTTGTGTCTTTGTATCTTTTTGAAATTCACTCCATTGATTTTTCATCAAGTCCATCTGATTATTAATTTGAGAGATTTCTTCCTTTATATCTCCCTTTATTTCTTTCATTTCTTTCTTTATATCTTTCATTTCTGCCTTGAACTCACGTTTTTAAATCAGCCATCTGGTGAGAAATAAAAGTTCTCAAGTCCTCACCTCCTGTGTCTGCTTTCCTGGAGACGTCTTCCAGGGAACCTGGCCCTACTCGAGTCCGAGGCTTCTCCCAGGCCTTCTCCCGCTCTCGCCCGGGTTTTTTCGACCCTTCGTTTTTATCGGTAGGGCTCCGTGCCGTCATGATTTGTCGCAGGGCTGATGACGTCAGCCGGTACCGTCGATGTTGAAGCGGCAGACAGTAAAAAGCAGGCGATTGGTAAGTTCTTTTAAATCCGTTTTAAATCCCCGTTTTTTCAAAATTTTTGCGGAGCTGGCTGGCGCTATACTTTAAGGCTCCATAGCGCCACCGGAAGTCCCTTCCGATGTATTCTTAGTTGTGGTATTAATGTTGGTATTAATTTCAAACTTTAAGTCCATCATTTCCCTCCTTGATTTTTTTTATTTCTTCATCAATATTCATCAGCTTTATTTCTTCCCTTAAAGCAGCAATTTTCACCTGCAATAAAAGTTTTGAGATCTTCACCTTCCGATTTTTTCGCCATTTTTTTCATCACATCTTCTTGGGATAACGTCCTACCTGAGCCCGAGGCTTCAGTCGGGCCTTTTTCTCGTTCCACCGTTTTCTGCTTAGCAACAGCACGAGTTGTCGGTTTCTCCGGGAGGGGGCTGCGCTGCATAGACATGATAAGTCGCGTGCCTGATGACGTCACTCACAGCAGTCGGTACAGAAGCAGCAGGCAGCAGGTAGGTCGTTTTCTCCCCGGTTTTTCAGCGTTTTTTCTCACGGAGCTGGCTGGCGTTAACTCCTTAGCCCTCCATAGCGCCACCGGAAGTCCCAACGCATCAACATTTATGTTCAATATGAAAGGTATTGCAATTTTGCACTTTTAATATCCATATGCAAGAATAACCTGTGCAAAATAGACTGAGTTGCTTCTTTATTTATTGTCTCAGGATGCGCAGTTATAGATTGTTCTGTTTTCCAGAAGAGTGTCTTCTCTATGACTTTGAACGTGGCTGTGCTATCAGTATTAGTTTCCAGATCTCTCAGTCACTTCTTTGTAAGTGATCATTAATTGTTAGCTCAATCTAATGATGTGAAAAAGACAACTACTTATAATTTCTTGGCAGCACTGATCTATTCTTTGATTCACAGTAGGCTGTTGGCCGAGCATCAAAAATGTGTCTAGAAATCAACTTTTGTGACCTATGTCTCGGAACTACATGAAAGTTTGCACAGATTTAGATAAAATATAATTGAAAAGGAAGTCGTAACTTGTCAGTGCCAAAAGTTGCACATTAATTAATTAAATTAGAAAATGAGATTGAAAATTTTATATATATATATATATATATTTATGACTTGTGAATATGACTGTAATCATATATAATTATGTATAATTATATTATATAAAAATAATATAATGAATATAATTGTGTGTGTTTTTTGAATGAGACTACCGCAGAGGTCTGGCTCCTGAACCAGCCTGATTCATCGGTGAGGGCAATTTCTCTGGGTTCCCCCATTTACTGAACCCCACTGACTGCCAGTGTGCAGAGTGGGACTGGGACAGAGCCAGGCTGGAGGATGGACCGGGTGCGACGGGCCACAATGTATAAGTCGGCAGACAACGGGGGTAAAAGCGTGCCCAACGTCGCCCTCATTCTGATGGCCACCTTCGTGTGTGGCTGCATCAGGCGGAGTGTAGAGCCAAGGCACGTGGGCACCAAGTGTCACTACCTGCTGAGGTTCTACCTGTCCCCGGTGTTGAGAAGGATGGGCCTGGCGCAGGTGCCACGCAATGTGCCAGTCAGCTGGACATTGCCACCCCATCTGTCGTCGGTGGAAGGGTTCTTCTGGACCAACACCTTTGACCACATGTCCATCGGGCAGTGGTCAGCACAGAATGTCCTGCAGGCACTGCAAGGAAAGGACTCTATGGACCCGATGGCGTGGTTCCCTGAGCAGACTGCCCAGCTTGTCTGGCAAAATGCCTCATCGCCAGAACTCACCAACAAGCACCAAGACCTGGCTTGGCTGGCGGTGAGGGTAGCCCTCCCAGTCAGATCCTTCCTGCACCGTCTGAACCTCACTGCCAGCGCACGCTGCCCTCGGGACGGCTGCTATGGCAAGGAGACGGTTGCCCACCTATTCACAGAGTGTGGGTTTGCTAAAAGAGTCTGGAGAAAAATACAAGGGTCCCTGGTACGCTTTATCCCGAACAGCTCCGTCACAGAGGACTCGGTGATTTACGGACTGTTCCCAGGGACACATTCAGAGGCTGACATCAAGTGCTGCTGGAGGGTCATCAACTCGGTAAAAGACGCCCTTTGGTCTGCCCGAGCATTGTTCACCACCCAGCAGAGCGAGATGTCCGTCAGGGAATGTTGCCGACTGGCCCGCTGCAGACTGCAGGAGTACGTGCTGAGGGACACACTGAAGCTCGGTGCAGCCAACGCCAAGGCTCGGTGGGGGAGGGCCACAGTCTAAGGCCCTTCCGCTGCTGGACATGGGGGGTACGGTATGGTGGAGACGCCCCTCAATATAAGAGAAGGTATCCCACGCCATTGTGGCATGAGTGGGGGACTGATTTGTGGAAATTTGGGGGAAAGAAATGTCTAAACTGTATTGATCTATTGTACAGCCTCCGAAAATGTCGGATGGATTTTCCGCAAGGTTAATGTATTGTATATATTTATCATTTGAATAAAGTATATTTTGAAATTTTTAAAAAAGGGCTGGGGGAAGGCTAAGGCATCTTCCACTGACGGGAAAATACCTAACCCTAACCCTAACTCGCCCCCCGTCCAGATCTGCCCATGGCTGGAGCTGGAGCCGCTTTGGGACAGGCTGCGGACTCCATAAGTGTGGCCCCGCAGCGCGACCACCTCGGCCAGCATGCTCTTCTGGATCATCATGGTGATGATGGTGAGGAGCAGCACTGCCCTGCACGCCGCCCGGGTCACCTTCAGCCGGCACCGTCAGACTGCCCGCAGGCCGGCCTACCGACAGCCCGACCGACAACTTGCAGCACCCATTGGCCGGCCGATCACGCGCATCACCACTGGCCGTCCGACCACTCGCAGCACCCACCAGCGGCACAGCCACTCTCACCACCCACTGGTGGCCCGGCCAACCACTCTCACCACCCACCGGCGGCCCAGCCACTCTCACCACCCACCGGCAGAACAACCACTCTCACCACCCACTGGCGGCCCAGCCACTCTCACCACCAACCGGCGGCCCAGCCACTCTCACCACCCACCGGCAGACCGACCACTCTCACCACCCACCGGCAGCCCAGCCACTCTCACCACCCACCGGCAGAACAACCACTCTCACCACCCACCGGCGGCCCAGCCACTCTCACCACCCACTGGCGGCCCGGCCACTCTCACCAACCACTCTCACCACCCACCAGCGGCCTGGCCCGTCCGACCACTCTCACCACCCACCGGAGGCCCGGCCACTCTCACCACCCACTGGTGGCCCGACTGCCCAACCGATCCTCCACAGCATCCATCGGCCTACCGACAAGCCTGACTGACCGACTGACCAACCGACTGACTAGCTGACTGACCCTAACCCTAATGCTAGCTCTACATTTGTTATTTATCATTTTTATTTAACAGTTCACATCATAACTTTATAAAGATACATCAATTGAAAAACAGAATTATCAGCAAGGTTAGCATTACCTTTATGCCTTCGAAACCTTGTTATTGTTTTGATGTAATGAGGAGGCAGCCATGATCCCAGGGTCCTCGCTGCCTAGCAACCATGAAACAAAGTGTGGGATTGGTCAACTTGCGTCTGACCTCAATGTCAAACGTGCATTGATTGGACAATTACTACTCGGAAAATTGGACGTTTTTTTCATATTTTTAAAAAAATGTGCAGGTTTTGGTCTTTAAGAGTTTCAGGTATGATTTATATAATATGTTTGCACAATATGTTAAAAATTCAGGTAGTTCCGTGAGTTGGGTCACGAACTTGAACGAAAAAGCTTGTCGCCCCACAGCCTACAGTGATCCATCTTCTCATCGACTTCCAGAAACATGCATGAGCATCAGCGGTAAGGTTATTTACACACTGCTCTCTAAACTACTGCCTACTGGCCTCTATCAAAGAATGCTTTTTGATGTGTTACAAGGGAACAGGTACAAGGATATGACTAGGCTCACTCGTCTGATTAGTTACAAATCAGTTTTATTGGCAAGAGAGAGCAAAAACAATACTTGTCTTGGTATGCACGGGATCCAGTTTACAGCAGCACACCTCTCTCTCTCTCTCTCTCTCTCTGCCTCCGTCCGCCGCCTGTCGGTGAACCCCTCTCGTACATAAACTAACTTATGGCTCACTGGTGCCTGGCTTTATACATGTAAGAAATCAGCTGTTGAAATAACTGCCGGTAAGTCCTGGCCTGTCGCGTTGCTCCCAAATTCAAACTATAACCAATGGCAGGGGACTGCATCCGAGTGAGCACCCCCCCCCCCGGAACAAAGCTATCAGCCACAGACTGGCACTTAAAGCAATACACGGCGCTACAGACATGGCGCGCAATCAATACACACAGCGCTACAGACTTGCTGCGTAAAGATAATACACACTGCGCTGCCTGTATGGCGTGCAAAGATTTAAACAGAGCGCTATTGGCTTAGAGGAAGTTATTGGAATTTAAACAAAGAGCTGTTGGCTGCAGCACTACGGGCTCTAAATATAGCACTACCTGCCACAGCACTATGGGCTGTAAACAGTGCTATGGCCACAGCGCTGTGGGTCACAGACTGTTCAGGCAAAATTCTCATATAACATTGTGTAATTCTGATATTGAAGGAGGCCTTTCAACCCACTTAGTCTATACCAACTCTCAGGGCAATCTCATAAATATTGATGTTTCACTTATTTTCTCACAACTGCCTATTCATTCTCCTTTGATTCACCTTCCACCCTCAACCTACCAAATCAACCTATCAAACAGATGCGGGAGGAAACTATAGCACCTGGAGGAAACTCACATGATTATCCTGTCTAAGTTCACGTCCGAGTAATTTATATATATCACGGACAGCAGAGGTTCCAGCACAGCTCCCTGTGGAATTCCACTCATCACACCCCAGCCCCCCAGCCTGACTGTTGCCTTCTGCCAAAGCTCTCAGACATCTTTTCGTAAGCCTAATTCATAACCATACGATCATCTCACTGTTAATGCCATGCATTTTTCTCTTCTGGATCAGCATACCATGGGGGACTTTATCAAATGCCTTACTAAAATCCCTGTAGACAACATCCACTGCCCTACCCTCATCAAGATAAGATGTGATCTGCAGCATACAAAGTCTCCAGCTGAGAGAATGGAGCAGCTCGGCTTGTACACTCTGGAGTTTAGAAGGATGAGAGGGGATCTCATTGAAACATATAAGATTGTTAAGGGCTTGGACACACTGGAGGCAGGAAACATGTCCAGAACCAGGGGCCACAGTTTAAGAATAAGGAGTAAGCCATTTAAAACGGAGCCGAGGAAACATGTTTTCTCACAGAGAGTGGTGAGTCTGTGGAATTCTCTGCCTCAGAGTGCGGTGGAGGCAGGTTCTCTGGATGCTTTCAAGAGAGAGCTAGATAGGGCTCTTAAAAATAGCGGAGTCAGGGGACATGGGGATAAGGCAGGAATGGGGTACTGATTGGGGATGATCAGCCATGATCACATTGAATGGCGGTGCTGGCTCGAAGGGCCAAATAGCCTACTCCTGCACCTACTGTCTATTGTCTACTGTCTATTAATCTTATCCCAAAGAATCCTCCACAATAGATTCCATAATACTGACTTGAGGCTCAATGGACTATAATTCCATGGATTCTCTCTACTTCCCTTCTTAGACAAAGGAATAACATTAGTTACTCTCCAGTCCTCTGGGACCTTGACTGCGGCTAGAGAAGATGCAAAGATTGTTGTCAAGTCTCTCTTGCCTCTCCAAATAACCTGGGAAAAATCCTATCATATCCTGGGGATTTATCCACCTTAATGTTCTTCCAGACCCTTAATACCTCCTTCTTTTCTATCTCAAATTGCCCTTGCATATTAGTATTCTCCACACTAATCTCATTGTCCTCCATATCCTTCTTCTTGGTGAAACCAAATGCAAAGTACTCATTTTGGGCCTCGCCTACACCCCCTGAGTTCAAGTCCTTCCTTTTCCACTAAGCAGTCCTACCTTCTCCCAGGTTACCATCTTGTGTATATTGTAAGTATAATTCTTGAGATTATCTTTAATCTGTCTTTCAAAATCCATTTGTGGCCTTCTAATCACCCACAAGTGCTTTCCTCCTTTTTAAATATTCCTCAAAGGCACCGAGTGATTCCATCCTCTTAAATCATGTGTGTACTTCCTTTTGCATCTTTGGTCAACCAAGGTTCATTTTCTTTGCCATCCTTATCCCTCATCATTGAAACATGCTGGTACTGAACTTCGATCAACTGGACTTTAAACAACTCCCACATGTTGGATGTAGACTTACCCCCTAGCAACTGCTCCCAGCGTACATTCCTAAGATCTTGCTTAATAACCTTGTAATTTGGCTTACTCCAATTTAGTATCTTACCTCAAGTCCAGCGTTTCCCCTATTCAAATCAATCATCAAAACTTATGGAGTTGTGGTCATTGTCCCCAAAATTCTCTTTCATTGTAACATCAGTCACTTGGGAGGCACATATCCCAACACATGGTTCGGGTATGTTCCGTTTAATGGATGGACCTTCCACATACTGCTTCAAGAAATCCTCTTGGATACATCAAACAAATTATGCACCATCTAAGCCTTTTGCACTGAGCAAGTTCCAGAATGTTAAAGACACCAACTAAGGCAACCCTGTTGCATTCACAGCTTTTGCTAATTTGTCTGCATACTGTATCTGTTCCTCTCTCGCCCATTTTCTACTGGGACACCTATAGTACAATCCCGTTAGAGTGCTTGACAGTTGTAGCTGATCCTGAACCTGGTGAAGTGGAAAGGCAGTATTTATTGAAGGCTGGTTTCCACTATTCAAGCACTCTGGCACACAGAGGCCAATAACGTTTTTCCTTGAAGATAGACACAAAATGTAATTTTTCCTTGTGATGTGGCAGGTTGGACAGGAAATCATTCCAATGGAGCATTTCCTGATGCAGCTCTGATGGATTGAGAGATTAGATTTGCAATGAAATGAATCCAAGGTTAACACTATAATTTGTTATTTTAAAGGGAAAAATAAACTTTTATAGAGACAAATTATGAAAATAATTCCAAAAACAAGTCAAGGCAATTAGATATAGAATTCTTATCTCTTTTTCCAGTTAAGTTAAGTAGTCAAACAAATGGCAGAAACTTTGCATTTTATTTATTTAACTAAATTAGTTAAATTATAAGAGCTTTATGGGCCTGTCCCACTTAGGCGACTGCAGGAGACTATGCAGTTGTCACACGGTCGCCATATGTTTGCCACATGTTCGCAGGTGGTTGCCGGAGAGTCGCCTTCATGGACGTGAGAAACTAGTCAACTAGCAAATTTGTCAACATGTTGAAAAATTAGCAGCGATCAGAATTAAGCCACCAAAAAGTGAAATTTGTAAGAAATTGTCAATTTAAACATGGCCCTATAATTAAGGCAGCTATGTTTACCAGTTTTCTCAGTAAACCTGATCTAAATAGATTTCACAATCAAAATTGAATTATGCTGTGAGAATATCATTGCTTCTCCTGTAAATCCCAAGCTCTTTGTTCTCAAACATGAAAAATAAACATTTGCTAGCTTTTTGAGGGGCACAGTATACATTATTCATGTATTCATACATTCACATCTTTTTGTGCTTGGAAGAGAAAGCCCATGACCCTGCTTATCCCACTTTTTGAAAGATGTTCGATTGTTCTATCATTAGCTGGGCTTTTATCATTTCAACAGGAAGTGGATTACTGAAGACAGAGATTGATGAGGCTGTTATATAAAATGATAACAGCAAAACAAATGGACTCATCTTAAAATTACAGCTAAAGTAAAGCACAAATGGACTGCATTTGCTGCCTTACGATATATATCTTCATTTATATGTCTTGCAATTGAGATAATGCACTTTCAAAGTTGCAACTTCCTTGCAGTTATTGTAGCCAAGACTAACATCACAATCATTATACTTTCTGAAAAGGATACGTTTATTTGCAATATTTATCACTGGTTATAGTTGTTTTGCTGCTGATTTAGTTGACCATTGTGTGCCACTCACACGGTAATCTCTGTAATGTCACTGGGTTATTAAAGAGTGGGTCAGAAGAAAGACTTGAATCCCTATACATATGATAAAATTTCCCCTTGATGTAATGCATCTCGCTTTCCAATCCTGAAAGGGAAACAATTGAAAATAAGTATTTTTTTTACTGACACTATTCCACAAGATTGTAAAGCCAGTTTTGTATAAATAACAGGAGAGAGGTGTGATGGTATCCAATGGAAAAAATAAGTCTAAGGGGTCAGTCATATGGTTGTTCCTGCTCCTAATTCTGATGTTTTATACAGTATAACAACATTCTGATTAAATTCTGTCTCTCTCTCTCTTTCTCCCTCTGTTTCAATTTGATTGCTATCCAGCCCATAATTACAATGAGGTTTCCTTTTAACCTTTAGCCTTGCAGCTTACAAAATTAAACAATGTTTTTACTGTAACTTGACGGATAATGGATTTGTTGTTACAACTCTGTTGAAACATTTCCCTGATAATTTGGCTTCTTAAATCAAACTTATTTTTTTTACTTGAAAGTAAGTTTACTGAGTCCAAAACAAAAGAAAGATAAATCTTGCCTTCGTCAAATTTCAAATGTCTATCACTGCTCCACCAAAGCCACATAACAAAAGATCTTTAACCTCTGTTGTAACTAATCCAGCCAGCCATCGCTGTTGACAGGTCATCCTGAGCCCCACTGAATGCAGATGACATTCATAGTGTGTCTCCGCTGAACATCCTGTGTCATCAGTTGTGAACAAGCTGAAGAGATAACTTTATCTTTAGTATATTTTAGCTGAAAACTTTTGTCAGGAATGGCACCAGTTTAGTTACTATAAATTGTAATGTAATGCAAAGGCTGACTAATGTAACATGCTTCCTTGGAAACTACTCACTTCATTGTCAGTTTCAGAATCTTAAGGGAGAGAAGCAATCTCAATGAACCCGAGTACATTATAATAATGTTTTGTCACTTTACACTGAATATGGAAAGTAAACTGAGGTACACCAGTTATTGCAGCCTAAATTGTTTGTAGATTATAACAGTGGCATAGAGTTAAAAACTCTGAAAAGACCTTGACGTTCCATCTCTCACACTCCCCTTTCTCGCATCTTTAATCCTGCTTATCTCAGGTTATTTGTTATCCTGATGAATGGTTGTTGACCTGAAACATTGACTCTGGTCATAAAATAGTGCAGAAGCTGTATCTTCGCTTGAAAAGTGAATAATTCATTGGGTGAAATGGACAAACGAATAACTGATGACATTTAATGTAGACTAGAATAAAATAGACCACACAGAGAATGAAATTACTCTGTAAAATATGTCAACAGCTCAAAACCAAGTTCAGAGACATTTGGGAGTTTTACTGTATTTGAGCTAACATGCATATGCTGTCACTATAGTGAAAAGTCAGCAAATAAAACACTGAAACAATGAACCACACATGTTGGTAAATACATAACAGGACACAAAGTGCAGTAGCAAATCAGCAGTTTAGGCAGCATTTGAGGAAAATGTCACCTATCCATGTTCTCCAGAGATGCTGTCTGACCTGCTGAGTTATTCCAGCACTTTGTGTCCTTTATTGAAATATATTATAATAACTGTTAAGTACAAGTCACCCTGACACCCAGTTACCAAATTCCAGATTTTTATTCAGAAATATCTTCATATTTGAGCTTCTGTTACATTACACAATCATTTTCTTTGTCACTTATTGTCTCATATAACAGATCATGTCTTTGTTCCTTACCCTCATTCTTTTTGCATCTTAAAAGCTTTTAACTTCCACCTATTCCCAAGGCTGATGAAAGTTGTAAACCTGAGATGTTAACTGTTACACACACCATGGATGTAACCTGATTGTCTGTGTCCATCAATTATATTCTGTTTTCTTTCATATATCCAGTATCCGCATATTTTGCTTTGATGTCATGCTCTGGGTGGACCTCACAGTAAATTAGATTTATTCATGGACTGAGGCACTGGAGATCTTCATGCTCTCGAAGCTGTTCAAAGAATAGCTCTCTGCATGTCTGTATCAAAAGTCTGAGGTATCAAAGTGAGACCAGGAGAAGAAAACACTTACAATCTGGAAAGGTACTGATTGGGCAGTGCAATCTATCCTTGCTATTACAGAACTCTTTATCATGGATTTTAATGATAGCAGAGAGAGTGCTTCCACAGGTAATCAGACACCTCTGTCTCTTTAACAATACAGGCTACTAGTTACATTGTGGGAGGCCAGTAAAATTGACAAGCAGTTGCTTTGATTGACACAAAATGCTGGAGAAACTCAGCGGGTGAGGCAGCATCTATGGAGAGAAGGAATTGGCGACGTTTCGGCTCGACAGCCTTCTTCAGACTTTCTTCAGTCTCGACCCGAAACGTCACCAATTCCTTTTCTCCATAGATGCTGCCTCAACCGTTGAGTTTCTCCAGCATTCTGTGTCTACCTTTGATTTTACCAGCATCTGCAGTTCTTTCTTAAACAATGCCTTGATTGACACGTGCATTGATACTCTTTTAAAGAATGTAACAAACAACCTTTAGTATTTTAGCTTGCAGTAATAAAAATAAATTGTTAGGTGTTAAAAGAAGATTTGTATTTGAAAACGTCTTGGTATTTCACAGGTTGTTGGAGCGAAGCCCTTATTCAGGAATAGAGGAAATTGGCGATAATGGACATCATTCCCTCCCTCCCACCATGCTCCATCATAATGAGGGTTATCTGTAATCTCCAGATAACCCACAGAAAAACATCAGAACTCGGTCCAGGAGTAGGACACCTGGTGGGTGGCACACTTGTACAGTTAGTCACACTTGTACGACTGACTGCTCCACTAACCCGGATTTAAACCTGTCCTCTGGTACTGTCCGTGTGACCATGTGTATTTCCTCTGGGTGCTGCAGTTTCCTCACACATCCCAAAGACGTGTGGGTTGGTTGGTGATTTGGCCATTTTAAGTTACCTTTGGTGTGCAGATGAATAATAGGAAATATGGGCAGAGAGAATCTGATAGAAACAGATAGAGAAGTGGGAGAAGAATCGAGACACAAGGAACTGCAGATGCTGGAATCTTGCTAAGAACAGAAAATGCTGGATATCTGGACGACATGGATAGGTAACGTTTTGTGTCAGGTCCCTTTGTCAAACTGATTGCAGTGGAGGAGAGAAAGCAGGAAAAGAGGTGGTGCTGGGAGAAAGTCTGGCAAGAGATAGGTGGATACAGGTGAGGGGTTTATTTTTGATTGGCAGATGGGTGGACAGAGGCTACACATGAAATGGAGACAAAAGGATGTCAAAAGGGGACTATAGGAGACAAAAAGGAAACATGGAGAATAATTGGGATTAGGGCACATTAGTGTGGCTGGGTACTTGATGGCTGATGCAGACTCAGTGAGCTCAATGCTCTTTGAGTCTCTTCAGCTATTCAATAAAATAATGTACATCTTCTACCTCTGTGAAAGTTTGTTTCTTAAAAAGCAGATAGCAACAACCGTTGAAGGTGGACAATGGCAATCTTTAATTAAATCGTCAGACGGAAGTGGCGAGATACAATGAGCACAAACGTTGCTCAGTGCTTCTGGGGCTCCCACTCCAATCTTTTTATAACAGAGCTGCTTGTCAGAAAAAGGGGTCCCCCGGAGTTATTTCATTTTGTGCAATTTCTTCCCCCTCCTTTTTTTCCACTTTTCCCACTTGTTGCTTAATTTGCAACCTAATCCTTTTCTTTTCGCTTTTCTCTCTGCCCACCGACTGCAACACTTTTTAACCTCTTAAATCTATCCCTTTCTTATATGCAGTATCCATCCAGCCTTGGTCTCTAATTGCTCTGCCCATTTTAAAGTTTCCACATTCCATGTTCCCCCAACCGGCCAGGCTTCACCACCACCCAGCTGCTTAGTCAAAGTCAATTGTCTGAAATCTCTACTTCTACCAGGTTCCGTATAACACAGATGCTGCACTGGCGAGGCGCTGTCGCTCTTATATAAACCTTGTCCCATTCTATCTTCCTTCCTGCATTTCTCAATCCAGCAGACTACGGATGTCTCAACCAGACAAACTTCGTCCCATGTTTCTCAATCCAGCAAACCCTGAATGTCTGAACAAGTAGTATCCTTTGTCTCTCAAAACAGCAGGGCCTGGCTGTCTCAACTATGATGCACTATTCATCCCGTATATCTTAACCCGACAAACCCTACGGATGTCTCAACACAGCCGACGTACTATTAAATTCACAAATAGTCTAGGCGGTTCACTCACCTCAATTCCCTTATCCCCTCATTCGTTTTGGATATCGGTTGGGAACACCAGATCAGACCACGGGCATGGGACCACAAATGTTCCAGGGAATCGGATGTTGGGGACCCGACTCAAGGGGTCAGGATTGTGCACAGAATCCACCTCCAAAGTCTCTGTTTCACTGTTGCCACTTATTTGACCATGCAGTCTATCCCAACGATGTCTGCCGACTAACGCCAAATGTGAAAGTCTCCTGGACTTAAAGTAAAGTAATTCAAAAGATACAAGTCTTAATCAAGAGTTCAAGAGAGTTTTATTGTCATGTGTCCCTGATAGGACAATGAAATTCTTGCTTTGCTTTAGCACACCAGAACATAGTAGGCACGAATACTGAACATATCAGTGTGTCCATATACCATTGCATAAATATATACACACATGAATAATTAAACTGATAAAGTGCAAATAAACATTATTGGTTCAGAGTTTTGTCCGAGGTGAGTTTAATAGCCTGATGGCTGTGGGGGTGTAGCTGTTGATATAGGTTCACCAGACTGATTCCTGGTATGGCACGACTTCCATATGAAGAAAGACTGGATAGACTCGGCTTGTACTCGCTGGAATTTAGAAGATTGAGGGGTGATCTCATAGAGACTTACAAAATTCTTAAGGGGTTGGACAGGCTAGATGCAGGAAGATTGTTCCCGATGTTGGGGAAGTCCGGGCCAAGGGGTCACAGTTTAAGGATAAGGGGGAAGTCTTTTAGGACCGAAATGAGAAAATCGTTTTTCACACAGAGAGTGGTGAATCTGTGGAATTCTCTGCCACAGAGGGTAGTTGAGGCCAGTTCGTTGGCCATATTTAAGAGGGAGTTGGATGTGGCCCTTGTGGCTGAAGGGATCAGGGGGTATGGAGAGAAGGCAGTTACAGGATACTGAGTTGGATGATCAGCCATGATCATATTGAATGGCGCTGCAGGCTCAAAGGGCCGTATGGCCTGCTCCTGCACCGAATTTCTATGTTTCTATATTTCTATGTTCCTGAACCTTGTCGTTGCAGACTTCAGGCTCCTGTACCTTACACCTGAAGGTAGTGGGGAGATGAGTGTATGGCCCAGATGGTGTGGGTCCTTGATGATGCCGCCAGTCTTTTTGAGGCAGCGACTGTGATAGATCCCCTCAATGGAAGGGAGGTCAGAGCCGATGATGGACTGGGCAGTGTTTACCACTTTTTGTAGTCTTTTCCACTCCAGGGCGCTCAAATTTCCGAAGCAAGCCACGTTGCAACCTGTCAGCATGCTCTTCACTGTGCACCTGTAGAAGTTAGAGAGAGTCATCCTTGACATACCGACTCTCGTAATCTTCTCAGGAAGTAGAGGTGCTGATGTGCTTTCTTTATGATGGCATCAGTGTTCTCGGACCAGGAAAGATCTTCAGAGATATGCACGCCCAGGAATTTGAAGCTCTTGACCCTTTCCACCATCAACCCATTGATATAAACGGGACTGTGGGTCCCCAACCTCCCCCTTCCAAAGTCCACAATCAGTTCCTTGGTTTTGCTGGTGCTGGTGCCATTTGGTCAGTCGGTCGATCTCACTTCTGGACTCTGACTCATCCCCATCAGTGATACGTCCCACAACAGTGGTATCATCAGTGAACCTGATGATGGAGTTCGCACTATGACAGGCTGCGCAGACATGAGTATAGAGTGAGTACAGCAGGGGGCTAAGCATGCAGTCTTGAAGTCCTCCCGTGCTGATTGTTATTGAGGCTGACACAGTTCCACCAATATGAACTGCCTGTGGTCTGTGAATGAGGAAGTCGAGGATCCAATAGCAGAGGGATGCGCAGAGACCCAGTTCTTCGAGTTTGGTAACCAGCTTGGAGGGGATGATTGTATTAAATGCCGAACTGTAATCAATGAATAACAGTCTGACATATGTGTTTTTGTTGTCCAAGTGGTCCAGAGCGGAGTGGAGAGCGAGATCGCAACCACCGTTGATCTGTAGTGGTGGTAAGCGAACTGCAGTGGGCCCAGGTTTTTTGTCGAGGTGGGAGTTGATTTTGCGCCATGATCAACCTCTCAAAGCATCATCACCACAGACATTAGTGCCAGTGGTTGATAGTCATTGAGGCACGTCACCTTGCTCATCTTGGGCACTGGTATAATTGATGTCCTTTTAAAGCAGGTGGGAACATCAGACCTCAGAAGTGAGAGGTTGAAAATGTCAGTAAAAACTCCAGCCAGTTGGTCCGCACAGGAATTTAGAATTTAGAACACGACTGGGTATACCTTCAGGTTGAGGCACTTTTCGAGGGTTCACCCCTCTGAAGGATTTTCTGACATCAGCCTCTGTGACTGTGACTGTGACTGATATACCATCACAGCGAATGGGGGCTCGAGAAGGCACATCAGTGTTCTCCCTATCCGTGCGTAAAACGCACTGAGCTCGTCAGGGAGTGATGTTTCGGCAACATTCGAGCTGCCTCCTGATCTCGCCTTGTAGGAGGTGATTGCATTCAAGCCGAACAGCTGTCTCATCCTCCAGTTTGGAGCAGAAGTCATTTATGGCCTTACCAAGGTCGTATCTGGACTTCTTGTAGACCACTGTATCATCAGACAAGTACGCCCGGGGTCTGGTCTTCAGAAGAGTGCGGATCTCATAGTTCATCCAAGGTTTCTGATTGGGAAATGCTTGGAAGGTTTTTGTTGCGATGCAGTCCTCCACACATTTCTTTATGAAGTCTGTAATGACTGTGGCAAATTCCATTCAGGTCCGTTGCCGACTACGTGAACATTGCCCAGTCGACAGACTCCAGACTTTCCTGTAGTTGTTCCTCTGCCCCCCACCCCCCCCCCCCCCCCCCCCCCCCCACCCCCCTCCGACCAGCTCTGTGCAATCCTCACCTCGGGGGGTGCGCTCTTCAATTACTGCCTGTAGGCAGGAAGAAGCAGCACCACGGTATGGTTGGATTTACCGAAGTGAGGGCGAGGGATAGACTGATAGGCATCCTTGATGGTGGTGTAGCAGTGATTGAGGGTGTTTGGTCCTCTGGTGCAGCAGGAGACATGTTGGTGGAAGTTTGGGAGCGATTTCTTCAGGTTGGCTTTATTAAAGTCCCCAGCTATGGTGGTGAAGCCTCGGGGTAAGATGTCCAGGTGCTTGTTGACCATGGCGTGCAGCTCCTCCAGTGCCAGACTGATGTCTGCCTGGGGTGGGAAATAGACCGCGGTCAGGATGATGGGGGTGAGTTCCCTAGGGAAGTGGAAGAGGCGGCACTTCGCCAGATGTTCGAGTTGTGGAGAGCAGGAGTTGGACAGGACTGCCATGTCTAAGCACCACGCACAGTTGACCGTGAGGCAAACACCCCCCACCCCCCCTTCCTTTCCCAGATGCCAGTGTACGGTGCATACGGTGGATGGAGAACCCTTCAGGCTGGACCGCTGAGTCTGAGGAGGTGGGGGTGAGCCATGTCTCTGTGAAACAGAACACAGAGCATTCCCTCAGTTCCCTTTGATAAAGCAGCCTTGCCCTTAAGTTCTCCACTTTATTTTCAAGGGACTGTACATTGGCCAATTGGATAGTAGGGAGAGGGGGCTGAAGTCCCCTACGCTTCAGCCTGACCTGAAGTTCTGCCTGTCGGCCACGTTCCTGGACACAATGGACACGTTTCTGGACATCAAAGTTCTTTACTAGATTCACCATGGTGAGAGAGAGAGAACGCAGTAACCTGAGTGTGTCGAAGCTCACCCCAGCACCTACTGTAGTCCTCTCTGAAAAGACAAAAGAGTACAAGCATACTTATACAGTCCAAAGCACATGTTAATAATTGTCCATGAGATACATAAATGAATAGGGTTCCTTTAATTGTGCGTGGGAGTTTAGGGAGGCAAACAGGAGTGAGTAAGGAGGACAAGCAGCTGCTGTAGAAAAAGCCCCCATTGTTTGATAACACACAGACTACAGGATGTTACCATTAGAATGGAACGTCACAGGGACGAGAACGGCTCATATCTGTGTTCTCTCAGCTACTGCAAGGCCGTTCTGTCGGATTACTGCAAAAGCCTGTTTTACCATATGCTAACATCTTAAATTTAAAATGGAGGTTACAGATAAAATAAACTAATATAAGCTAAATAAGATGGTGGCTAGCGCCTTAACTCTTACACCTCATTGCTGATTTCTTGACCTATTCCTATAACGATTGATTTTATTACCTCCAAAACTCTAACCACCGTTTTTGTATTCACAGTGACTGAGCAACCACAAGCACTTTGGGATAGGGTACTTGATAGAGTCTTAATTTACCAAGGACTGCAATGTAATTATGTATGTACTCAACAGAAGAAGCTTCTCATGGCTATACAGTGTTAGTAACTCCCTGGATGTCAAGCAATTTACCAGCAGGTCGCAACGTGCACAGTAGAGGGAATGGTGCTGTAAACTATACATATTTTCCTTTCGTTTTGTTAAGAATCCTTTTCAGCGGACAAGAGTACTGATGTTGATTGGTGGAAAGCAATTACAGGGGGTGAGAGGGAAAAAAACATATCTGATCGAACACTTGTTATTACATAGCAATAAACGCACATTGGTGTTCTGACAACGAATGGTTTGTAACTATTTGTGTGTCACAAACCCTATTCCATTAAAGTATACCAAAGGCAATAGTGTAATTGTTGCAGTGTGCTTGTTCCTAACTGAAAAATTGAGGCAGGAGTGCAATTACCAATGTGTAAGTAGAGTGCAATTTCCATGTGGCATGTGTGTGTGTGTTACTAAAGCTCTGGTAGCAATATCTGTCTTGCCTGTTCTTAATGCATTAAATTGTGATCCATTGTGTAGAGAAGGTACACAGACACCTTAAAGTCTTCACTACTTTATTTAGCATACATTATATATAGCCCTGGCTGTACGTGGTCTGTCACGATCACTAGAGAGCGAGCTAGGGGCGTGTGGGTTACAATTATACTAACTGGTGGGGGAGTGGTTAGCATGGACATTGTTACTATCAATTAAAGGTGTACACACATATCATCTACACATTGGTTGAAGGGAATTAAGAGTAGAAGGGACAATGAGAGATTGGAATCAGTGGCTTCCTGATGGGCCGCGCAACCAGAACACTTCCCGACAGGCCCGGCTGTGGACTGGGAATGCAGACGGAGGCTTTTATCGAGGCGCCGGGGTCTCGATGCCTCCCGGATCACTGCGCAGAAGCCCGGGTCGGGCCCCAGCCGGAGCCTCATGGGTAGAAGCCTGGGTCACGTGCAGCGGCCGACGGAGCCTGTGCTGGAGCCCAGGTCGGCCCCATGGAGGCGTGAAGTGGGGTGTTGACAGGGGTGAGGCCTCGGCGGCGACAGTGATGCCTCGCGGGTCGACCCACGGTCGACGATTGGTGAAAGCATAGAGGACCACCGTAAGGGGGGAGGGGAAGAACAATGGAGGACACGGCGTGAGGGGACTGCCATGAGGGGGGAAGTGGGAGAACAATGGACAATGGGGACCCAGCGTGGGTGAAGCTGCTGTGGTGGGGGGGAGGGGGGACAAAAGGAGGAGCCGGTGTGCTTTGTAACTTTGTCAGCACCGTAGGTGGCTTCTATTTGTATACATTGTGTATGTAAGCAAAGAATCTCACTGTGCTTAGTCACATGTGGCAATACAGTATTCCTATTCCTAATACACCACCTAAGTCAGATTGGAGCTATTTTTCAATATTGTGACAGCAGTTATAATACATTGTTAATGCTAATGCAGCAGGATGGTGATTATCAACATGCTTGAAAGATATTTAGTTTCTCCTGGTGCTCTGGTTTGTAGGTTGATTGGCTAATGTATATTGCACATTGTCCCTAGTATGTAGGATAGTACTAGTGTACGGGGTGATTGCTGGTTGGTGGGATGCAGTGGGCCGAAGGGCCTGTTTCCATACTGTGTCTCTAAAGACTAAAGTCTATTCATAGACCAATACTGGAATTTGTATACCCATCTCTTCAGCTTCCAAAACCAACAACAGCATCATGAACTCAACTCCAAATTGAAGAAAGAACATTGCCACTGGGATGAGTCTTTAAAAATAGAGGTCATATCTTGATTTGCAAACAAAACAATGAGAATTATTACATGTAAATGAGCATCAGTGGAGTGGTTGGGATGGGCTGGGGGGTAGCAGTAAGCAAAGGACGGTAACGGTATGCATCTTTTAATTACATAATAAGTGTGCATCATAAAGACAAAACCTTTCTTTGAAAATGCACTATTACAAGGGCAAAGTTTGTTCCTTCATTGTTTAATTACTGTTGGACATATTTTGGAATGTTATTATTGCCTTTCTCTTTTTCCCTCTTTTGTTTAGCCTTTTAATCAAATTTTCCTTGCTTTATTTCTCTTTCTGCTTTGACAGTCAGTTCTCACAAAGAGAAAGGCAATAATTCACACGCTGCTCACTATTCATGTATATTTCTCAATCTTTCAATTTGATGTGGTAAGGGGCACAAAGTTACTTTCCAGCTCCCTTTGTGAGAAAAGAGTTAACAGACATGATTGATTTAAACTAGGGATAGAAAAATATAGCTTGGAAAGAAATAAGGTGTCAGCAGAAACCAGACTGCTAGTAGAATAGAAAGTAATGATATATAGAACAGAGAGAAATTTGAGATAAAAAGTAACAAACAGATAGAAACTTCAGTTTAAGCCTTTGACGTCAGGAGATGTTCCGAGACGATACTGGACTTTCTCGTGGGAATGCGGGCTTTATGTTATAATTGAAAAGAGGCAAAATGGTGAGAAAAGAGGGTGTGGCTATAATGTAATGAAATGTATAAAGATAGAATACATCCCGACCCTCGGTGTGCCTCTAGGGGACAGCAAAGGGGAAGCACCTATTCTGCAGAATATTATCTAAATAAAAACCTCTTTGCCTGACTTTGTCTCTAAAGCGTTTGTAATTTTTTTATATCTCACACCTTGGTTCCCAGATGCTCACTTTTCCTAGTATGTACTTCCTATGACATCACACCAAAACAAACAAAATACCCAAACATACAAACATTCTTCAGTCTGAGGAAGTGTCTCGACCAGAATGTCACCCATTCCTTCTTTCCAGACATGCTGTCTGTCCCGCTGAGTTTCTCCAGAATGTTGTCTCTATTTTCAATCCAAACATGTCGAGATAACAAGAAGTAATGTTCATTCCCAACCACAGCACAAATTTGGATAAATGGCGGAATTAACTAGCATAAATGTTTGACATATAACTAATATATGGCTATTTTAATCTCAAAATAACAATATACAATGTCACATCATCAATATCTAAGCCTGAAGCCCAAAACAAATAGGACTAGCATCTCAATATATTGTTCTTTATGGAATCTCTGAACGTGTGCGGACGTGGCGCCGACGGACGAGAGGACGAAGCAAAGAAGTTGAAGCCAAAGAACCGAATGGAAACGAGACCGAAATGCCAATAAACCAAAAGAGTCCGATGACGAAACGCCTACTAATCGAAAGATTGGGATGCCTAAATGCAAACTAACTGAAAGGGCGGGACACCTAAAAGCCAACAAACCAAAAAACTGTGTCGCCTAAAAGCAAACTTACTAAATGGCCGCTCTGTTGAAACGCCACCTTCCCGAAAGGTGGCGTCGCCTACAGGCCAAAGGACCGACTGGCGCTCAACAGAAAAGTCCAATAACGGACATGATATTGCCAGGGGGCAGGACTTGTCAGTGCTTGTTCCAGACCCCTGCATCCATCACATCACTGTGAAGGCATGAACGTTGTCCCAAACCTCCGCTCCACCCGACCCACAGCCCGCGGAGGGTGGCCGTGGGAGAGTGGGGGCTGTACATCTTCGGCTGCTTTCAACTTGGTGCTTGGGATCAGATTACCCAGTCACCTCTGGCTTGTGTGTGAAAATGAACCCCATGCTCTCGTCTCCCCCTCTCTCTTGCCCACTCCCTCGCTCCCTTCGCTCTCGCCCCCTCCCTCGCTCCCTTCTCTCTCTCCTACTCTCTCTTTCCTCTCTCTCCCCTCTTCTCTCACTTCTCCACTCTCTCCACTCTTCTCTCTCTCCTCCTCTCTCTTCCCCTCCCCTCCGCCCGCTCTCTCCCTCCCTTCTCTCTCTCCCTCCCTTCTCTCTCTCCCTTTCTCTCTCTCCCTTTCTCTCTCCTCCATCTCCACCCATTCTTCAGAGTGTGTTTGAAAGGTCTCAACCCGAAACGCCACCCATTCCTTCTCTCCAGAGATGCTGCCTGTTTTGTGCGTGGGAATCACCCTGGTGTGGAGGTTGGGGTCCGATGGCGGTGCATCACGGACAGTGACTGTGGGACTCTCCCGCGGGTGGAGACGAAGGAGAGAAAGAAGGGGGAGAGAAGGGGAGAGAGGGGAGGAGAGGGAAGTGGAGAGGGAAGGGGAGAGAGAGAAGGGAGAGAGAGAGGGGGAGAGAGAGACGAGGGGAGAGAGAAGGGGGTGACGGGAGCTTGGGGTTCATTTTCCCACACAAGCCATAGGTGACTGGGCAATCTGAACCCAAGCACCAAGTTGAAAGCGGCTGAAGGTGTACAGCCCCCAATCTCCCACGACCACCCTCCGCGAGCTGCGGGCCGGGTGGAGTGGAGGTTTGGGACAATGTTCATGCCTTCACAGTGATGTAATGGACGCAGGGGTCTGCACCAATCACTGACAAGTCCCGCCCCCCGGCAACGTCATGTCCGTTAATGGACTTTTCTGTTGAGCGGCAGTCGGTCCTTTGACCTGTAGGCGACGCCGCCTTTCGGGCAGGTGGGTTTCGACAGAGCGGCCATTGGGTAAGTTTGCTTTTAGACGATGCAGCTTTTCGGTACGTTGGTTTTTAGGCGTCCCGCCCTTCGACTTCCTTGCTTCGGCTTCTTCTCTGTCGGCACCACGTCCGGGTACCTCTCGGAAAGCTTGACACCTATCGGCATGGTGGCGTAGCGGTAGAGTTGCTGCCTTACAGCTCCAGAGTGCTTGGTGTACAGAGTTTGTATATTCTCCATCGACCGCAGAACCAACCAATTCCCGTCTAAGTTTCTTCTTCGACCGCAGAACCGTTTTTCACAGGTACTTGACATTCGGTGCAGATCCCATACATTATCTATTTTATACTCACAGCTGTTGAATTTCTATTTAACTCTGATTAGATGCTGCGGTGATCTGGAATGACAATATAGTGATGAAACAGCTTAATTGTTAGAAGCAGTGTTCAACTATATACTGTGAAACTAACTCTTAAGCAAGTCAAGAGTGTTCTATTGTCATATGTCCCAGAGAGAACAATGACATTCTTACTTGCTGGAGCACAACAGAATATGTAAGCATAGTACACTGTAAACAATATGATAACGAGAGAGAAAAAAAAGTTCAGTGTGTATATATATGTCTGTATACACACACATACTCACAAGTACACACATACAGATATATATTTATATACACACACACATAGTCAAAAAACAAACAATAGTAGTGCAATTACATAATAATAATAATAATAATAATAATAATAATAATAATAATAATAATGATAATCTATTGTAGTTCAGAGCTTATTTGAGGTTATAACGTATAAAGAGTGAAATGTTTGATACAAATCATAAATGAAATTAGAGCCTTTTTGTTATTTTATGCATGAAAAATACAAATTCATTCTTGAATATTGTATGTAGCACATTAAACCACAAAAACAGCTTCATAAATAATTTAATGCTAAAGATGCAATGTTCCTTTTCTACCACTTGAAGGCAGCATAACTCCATTAAAACTTTCATGTCAACCCTGTTAATCCTGTTCAGAGTTCAGATAGCGTTGATTAAATGTGCTGTTCTTTAAATGTGCTGATGTCAAAATATATGATTATAACGAAGTAATATAAAATGAGACAATTGGTAAAAATTATGTTGACTGGCTCATTCATTCATTGTTTTAGAATGGATAACTATTTATTATGAGTTCATTTATATTGTTTAATTGATGCCAGGGACTCAAATTAATTCACCATTTGTCAGCATTTGATTTTGGGACAATTTGAATTGATTTTGTTTTAACTTGCACATGAGGTAATTAGTGTTCAACAAAAATATTCAACAGAGACAAAAATATGCAACAGAGTCTCTTGCCCAGAATAGACAAATCAAGGACCAGAGAGCATAGGTTTAAGGTGAAGGGGAAAAGATTTAATTGGTATCTGAGGGCTAACTTTTTCTCACAAAGTGTGGTGGGTGTATGGCACAAACTGCCAGAAGAAATAGTTCAGAATGGGACTATTCCAATGTTTAAGAAACAGTTAGACAGGTACATGGATAGGACAGATTTGGAGGGATATGGAGCAAACTCAGGCAGGTGGGACAAGTGTAGCTGGGGCATGTTGGCTGGTGTGGGCAAGTTGGGCTGAAGGTCCTGTTTCCACACTGTATCACTCCTTGACTCTATGACAAAAAATAGAGTCTTGATTTCGACTCGTATTTCAATTGTGTCTTGTAGATGCTGGACTAGTTGGTATGACTACCAACCCTCGTTATAGTATTGACCATACAATCCAGATTTAATGGGAGTCGCTACCAGGGTTCCTGTGTGTCATTGGACAGAAATACCCCCAACAGAGCCATTGGCAGGGTAGTACAGCTACAGATGTTACTAGCTCTGGGTTTATAGTGTGTCTAGGATATGAGGAAAAACAGAAAATGGAGGAAAATTTTGTAAGAAATGAGTAGCTATTATTTGAAATCAGTAAATGTTGTTTTTGAAATTTTCAGGTGAATAATCATTTTAATGATTACAAATATCCAGTTCCTACTGAACCTTGTTCATTTTGCCTGTTTAAAACTCAATAGGCACCTACTAATTTACAACCTCAGCTATGGTCAGATACGCTGCCATAGATATATCTATCATTACAGGGCCTTCCATGCATTTTAAAAGGGGTTCTCCAGTTCACTTTGAGTCTCAATATGAATGTTGGATAATAAACCACTCAGGTCTATTTGTGATAATAACCAGTGATGTTAAACTAAGTAAGTTACTTTCCTATAAACATCAGCTTCTTGAATCAACCTGCACATCCCTAATCCATCCTCGGCAAAAAACACTATGGCTCACGTCTTGCATTCCCATGGACCTGATATCCCACAGCTCTGTTCTTGCTCCCCCTCCCCCTCCCCCCTGGTCGCAACAGGGACAGTTCCCCTAGTCCTCACCTTTCACCTCATCAGCGATGAATCCAGCACAAAATCCTCCAACATTTTCGCCACCTCCAACAGGATCCGACCACTAGCGACATCTTCCCATCTCCACTTCTTTCCACTTTTCCCTACGCAACTCCCTGGTCAACTTATTCCTTTCCACCCAAACCAGGTACTTACCCCTGCATCCGCAGGAAATTCAACACCTATCCTTTTCTTTCCTCCCTCTACTCTGTCCAAGTACCGCTACAGTCTTTTCAGGTGAGACAGAGATTTACTTGCACCTCCAATCTCATCTGGTGTATCCGCTGTTCCAAGCATGGTCTCCTATATATTGGCAAGACCAAGCACAGGCTTGGTAATCATTTCGCAGAACACCTCAGCTCAGGCAGCCTAAACCTGCCTTATCTCCCGGTTGCTATACACATTAACTCTCTCTCCCATTCCCATACTAATCTTTCTGCCCTGGGCCTCCTCCACTGTCAGAGTGAGGCCCAATGTAAATTGGAGGAACAGCACCTCACATCTTGCTTGGGCAGCTTACACCCCAGCGGTATGCATGACCCCTCTAACTTTAAGTGACCCTTGTTTTCCCTCTCTCTCCATCCTAGTTCTCGAACCAGTCTGACTGTCCCCAATTAATTTTTTATCTCCGTATGCTTCGTTGTCACCTTCCCCTAACTACCAATGAGCTATTCTACATTTTCCTTGATCTGCATCCCCTTTGATTGGGTTTATACACCATACCCTTTCTTATTTCTACGTCTCCCTCTCCCCTGACTATCAAAATGTCACCCATTCCTTCTATCCAAAGATGCTGCCTGTCCTGCTGAGTTACTCCAGCATTTTGTGTCTATCTTTAAGTTATTTTTCTCATGGTGCTTTGCACTAATGTTTTGTATGTTGCAGTTTTTTCCTTTCACTGTCTTACGGAATATATGTGTAATTTACGTATAATTTATGTTTTTGAGTGTTGTCTGAATCCATGTGCCTGTGATACTGCCTGTACCTCACTCCGCTTGTGAATACAACCGTAATCTCAATGTGACATGCTAAGAATTAAATCTATTCAAAATTCTCTTGAGAATGTTGCCTGAAATGACTTCTGGCCTAGTCATGACATAGAATGTTTAGTAGGATATTAACATATGGTGCCTGCTCCCTCACTGAATAGCATCTTAGCTATTTATTCACCTCTTCCATTGACGTTCCCCCATTTCACTTCTATTGTGTGGAAATCTCTTCCTGATATTGCTCCTCTCTGTTCTGTTTGTGAGGCTGAAATGCATAGGAATGGGATGGGATGGGATTAGGGTACTGGCACATTACCTCTCTGTCTAATTGATATCCACTCAGGAACGATAAAGATTCAAAATGTCAACCACTGAAACCAACATTTTTTTCAGATCACTTAAAAAATTCATAAAAGTCTTTAAACATATTGTGATTCCCTTTTTGGAAATAGACTGCTTGATAAGAATTGCAGCAAGCAAAGTTACATAACAGCATTTTGAAAACAATTTTCCACTGCAAAATGGAAAGCATTAAATCCACGTGTCAGAACACCTTTCTCATTACCATGGAAACCATACTGCATAAAAAAAAATCCTCAGGCCAAGCTTTTCACAATTTAATATATGTTAAGTCCTGGCACACATATATTAAAGTAATTAATTGTAATATAGTTAACAGTATTGCACTCCATATATATTTCAGAAAACAATCTCATTTGTTAATACTGAAAGGATCACCAATTAGATGTTTCAAATTCAACTCTTCTGATTGCACATAAAATTAAAATACATTCAAAATTTTATTGGAACTTTTCATTGTTCAGTGAACATAACAATCAATTTCATTTACAGCATTATTTATTGATTGTGCAGGAAAGAACTGCAGATGCTAGTTTAAATCGAAGGCAGACACAAAAGGCTGGAGTAACTCTGCGGGGCTGGCAGTATCTCTGGAGAGAAGGAATGGATGAGATCCTTCTTCCGACTCAGTATTTTTTTAATTTCAGTTTTTAAGCACTGGCAGTTTTTTTGCTTTTCACCTATCATTTAAATTAATGTCTGTGAATATTAAACAATGAACATGGCTCATGATATACCAATAAAGCAATTATTATAAATATTTAAATGATTTCAGAAAATAAAAGTTAAATCACTAATCACACACACACACACACACACACACACACACACACACACACACACACACACACACACACACACACACACGTGCACACACACACACACACACACGTGCACACACACACACACACACACACACGTAGCAGTTAAATTAGATGGAAAACTTTACATATGTTATACAGCATATTTCCTATGGTGGCAGACTTTTCCAGTTCATTTCAATAGGGTGCTGTAACCACACTGTTGAGGTTTATTTCCTCAACAAGCAACTTGGTGCTGCATGATAACATTCCATCAGTCCACCAACTGACGCTCCATGACTACTCTATGATCTCCACCTGGGAACAATTACATAATGGGCTTATCTCTTTGTGGATCTCCTTATTTCTCAGCCATTCCCTTTTAGCTCTTTCCTACCTTTTCTCTTTTAGGGTACATAGGAACTCCAAGGCAACTCTGGGCAATGAAGATATTTAACAAATGTAAGAATGAAGCATCAGCAATTTTAGAATTCAATACATCATCCTAAATGTTATGTAGAGTAGTGGACAGAGGTGGGATCTAGGCCTGCACAAGTGGCTGGAGCTATTGTAAAAAATAGAGTAAGATTACACATCAGTTTTTTTTGCCTTGAATTTAGGGGAGGAATTAATAGTCCAGATTATAGAAGGAAGTGGACAGAAATACTTGTTCAACACATAGATTTAACCATGAAAACCCCCCCATTAAAAATCAATACAGAAACTCTGAACTGAACTGAATACAAATTATTTATTTCAATGGGTTTGATGCTTTCTCCATAGATGATGGTACATGTACACCAGTCAATAAGTGTGAGAAATTGAGACTTATTTTCTATTGTTTGCTTTATTTAGATGTGGAAGCAGTTATATTCAAAGGTCAGAGATATTTTTTTTTAATTTTGCACATAGGAATTAAGATATTAATTAATCATAGCACTGAAGGGTACAGAGTGGATACCACAGACTGCAAATGAAACAAGTAACATTACTTAATGGGTGAGATAAAATATTGCTTTTCCAATTCATTCAATTCTTCGTTTAGCAAATGCTGCACTATATAAATGACCAATCGATGCATCAAGTAGCTTTCTGGCTTACATTTATGTAAAAAACTGATGTTCTTTGGACAGTTTTGTGTATTGACTATCGCAAATAACAAGTTGACATCTCTGTAAGATAGAGATAACCACATTGTTTGAAGCACATTTTTTGAGGTCAAGCAAGAAAATCGGAGATTACCACTGATAGTTGCTGAAGCATTTGCTTCAGTCTCAGTCTTGTGCCTGGAATGTCATTTACACATTATGATTTTTTTTTTTCCTTGAATAAGGAATACAGATAGTCCCTCAGCTATAATAGCATTCTTAGGGAAACCTCAATATTATAAAAGACAAGTTATATAAAAAAGGGAATAAGTTTTAAGGCTAGAGATCCAGGTCCCTGCGAATATTTGGGCTAATCCAATACAAAACAACAATACTACTATGATTAAAATTTTTAAGTGAGCCTTTTGTGTCCCTTCAATAACAACATTTGATGTCTGTTATTCTCTTTCCTGAACCTTTCTTGCACACTACTCTGCATTCTCTCACTTGCGACAAACACACACAACACTCATGCTCGCAAGCTCAACCCCTCCCTCTCTCTCTCTTCTCCCCTCTCCCTCCACAATTCCTCACTCACTCTCTCACTCTCTCCTCTCTTCTCTCTCTCTCACATCACCCTCTCTCACCTCAATCTCCTCTCTCTCACACTTCGTCTCTCCTCTCTCCCTCTCTTCTCTCTCTCTCTCCTCCTCTCACTCTACCTCTCTCTCACTCTCTCTCTCGTCTCCCCGCTCTCTCTACTCTCTCTCACTCTCTTCTCTCTACGATTCTCCTCCTCTCTCAATCACCTCCTCTCTCTCTCTCTCTCTTCTTCTCCCTTCTCTCTCTCTCTCTCTCTCTCTCTCTCTTCTCTCTCTCACACAACTCTCACGCCTCGCTCCTCTCTCCCCCACCACCTCTCTCACTCTCACTCTCTCCAGCGACTCACACTCTCCACACTCACTCACACCACCCAATCTCTCTCTCACACCCTCCCTCACTCTCACCACACTCATCTTTATCCACTCTTCCTAACGTCTACTCTCACTACTCTCTCCACACAACACACTCCCACCCTACCACTCTCTCCTCTTCTCTCTCTCTCTCTACATCACACTCTCACCTACTCTCACCTCTCACACTCTCCACATCTCTCTCCTCTCCACTCACACTCTCACTCTACTCTTCTCTCCCCATCACACACTCTTCTCCATCCCTCTCTCTCTTCACCTCACACTCTCGTACTCACTCACCACACTACTCTCCACACTCACTCCACACTCCACTCACCCACGTCTCACACTCACACCACCCTCTCTCACACACTCCACTCCCACACTCTACTCTCTCTCACACTCGTCTCTCCTCCTCTCCTCTCTCCTCTCACCACACATCGAATCTCTCACTCTCTCTCACTCACATCACTCTCTCCTCTCACTCTACTCACATCACTCTCCACACACTCACACAACACAACTCACTCACCCTCTCACTCACACACCGACTACATCTCTCCCCATCTCTCTCTCTCGCCACATCACACCTCACTCTCCACTCTACACCTCTCACTCTCCTCCTCTCTCGCTATCTCTCTCTCTCATTCTCTCTCTTCTCCTCCTCTCCTCCTTTCCTCCTCTCTCTCTCTCTCCTCTCTCTCCTCTCTCTCTCCTCACTCTCCTTCCTCTCCCTGCTCCTCCTCACCTTCCTTCTCCTCCTCTCCACTCTCTCCTCCTCTTCTCTCTCTCCTCTACTCTCTCACTCTCTCCTCTCTCTCCCTCTCTCTCTCCCCCCCCCCCCTCTCCTCTCTCTCTCTCTCCTCTCGCTCTCTCCTCTCTCTCTCCTCTCTCATCTCTCTCCTCTCCTCTCTCTCTTCTCCTCTCTCTCTCTCTCCTCTTCCTCTTCTTCGCTCCTCTCCTCTCTCTCTCTCTCCCTCCTCTCTCCCTCTCTCTCTCCTCTCTTTCCCTCTCTCCTCTCTCTTCTCTCTCTCTCCTCTCTCTCCTTCTCTCTCACCTCTCTCCTCCTCTCTCTCTCCTCTCCTCTCTCCTCTCTCTCACCTCTCTTCTCTCCTCTTCCTCCTCCTCTACTCTCTTCTCTCTCTCTCTCTTCTCTCTCTTCTCTCATCTCCTCTCCTCTCACCTCATCCTCCTCTCACTCTCCTTACTCTCCTCTCTCTCTCTCTCTCCTCTCACTCACTCTCTCACCTTCTCTCTCTCTCTCTCTCACCTCCTCACTCCTCTACTCTCTCTCCACTCTCTCTCTTCTCTCTCTCTTCTCTCTCCTCTCTCTCCTCTCTCTCTCTCTCTCTCTCCTCCCCTCTCCTCCTCCTCCTCACCTCCCTCTCTCCTCTATCTCTCATCACCCTCCCTTCACTCCTCTCTCTCTCCCCTCTCCTCCTTCTCTCCTCTCTCCTCCATCTCTCTCCTCTCGTCTCTCCTTCTCTCTGCTCTCTCTCTCCTCCTATCCCTCTCTCTCTTCCGCTCTCCTCTCCTTCCTCATCTCTCCCTCTCTCTCCACTCATCTCTCTCAACTCGCCTCTCTCTCCTCTCCTCCTCACTTCACCTACCTCTCTCTCCTTCTCTCTCCTCCTCACCTCCTCTCTCCTCCTCCATCTCTTCTCTCTCTCACTCTCTCTCCTCTCTCTCTCCCTCTCATCCTCCTCCCTACCATCACTCTTCTCATTCCTTCCTCCTCTCACCCTCCTCTCTCATCTCCTCCCTCTCTCTCTCTCTCTTCGCTCTCTCTCTCGCCCTCCTCATCTCTCTCTCTCTCTCTCCTCTCTCTCTCCTCTCATCTCGTTCCTCTCCTCTCACTCTCTCCTCCACCCCCCTCTCTCTCTCTCTCCTCTCTCTCTCTCTCTCTCTCTCCGTCTCTCCTCTCCCTCTCCACTCTCACACACTCTCTCTCTCTCCTCTCTCACCTCACTCTCACACTCTCACTCTCAACTCCACTCCTCCTCACCACTCTCTCCTCCCCACCCTCTCCTCCTCACTCTCCTCTCACTCCACCTCCTCCACCTCTCACACCACCACACTCCTCACACTCACACTCCCACAACACCCACATCTCTCCTCTCACATCTCTCTCTCTCCTCTCCTCTCTCTCTCTCTCACCACTTCACTCACTCTCTTCGTCTACAATCACTCTCTCTCTCCTTCACTCTCCACATCCTCTCTCCTCCCCTCTCTCTCATCACTCTCGTCTCTCTCTCTCGCACTCACTCTCTCTCACATCTCCTCTCTCGACCCTCATCACTCTCTCTCCTCTCCCTCCTCTCTCTCTCTCTCTCCTCTCTCTCTCTCACTCTCTCTCTCCTCCATCCGCTCTCTCATCACTCTCTACTACTTCTCCTCTCTTCTCTCTCTCTCTCTCTCTCCTCACTCTCTCTCTCCTCCTCTCTCCTTCTCCCTCTCTCTCTCCTCTCTCTCTCTCCCTCTCTCCTCATCCTCTCTTTCTTCATCTCTCTCTCTCTCTCCCGTCTCCTCTCTCACATCTTCTCTTCAGCCTCTCTCTCCCTCTCTCTCCTCCTCTCAGCTGCTCTCGCCTCTCCTCTCTTCACTCTCCCTTTTTCTCTCCCCTCTCCTCTCTCTCTCTCTCTCCTCTCTCTCCTCCTTCCTCTCTCTCTCCTCCACTCTCCCTTCTCCTTCTCCCCTCCTCTCCTCTTCTCTCTCTCTCTCTCTCCTCTCTTCTCTCCTCTCCTCTCCTCTTCTCACCTCACTCTTCGCTCTCTCTTCTCTCTCCTCGATCTCTCTTCTCCTTCCTCTCTCTCTCCCTCTCTCTCTCTCCACATCTCTCCTCATTCCTCTCTCTCCTCTCTCTCTCTCACTCTTCTCTCCCCATAGCTCTCTCCCTCTCTCTCCTCTCTCCCTCCCACCTCCTCCTTCCGTCTCTCTCACTCTCTCTCTCTCTCCTCTTCACTCTCTTCTCTCTTCTCCTCCTCTTCCACCTCTTCCCACTCTCTCCCCTCTCCTCTCTCTCTCTCTCTCTACTCTCTCTCTCTCTCTCTCCTCTCCACTCTCGCGCTCTCTCCTCTCTCCTCTCCTCTCTCCTCTCTCTCCTCACCTCCCCTCTCTCTCTTCTCCTCCCTCTATCTCTCCTCCTCCTCTCATCTCTTTCTCCTCTCTCCTCTTCTCAGTCTCACTCTCTCCTCTCTCTCCTCCTCTCCTCTTCACCTCCTCCCTCTCTCTCCTCTCTCCTCGTCACTCTTCCTCCCTCCCATCTCTCTCTATCTTTCTCTCTCTCTCCTCTCCGTCCTCCTCTCTCCTCCTCTCTCTCCTCTCTCTCTCCTCTCTCCTCTCTCATCTCTTCTCTCTCTCTCTCTCCTCTCTCTCCTCCTCGCTCCTCTCCTCTCTCCCTCCCTCCTGTCTCTCCTCTCCTCTCCTCTCTACCTCAACTCACTCTTCTCTCCTCTCTCTCATCTCTCTCCCTCCTCCCCCTCCCTTCCCTCTCTCCTCTTCACTTCTCTCACTCTCCAACCCTCTCTTCACTCCTCTCTCTCCGTCTCTCCCCCTCTCTCTCTCTCTCTCACACACTCATCCCTCACACATCTCCTCTCGTCTGCACTCTCTCTCCTCTCTTACTCTCCTCTCACCACTCTCCTCCTCTCTACTCTCTCTCTCACACTACTCCCTCACCCCTCCCCACTCACTCCTCCCACCACACTCTCTCACTCACGCACCAACCTCTCTCACTGCTCTCCCCCTCCCTCTCCTCTCTCCCTCTTCTCTCCTCCTCTCTCTCTCTCTCAACTCCCTCTCCCCCTCCCCTCTCCTTCTCTAGGGGTCCTTCCCTCTCTCCTCTCTCTCTCTCTCTCCCTAATCTCTCCACATCACCTCTCTCTCTCCTCCCACCCATCTCCCACTCTCCTCTCGTCTCTCCACTCACCATCTCTCCTCTCTCCTCTTCTTCTCTTTCTCCACCTCTCTTCTTCAATCTGCTCTCCTCACTCTTCCCCTCTCCCCCTCTCTCTCTCCACACCTTCTCTCTCTCTCTCTCTCTCTCCTCACCACTCACACTCACTCATCACTCTCACCCTTCCTCCTACAAGCTCTCACACTCTCTCTCTCCTCTCCACTCACTCTCTCACCTCTCTCACCCACTCTCACACACACTCTCTCACACACCACAACACAACCACACACTACAACACACACACACACACACACACCACACCACTCTCACACACTCACACACACACACCCTCACACCACCACCCCACACACACTCACCACTCCACCTCTCCACTCTCCTACCTTCTCCTCACTCCACTCACGTCCCTCTCTCACTCTCTCTCTTCTCTCTCTACTCTCTCACCTCTCCACCGAGCCCCTCTCTCTCTCCTCTCCCTTCCCCTCACCTCTCCTCCTCATATACTCTCCACTCTCACTCTCTACTCACTCTCCACTCTCTCTCTCTCCTCCATCTCGTCTCTCTCACTCACTCACTCCCTCTCTCTCACCTCCTCTCCTCCTCTCTCTCTCTTCACTCATCTTCTCACACTTCTCTCCTCTTCTCCTCACCTCCTCTCTCTCTCTCTCACTCCTCCCTCCTCTCTCTCCGGGGTCTCTCCCTCCTCTCTCTCTCTCTCTCTCTCTCCCTCTCTCTCCCTCTCCTCCTCCTCCCTCTCATCCTCTCCTCACTCTCTTCTCTCTCTCTTCCTCCTCTCCCCCCTTCCTCCCCCCCCCCCCTCGCTAAACAGGTAATCATTACTTATGACTTAGATTAAACATTTTCACTAACTCTTATAATATTCCGTTTGTATTTGTATCCTCAAATGATAGTAAACAGCATACACGTCTAAAGCCTAGAAAATTGTTCTGTGTCCACAAAAAGAGCATAATCTCAGATTTGTGCCATAGCAAAAGCCTATTTTGTGCAAACTTCCATCTCTGCCAGCAATATTAATGAGCAGATGAGCAGAAGGCAAGTAAATCAGCCTTTGGTCAATATAATGCTACACAAGAGCAAGAAACAAAAATGTTATCAATATTCTATCTGGCAGTGGAGCCTCATGCAGCACAGCTAACTGACAAAACATATAAAAAACAATCATTACAGACATTTCAATTTTTGTGCAAGAAAACACCAGCAAGTAGATAGCTTGTGTTCTTGTACATAGAGTGCCTGTCCCATTTGGCAATTTTTTTGGCGAACTGCCGGCATCATATCATTGTCACCGAAAAAGACCTTTGAACATATCATAATCTTGGCGCGAACAAAAAATTCCGCGTCACCACCCAACCCGCAACCACCTCTGCATCACGCTGCTTCACGCCACAATCCCGGCGCAAAAGTTGCAGTGACCTGATACGTCCCAGTCAAATGAGCCGGCAGTGGCCCGAAAAAATAGGCCACGTGGGACAGGCCCCTAAATGATGTTCCTTCGCCAAGAATATAACGCTGTTTTTTCAGTGTTTCCAAAGAGACATTATAAATTGTAAAGTGTAGTGAATGCTGCGATGCCTGGTTTTACAAACTGCAGATAAGAAACACACAAAAGCAAGATTTAACACAAGCCGCCAGGGGCAGCATCTCTGGAGATAAGGAATGGGTGTCGTTTCGGGTCAGGAATCCAAAACTCCACCTATTCCTTTCTAACCAGTATATTCTGCCTGTCCAGCTGAGTTACTCCACATTTTGTGTCAAACTACATATTGATAAGAGGCATAGCATTTTTAATTTTATTTAGCTTTGTTCAAGGATATTTGATGAACTCACATAACCTGCGTTGGATGAGTTTTGCAGATGATTTTCCTCACAATATTTGCCAGACCAACATGCATGGAATTGATAGGAATTATTCTGGAGTTCCTAGGACTTTGTGCTCGGCATCAATTCAAATGAATTCTCATGGAAAATGATGTCTATTCAAAAGACAATAAAAAAACTTGCTGTAATAGTCAAGCAGTAATCAGTTTAAGTTAACATGTCAGGTTTGTAAATAAATACTGACTGCCAGCTACAGAGTAACAAAGAGACTGGGCTAAAGCAGGAGGCGCTGAAGAGATCTGGTTTTTGTAAACTGGTAAAAGAAAAAAGATCTTCCGTATGCCCATCAGGTGGCAAGTAAGACACTGGAAGTATCCCTAAGTGGCTGACATCAAAACAGACGTCTGACATCATTACTATAGATTAGACACCATTGTAAAACTTCCCTACCAGGCCTTAATTTCTCACATTAAAAATATTAAACAGATCACCAGTTCTAGCTGATAGAAAGAACTGCAGAAGCCTGGTTTTCACGCAAATATAGAACACAAAAATGCTGGAGTAACTCAAGGGACAGCCATCCTCTCAGGAGAAAAGGAATGGATGACAAATGTAGGGTCAAGACCCTCTCAACTGAGCATTAGGGAGATTAGACATGGGAATGGTACGGTGTGCCACACAGATATCACAGGGAAATGTAGATCAAGGAAAATTTGAATAGATCATTGTTAGCTGAGGTAGGTGAACCATGAGGCATACAAAAAAAACAGAAATGTAATCAAAGGACAGTGAAACAAGTCGAGAACTAGGATGGGGAGGAATGGAGGGAGCGTGCAAAGCAATGTTAATTGAAGTTATAAGAGTACCAATATTCATACGCTGGTTCGAAGCTGCCCAAGCAAATTATTGAGTTCCGTCCTCCGTTCCTCCAATTTGTGTTGGGCCCTCACTAGCAGACACTGTAGGAGGAGGCCCCAAGACAGAAAGGTCCTAATGGGAAATGGGAGTGGATTTAAAGTGTTTAAGCAACCGGGTAGAACAAGTAATTATATCTAGTCGTAATGTCACTGAGATCTTCTGGAAGCAATCAGAAACAAATGTAAGACAAGGGAGTATCCCTCAAAGACCTAACATCATAACAGGCATCTGAACATCTTCAACGAGTTATTTTGCCCCATTATAAAACCTTACCAAAGCAAACTAATTTGTCCCTAGCATAACAAGCATGGTCATAGTCATAATTGCTGTGCTGTGTCCCAGGGTTTCTTCACTGACTCTCAAAAAGCTTTGAAAAACCAATTAAAGTGAATGACTATTGTTCCATTGACAAGGTATTTGAACATTCAAGGTAATCCTGTCAGTAAAACATAGAAACATGGAAAATAGGAGCAGAAGGAGGCCATTACGCCCTACGAGCCAGCGTAACTCCCCATTCAATTATCGTCCCCTATCAAAACCCGTGCGCCTGGCCTTCACCCCCCAGCTCCCCTTGCTCCACATAGCCCTAAAGCCCATCAAACTCTCTCCCCTAAATCATCCCACTGACTTGGCCTCCACTGCCCTCGTGTGGCAGGGAAATTCCAAAAATCACACCTCTCTGGGTGAAAACGATTTTTCCTCACCTCAGTCCTAATGACCTCCTCCCTATACTAAGACTGTGTCCCCAGGTACAGGACGTTCGCCCAACTGGAACATTTTTTCCCTGCATCTAGCTTGTCCAGACCCCTTTTAAATAAATTTTATATGTTTTGTATAAAGATCCCCCCCCACATCCCTACTAACACCAGTGCATAACAAGCCTATTCTTTTTCACTACTTTCCTCATATGAAACAGTCCTGCCACCCAGGGAACAATCACGTGAACCGAAACACTGCACTGGCATCAATCACAAGGATGTCCTATCCTCCCTCAATTAGGAGACACACAATACTCGGTACACAATACTCCATAAGTGATCTCACAGAGCCCTAAAAAAACAAAAAGTAACACTGTGCCCCAAATGTAAAAATGTGTAATTCAATGTACATATCAGTCAGTCTCAACATAATATAAGTAAATAGTGGCATTGTACTTATTGACCAATTTGGTAAAAACTGAATCCATCACCTGCTGTTATCTTTGTTCTGAAAGCAATAAAAAAAAGTACATACTGTGAGCCAACAATAAATTCTGCTTAAGATTCACCATGAAAATGCCTGCTGTTTGTGATGATACAGACTTTTATAATCGCCCGGTTATTAGCACTTAAGTTTTCCACAACTCAAACTACACAATTGGACCTTGTCCTAGGATAAAAAAAAGATAACTTGGCATAGAACTGTAGTAGGAAGATATAAGAGTCAATAAAACATAAGACAAACGTAGCAGAATCAGCCATCAAGCCATCGTCTCTTCCTCACACATTCGATCTAAGTGCTACTGGAAGGTCATCAATTACTGTGAAGGTGGCTCTATGGTCAGCCATAAACTTTGATCACCCCAATAGGCAAGAAACCATCACCAGGGACTAGTACACCGATTGCCCAACACCAGACAGGCAGAGGAAAACGTGTCCAAGCGGATGCACAGAAGCTTGGATCAGCCATTCCAGGCATCTGTGGGGGAGGACCACAGTTAAGGGTCCCTCATGCTGGCTGCACAATTGGGGGGGATAATGTGACACAAGGTTGTGGAATATTCACCCCCAGCAGCCACTTGAGTGGAACTAGTGCCATGGATAATGAGAAAGTTCTGTGAACACAACCATATACAACGTTAATGACTAAATGTAAGGTCACTGGTCTCTGTGAAATGTTGTGATAAATATTTTGCACAGTTTTTTGTTGAAATGTAAACAATTATTGTGATTCATAAAAATGGCTAATCACTTTTTTTTTCCGTCTTGGCAATGAAAATTCCAAGTACTCAACCACATTGCTATATAAATCTCCACAATCTCTGTTCTAAAGAGATAAAAGGCATGTGTCTGCACAATATGTAATAAGGGACGAGTTACCAAACAATGGCGAATGTTAAGGTGGAGAACAGGGGGTGTTTGCTGACCAAACAAGATGCTGATGGGAATGAAGGGTGTAATACAAAATTGGTTGGCACCAACAATACTGCTGTGTGAGTATTAAGATGCTCAGGCACCAGCCTTTAAAGATTAGGGTTAAATCCAGGGATCCTAAGATAGGACATTTTGAGTAAAGGTCAGAGGATGTTGTAAAACATTAGATTGTATTGGGAATGAAAAACACATGCATGCCCAAGAACAAAAGGTATCCACCAATCATTGTTTCATACCCTTTAAAACACTGATGAGTTGACATGATTTACGTCGCTATGTTAAGTAATTATAATAACAAATCCAATAAGTGCAGGATTAAAGGGCCCAAATCGGGCCCTTTGAGCCAGCACTGCCATTCAAATGTTGCTCATGCTTACAACCCCAATTCTTCCTGTCTCTCTCCCCATAATCCCAGAATCCGCTAACTTGAGATCCCTATCAGCTCTCTCTTGAAAAGATACAGATAACCGGCCATCACACCGCCCTCAGCAGCAGAGAAATCACAGATTCACACTCTGAGAGAAAAGAGATTACCCACCACGTCCTCCGTAAATCAATTGCCTTTAAAACCCTTATTCCCAAACTGGTGCCCCTTGGATTCTGGACTCCCCCAAAAAATCGGGGAACGAGTTACCTGTCTAAAAAGCGTGTCCAATCACATAATAACTAATATGTTTCAAAAAGACCCCCTCTCATCCTTCTAACTCAAAAACTCCAAGATACAAAGCCCCAGCTGGCTCCATTCTCTCAGGATATGACAGCCCGTCCCCCGCCATCCTGGAATTAATCCTTGTAAACCTACGCTGCACTCCCACAATAGCAAGAATTCCTTCCTCAAATTAGGGGACCAAAACTGCAACACAATACTCCAGGTGTGGTCTCACATAGGGCCCTATACAACTGCTCTTCTGTTATGAAAGGGCATCATGCCAATTCCACTTTCTTTAAACTGCCCTGCTGTAACCTGCATGCTTAACTTTCATTGAACTGATGAGCAAGGCCCCCCAGAATATCCCGTTTGATACTTCCTCTTTTCCAACTTGGACACCATTTAGATAATATTCCCTTCCTGTATTTTGCTACCAAAGTGAATAACCTCAACATTTATTCCCACTTAAACGCATCTGCCATTTTTCTGCCCACTCACCCAAACCTGACCCAAGTCAACCCTGCATCTCACAGCATCCCTCCTCACATTTTTCACCACTGCCACCCACTTTGGTGTCCATCTGCAAATTGCCTAAGTTACTTTGATTCCCTTCATCTAAAGTCATAGGAATGTATATGTAAACCCAGGTAGGAGGCAATTTTTCTGAATTGTTTTTGGACGTTGAGAATGGTTATGTGATTTTTGCAAGTGATGCAAGAGTTTGGCAACTGAGTTTACTTTGATTTGTATAAAGATGGAAAAAGAAATGCATGAGTGAGTGAGGACGCATGGTTTGTGATGGATACAGTTAAATCTGTATTGGAGGATGGTTCTGAACATGAAATCCCCAGCACCAGAGGAATAGATTTAAAACCAACTAAGAAATCTGTTTATATTTGTGACTGAATTGCAGGCCACGCTTGTGGTAAAGAAGCAGCATCACTAAAATGCACTGTGAATGTGAGAGTGGTAGGTGGGTAGGCGCACACAACCAATCTTTTCTAGTTTGTCCAACTGTGGAAATTAACTGTTTATTTATTCTCATTTAAATGATGTCAGATTTTTTGTATTGTTGACTGAGCTTTAAGTATTTGGTATTTATTTTTTCTTATTTGTTTCAGATATGGAATGTGGATGGGAAAGAGATCAATATACTTAGAATTCCACATTAGTCCAATAGGGTTAAGTGTGGGAATCTCTACTCTGAATATACAAAATAAACCAATACCACATTTCCAGATTGAGGATTTTTTGAACATAAATGAATCATAGTAATTGTCAAATGGGAAATTAGAAATAGCTTTTTGGGATAGTTTTGGAACAATTGTGAACTTCCTTAACATATTTGTTTTTCTAAACACAATAATTCCCCAAAATAATTATATATTGACATATACAGATTTTGTGTATTTAGAGTTATTTTGGAAGTTTAGTTATGATACAATGCAATGTCTTTTGTAAAGTATAAAAATAACCAGACCCAAAGTACAAATATAAAAATTTGAAGAATTTGTATATCTTCCAATACAAATCTAATTGTGTGCTTAATTGAAATGCAAATGTGGAAATATCAGCTTAGATCAGGGACCTATGAATACTATCTCGTGGCAAATTCCAGAAGTGCAGACCCAAAGTCAGAATCAGTCCACCAACAATGGTCATTACAGGAGACGTGAATAACAAATATCTGCTCCGCCTTTTCATATGAACTCCTCCTGATCGACACACAACTAATCATAGAAAAAGAAAAAGATTGCAAAAAGTAAATTAATTTGAAAGACCCCTTGGTCATACAAAAAATAAATGAAATAATTGAGGTCTTTGTAACCTATTGAAAATATAATTAGAACCACCAGTGATATCTAGTGGTCTTATGGTGAATTACAAATAGCCATGATATACTGAAATTTTGGAAAATTTTTGCTAGAAAGGAATGTCTGCCTGCCCATGAGATGAGTACAGCCTTTCTATCCGCCAGCAACAACTCAGTGACCTCAGCACACAGTCCATTAACCGTAATCATTACTTGTCTAAGGACCATTGTGTGCATTGAATAAGAATACAATGCACGCGGAGCAGAATCACAGTGGGCAAGCCAATTGGACCAATGCAAATTTCGCTTGCGTCACTAATGAAGAGAACTGGCTGCCAAAGTTCTGTTTTTATTTGGATTTTAAAACAGTTTAGTTAATAGTGATAGCATAAAATAATCAGAACTTACAACTAAAGACGTTGTAAATGACACCCCATTCGTTGGTGTGTGGAATCGTGCTAACAATCATTGAAGATGAGTCAAGAGAATTAATCTAACAAAAACCAGCAAATAAGAAATTAGAAGGAGTAAAAAGAATCAATGTTTAAATTGACAATCCCCCTTAACCCCCATACACAGAAACAATGTAGAATTTTAACTTACTGCATGTTAACCAGGTTACAATAATGCAAAGCACACAAATATATAACATAATAAAGTAAATACCAGGTAATCCATGATCAAGCAAAAAAATGAAAAGAGTTGGTGGCCCACCAAAGAGCACAGTCCCCTAGAAGATCATAATTTAAACTGAATGAGTGGTTGATAGTGTTTTACAAGATTCTGACGTTGGCCGAGATGAATCTGGTTCTTGAACCTGGTGATCATGATTTAAAGTCCTGTAACTTCTATAGAAGTTGCAGAAAAAATACGAGTGGCCAGTATGGTGTGGTCGTGGATGACATTTAGGTCGTCTTTTTGAGGCAGTTGGCTCTCATAGATTCAAATTCAATTCAATTCAATTCACCTTTAATGTCATTGCACATATCCACGTATGGTACAAACGAAAAGCAGATATTAGCGTCAGTACGTAGTAAATAGCAATAAAGAAACAAATCCAGAATTCAGACAATGTTGACGGAGAGACGGAGAATTAACACGCAGGCCTCCGAATATCAGCAGCGTGGATGAGTGTTGTTGAATAAGCTGTTACCTCATCCTACTAAGTGCGGGACCAGATGCCTCCTGTACCACCGCCTGGAAGGTAGAATGGCAAAACACAGTCCCATGGTTAGGGTGGGAGGGTCCCTCTTGATGAACTTCTCCGGCCCGTCTCAGACACCATTTTCGATGGATGCCTCCAGTCAGGTGAGCCGTGGCATGACCGAAGATGTACTGGGCAAGTATTTTTAAACCACCCCGTTGTAGAGGGTCGTTCCTATCTGCTCTACGGGTGCAACGGCAGTACCGACCGTAAAAGCAGGAGGTGCAGGAAGGGGTATCGATGAAACAGCGGTAAAAAAGTTGGTCAGGAACTGGGGACAGGTGGGCTTTTTGTGCCTCCTCAGAAGTCAAATGGCGCTGCTGCGCCTTGTAATGAATCAGCTAGGAGGTTGTAGAGGGACCAGGACAGCAATCCTCGAGATGTGT
>CM069136.1:96195743-96266822 GCA_035221665.1 Okamejei kenojei | reverse complement strand
AGGATATTTCCCTTAGGACATTGAGGGAAGTTAGTGTAGAGAATAGCAGGAGCAAGACAGAAATATTTCAAATGCCATTAGAAACGGGGAATAGTGCCGGAGGATTGGCAGACTGCGCATGTTGTTCCATTGTTTAAAAAGGGATCAAAAGAAAAAACCTAGCAAATTCTAAACCGATTATTTGACGTCATGGTGGCAAATTTAGTGGGAAGGGATCCTTAGAGATAATATAAATAAGCATCTGGATAGAACATGGTCTGATCAGAACAGTCACACATGATTTGTGCCTGGAAGTCATGTATGACAAACTTTCCTTGAATTTTTTGAAGCGGTAACTAGGGAAAAAATTGATGAGGGTAAAGCAGTGATGTTTGTCCTATATGGATTTCAGTAAGGCCTTGACAAGGTTCCCATGAAGGTTGGTTAAGAAGGTTCAATCTTTGGGTTTAATGCAGAGTAGCAAGATGGATTCACAGTGGCTGAGGAGATGTCAGAGAGTAATGGTGGCGCTGTTTGTCAGGTTGAAGCCGGTGACCAGTGGGTGCCTCAGGATCTGTGTTGGGTCCACTGTTGATGTCATGTAACATCAATGATCTGGATGCTTGGTGGAAAATTGGATAAGTTAACTACGCAGATGAAACTAAGATAAGGTGGTGTTGTGGATCATGAATGTACATTTTAACAAAGTCTACATAGAAATTGGGCCATTGGAAAAGTGGGCTGAAAGATGGCAATGGAGTTTAAATGCAGTTCAGTGTGAAGTGCAACATCTTGGCAGGACAAATCAAATATAGGACGTACATGGAAATGGTAGGGAATTGAAGGAATGCTTTGGAACAGAGGATCTGTGCATAGTTCCCTGAATGTGGAAATCGCATGTAGATAGGGTGTAAAGAAAGCCTTTGTGTTCAGGCCTTTATAGATCAAGAGCATGAATAAGGAAGTGGGGAAGTAATGTTAAAGATTGTACAAGGCATTGGTAGACCAATTCTGAGACGGTGTACAATTTTGGTCGCCTAGTTATAGTAGGATGTCAACCTCAAAACTAGAGAGAGTACAGAGGAAATTTACTAGAATGTAGCCAGGGTTTTCCAGCAACTATGTTACAGAGAAATTTGAACAAGTTTAGGTCTTATTCTTTGGAGCGCAAGAAGGTAAAGGGGGCGATGGAGGTCTATTAAAATGATGAAGGGATAGGACAGAGTTAACGTGGATACTTTTTTCCCATTGGAGGGAAGGGAAGCTTCAACAAGAGGGCATGACATGAGAATTAAGGGACAGAAGTTACGGGGTAAAAGTTAGGGGAACTACTTTACTCTCACATAGGTGGATGGCTGTTGGAATGAAAGCTTCCAGACAGAATGGTGGAGGCAGGATCGATTATGCATTTTAAACATTTTAAGAAGTAAAGTGGATAGGTATATGGACGTGAAGGGAATGGAGGCGTATGGTCTGAGTGCAGGTAGATGGGACTAGGGGAAAACAAATGGTCGGCACGGACTGGAAGGGCCGAGAGGGCCTGTTTCTGTGCTGTAATTGTTATATGGTTATATGGTTATATGCTTAGGTCGAAAAACATTAGAGTCGATGCACTGGTCAGTTTGGACTTTAAGATATCGAAAGCAATCTAATGTTGCTGGAACCATGACCATGCTGTGTCCTTATTTGTCAGCTCCCGCAGTGTGGAGCTTAGTTCGCTGAGGTTTGGTATGAACTTGCCGAGATAGTTTACCATGCCCAGAAAACGCTGCAGGCCTTTCACACGTCTGTGGGGCAGGCATTTCTGTTGATGGCAGATAGCCTTCTTCGGATCGGGTTTGATACCCTAGGGAGTGGAAGATGTGGCCGACGAGGAATCCTCTGAACCCGGAACTTGAACTTGTCCAGGATTAAGCTTGGGTTGGATCTTGCTGCGCGATCCAAGATGGAGCCTGAGATTTGATCGTGCTCCGTTGCATCTTTGCCATATACACTAGGGTATCGTTGACATGATGGCACAAGGTAATGTCCCTCGAATAATAGCCCCATAGTTCTTTGGAAGACTTCACTGCAGAGTTGATTCCAAATGCATACTCTGATAACATGTATCTGCTGAATGGTGTAGGCAAATGTGGTGAGGTTTGATGACTCCTTGTCCACGGTATCTGTCTGCCGGATAGTTCTTTGCAATCGAGGACAGAAAATAAGGTGGCCGTTACCGACCTTTGCTGCAACAATCCTCGACCAGTCTTCATAGATGGTGTGGGTGCTTAATGGCAGTATACAGTTCTTTTGAGTTGAAGCACAAACTGATTTAATATTTTCCCTCATGACCGTGGCAATCCTGGTTGAATAATACCCAGTCGGTGGGGTCCTGACTGCTTCAAAATTATGCCTGTGGAGGCATGTCTTTCAGCGCAGTGTGAACCCTGTTTATTCATGCCAAATGTCAATCGGGTGGAGGTCGATAACGGGGTGTCACTTCGGGGTCCAGTAATAATCTTGTAATCAACGGGCAACTTGCCAGGTTGTGTCGAAAATAACAGGGAATTCATCAGTCAGGTCCAGGGAAATTTGCAGCTCGTGGACCACTTTTGTCAAAGGAGATCAGGCCCAAGTTCCTGACAGGACAGCCCGGTTGCCAAGCAATTAACTGAATTAAAGTCAAGACAAGAAGGTCCAAATTCCTCGTGGTTTTTTTCAGCACACATGTTCAAGTTGGTTTGCCCAAGGCCAGACCTTCCCTCCAAACGCATGTAGAAGAGGATTTGTCCATTGACATAGCTCGTTAGTTCTTATCCTTGTTGAAGTTGTTGATTGAACTAGTATTTACTTTCGCTCACCTGTCAATTCTGTGCCAAAATGAACGTTGTTTACAGTTACTGGTCACGGTCGAATCATAATTCTTAGCAGCAGCAAGCTGGAATGAGTAAACAGTCGGGTCCTCTTGTGAGTTAATTGGAGTCTATTCGTGGGCAGGATCGAGCTGGAATGAGGGAGTGAGATTGTTGCTAACTCGTCGCAAGAAGTTGAGATTAGACCTGGAGTTAATGAAGAAACTGCAGATGCTGGAGAATCGAGGGTTACACAAAAAGCTGGAGAAACTCAGCGGGTGCAGCAGCATCTAAGGAGCGAAGGAGATAGGCGACGTTTCGGGTCGAGACCCTTCTTCAGATTAGACCTGGAGCTAGGCGAATTCTTTCCACTGGCCCGACTTGCTGCCCGACATACAGAGGCAAAGTGATTTAACTTTTTACAGTAATTGCACGATTTACCAAAAGCGGGGCAAGCTGATTGTCTGCTGTGTAAGTAGTTGCAATTTGGTCATTTCTTTCTGAGGATCACACCAAGAGCCGCCTGTCTGCTTGGGTCATAAAATCGCCTGTTATCTGTGTTGGTTCGCATATAGGAGAGATAGTATTTGCCTAGTGAAGCCCGTCAGATTGACGGTTTTGGTTTCATGCGAACTGTCTAATAGGTTCTAATGGAATTCCGCTACCCCTGCATGCGTGTGCTGCTTCATCCAGAGTCAAATCTTGCCGTCTCAGAAGCTCTGATCTGAGCTTTAGGTCAAAAATGCAATTCACATAAAATGTCCCTTGTTAACTGATCTGTCAGCTGATCGCCGGCATATTTTTGAAATCCGCTGCGCTGGGGGCTAAAATACATTAAGTCTGAGATAAACGAGGTCTACTCGGTCACCAGGGAGTTTGATGGCGAGAAGAAAAATCTAGCCCTGTCCAAAAATGTGATTTGAGGGCCAGGTCACAGATCTGGCTAAATTTACGTCATCAGAACATTTGGGGTCATCAGAAGATCCAACTGCGGTTATTTCCTGGCCGTTGGCATCGAGGACTGCCGGAAGTATAACGGAATGTTCTTGATCGCCGAGTGGGCACCTGGGCCCAGCAAGGTTGAGTAGGAGAGAGGTCATTTGAAAGCATCAGGTTCATTTCGATGTGGTCAATGTTCATGTATGTGTCGGTTACACATTTTAAAACGTGGCCCAGTGTCGCTGAATATCCGCAATCAAAGACTAGAGGGTCAGGCTTTTTTCAACAGGACGGGCCAGCCGTGTCTATAAAGCCTCATAAAATAAAACTCACAAAAAGGTCAAACAAAAAAACCGTTATACAGAAGGATAGAATAAGAAAAAAAAAAAAATATAGAAAAAAAAAGTTTATTAAAAAATATTATATTTTAATTATATAATTATAATTAAATGAGATTAAGGATTGAATTTCTTAGTAGATGCCCGCTTCTGACGCCATGTAAATTACTTCCAGACTCAGTACATGATTCAAGCATATCTTTAATCAGCACTAAAACTTAACAACATGAAGGATGGTTAGTTATCAACACATCCTGGCTGCTCAGAATGTCGGTGCTGAGAAATAGTATTAGTATAAGTATTACAGTGGGGTGGAGTTAGAGATGCTGAATGGTGTGTGATTAGTTAACATGCAACATCAATCTACACATATGTTGGACATGTTTTCACTCCTGACGGTCTTAAACCTGATCCGAAGAAAACTGCTGCCATCACAGAAATGCCAGCCCCCACCAACGTGTTTAGCCTACAACGATTCCTGGGTATGGTGAACTATCTATGAAAGTTCATAACAAACCTCAGTGAACTGAGTTCGCCTCTGAGACAACTCACTCTGAAGGATACTGCCTGGTCCTGGATCCAGCAACACCAACAAGCATTTGACTCTTGAAAGTCGTGGCTGACCAGCGCTCCCACCTTGATGTTCTTCGACCTGAGGCGTCCTGTCACGGTTACCTGCGATGTAAACGATATGGGCTGGGCGCCGCCTGCCTGTCACGGACCTGCCTGAGTACGGACCAACCCCTCTCGCCATACCCACTTCTGACACCGTGTAGATAAGTAAACTGTACAATCTGGAGTTCAAGATCATCTTTAATCGGTACTCATATATATAGCGGTACAGCAGGTTGTTAGTTGTTAGTTCATTATTACCGCTTCCAAGACTGACCAGTATAGGAAGTGGGTGTTAGTATGAATCATATAGTAAGGTGGCGTTAGTGATGCTATTCTACTATGGTTGGTTCACATGCAATAACCAATCTACATCGTAGTAAAAACAGAAGATCAAATAAAATAAAATTGGAAACAATCTTATGACTGCACAAGAAAACCCTTTGAGCAAAGAACATTGTAAATCAAGGAGCTTGTCACATCTGTACACAGTTAGGTCATTGGAGCAAGGAGTGCTCAGTGAGAAGACAGAATATAGCAGAATGGAAGAAAAGGGGCAATAAAGAAAGTAATTAAAGGAACCCAGTAGCTGGTGTCAGAAGGAATGGGAACTAAGGAGAACTGAAACGGCACTAGGGAGATAAGAAACAAACTTATTGTGCAGGAGGTACTGGAGTTTGGAAAGGAGCTATTGTACTAACTTGTTACTAAGTTTGTGCCTGCAGGACAGTATAATCAACAGCATACTATTTGGGGAGTGAGGTAAAGAATATACAGACTCCTTGAGAATGGGCAGAAGGCAGCTCAAGTAATGTAGCTCCCCAGAAACAGGAAATAAACAACAAGAAGGAAATGATACTGTCCTGTCCCTTTAAGACAGATTTGGGAAGGCCAACATATAGAGAAAGCTGCTCCTCAGTATCCCTACTCCTTTGAAACTGACATCAAGGAAGAAGAAGAAGATGCCTGCTGTATGCCCAACTTTAACGTAATCTAGCTTGACACTAGTGATGGAAAGGAAAGTAGCACTATCCAATCTTTCCTAAAGGAACAACCCAGACAACCTAGGTCAACTATTGGTGCGAGTTGCACTTTAAAGAACTGAATTTGAATTCGAAAATAAACATTCCTCTGTGGTTCGGGGCAAAATATGCACGTGGCGCCTAAATTTAGTTATAAATAAATTTATTTGAAAGGGCTTATGGGATATGGTCCTAAAAATTGTTAGAGAATTGACTGATGACTTGGCATTCTTCTCTTGTCTCACCCTTAGGATGATCGAAGTTGGGACGGGACTATTTAGTTGCTCTCAAGAAAGGGACAGACCCTAGCAGATATCAGGAATTATGACATATCCTGGAAATGCAAGGTGGTAGTATAAAATGATGAGGTAGACTGAAAATGTATGAGTTCCCCTCGGAGAATCAATACTAACCATCTAAAAAAATAGTGGTAAAAGGAGACTAGTTATAAGAGAGATCCCCTATGGACTGAGAGCTGAGCCAACATACTAAGGAAGAAATACTGGAGGAAAAACCTATTGAATTAGAGGGAGAAACTTAAATAGGTGTTGCAATATCAGAGTTGATGTATTTGATCAGAGATTGTTTAACCCTTGACAGTAAAACGGCTTCTACTATCAAGGTGGAAAGAAATTATCCCTAGAATTGGCATTTTTAATTAGATTTATGATAAAACTGACAACATATGGAAATTGATTGATTAAATTAGAACAGCTGGGAATTCCACAGGAATTGGAATGAAATTGTGTTATCGGACACAATGCTGTGGAATGAGAAGGATGAGATTGGAACTGAAATATAAAATATTAAATTGAAGGCTGAGACTGAATTTAGTTGAATTGGAACATTCTTCATGGTTTGCTTTAAATAAGAGTCATGACGCCTGTAGGGAAATTTGGACTGAACCCAGCTGAAATTTATTTGATAAATCATCATCAGATATACATATTATAACACCGTGTGAATACGGAGAGAGCTAATTAGTGTTGATCCTAGGGTAGTAAAGACTATATTATAGAACAGAATAGTAATAGGATTACAGTGATAGAGTAGAATATAATAGAGCAGAATAGTGAAATGGAAAAGGGATAGTATTGCAGAATTACCATGAATGTATGGGAAAGCATTGGTACATGAGTGGGTAATTTGCTTTGTCCCAAGTTTTTCAGGAATTATAGGTTATAGGTTTGACTAAGTAAAGAGATGGAAGAATGGGCAACAACACAGATGGAGGGAATTTGCGCCCATGAAAACGCGAGAGGTGATGATTCATCAGACGGAAATTGTGAAGCTACGCCCACAAAAATTCGGGACGATTGACAAGATTTTGGGAAGAAACATCATCATCTTGTTGTTGTTGTTAATAGATGCAGAATGTAATAGACATACATAGGTACATCTGGTTATCTGATTATCTGACTATTTGGTTATAATAAATGATCATGGAAAACTTTATTGTCATTCAGACCTTGCGGCCTGAACAAAATGTTGTTGCCTGCTGTCATACATATAGTAAATAACAAAACACACAATAAACACATATTTAACATCCACCACAGTGAGTTCACCAGACACCTCCTCACTGTGATGGAAGGCAAAAATCTTGTCTTTGTCTCTTCCCTTCTTGTTCTTCCTCGTCCTCTGCGCTAAGGCGACCCGGGCCTCCGATGTTGTGACCGCACCGGGCGATGTAAATATGTCCCGCGGGTGAACCGCACTCCGCGCGTGGGACTGTTGAACTCCGCGGCCCGGGGCGGTCAAAGCCGCCGAAGCTGCCGCCCTCCAGTCCAGCGGACGCAGCTGTTGCCGCGGGAGCTCCGGAAAAACAGGTGACCCACCTGTGACCTGCGAGCTCCCGACGATGTCGTCCACTGGGCCCACGGCCGAACCTCCGAAGTTGCTGCCACTGCTACAGGAAAGCCACCACAGCTCCGAGTTGGGCCGCACCCGCAACAGCCCCGAAGTCCGCCAGCTCCGCGCTGGTAAGCCCTGGCTGGCTCTGCTTCCGGAGCCTCGAGGTTGGTCGCAGTTGGAGGCTGTCAGCTCTGCCATTAGGCCTCAGCGCAGACGGAGACGGAGACGGGGGATACGACAAGAAAAGTCGTGTCCCCCCAAACGGAAGAGACTAAAAATGTTTCTCCCACCCCTCCCACACACATACACTACATAACAACTCAAATTAACGCTAAAACAAGACAAGAAAACAACTAAAAAAAAGAAAAACAGACAGACTGCATGTGAGCTGCTGCCAGCAGGGCAGCGCTGCCACTCCCAGATTGTTTTTCATATATGATAAAAGGAAGAAATGTTAATTCTGGCCAAATTGGAGGCTAAAATTGAGTAAAGGCTTCTGGGCTGCTAGGCCATTTGGTCAATTTAAATGTACCTTCTGCAGAAATAAGACAAGCTGTAGAATGGTGCCAGTTTGTCTAGAACCTAGATAAGACTTGCAGGGAGAGAATGGAACATCTGCAGATACTGACAATTAGGTGCGAATTGCATGGAATGGATTGGATGAATACAAACCAGCCATACACATTGTACAAAGTGTTATAGAAGGAACTACAGATGCTGGAGAATCGAGGGTACACAAAAGGCTGGAGAAACTCAGCGGGTGCAACAGCATCTAAGGAGCGAAGGAGATAGGCGACGTTTCGGGTCGAGACCCTTCTTCAGACTGGTCAGGGATCAGGGAAAACGAGAGATATAGACGGTGATGTGGAGAGATAAAGAACAATGAATGAAAGATATGCAAAAAAGTATCAATGATAAAGGGAACAAGCCATTGTAAGCTGTTTATATTAGAGATATTAGAGATATATTTATATTAGAGTTTATATTAGAGATATATTAGAGATAATATATATAAGCATCTGGATAAACAGGGTCTGATCAGGAACAGTCAACATGGATTTGTGCCGGGAAGGTCATGTTTGACAAACCTTCTTGAATTTTTTGAAGCGGTAACTAGGGAAATTGATGAGGGTAAAGCAGTGGATGTTGTCTATATGGATTTCAGTAAGGCCTTTGACAAGGTTCCCCATGGAAGGTTGGTTAAGAAGGTTCAATCTTTGGGTGTTAATGGCGGAGTAGCAAGATGGATTCAACAGTGGCTGAATGGGAGATGTCAGAGAGTAATGGTGGATGGCTGTTTGTCAGGTTGGAAGCCGTGGGGTGCCTCGGGGATCTGTATTGGGTCCACTGTTGTTTGGCATGTACATCAATGATCTGGATGATGGGGTGGAAAATTGGATAAGTAAGTATGCAGATGATACTAAGATAGGTGGTGTTGTGGATAATGAAGTACATTTTCAAAGTCTACAGAGAGATTTGAGCCATTTGGAAAAGTGGGCTGAAAGATGGCAGATGGAGTTTAATGCTGTTAAGTGTGAAGTGCTACATCTTGGCAGGACAAATCAAAATAGGAAGTACATGGTACATGGTAGGGAATTGAGGAATGCTGTGGAACAGAGGGATCTAGGAATAACTGTGCATAGTTCCCTGAAGGTGGAATCGCATGTAGATAGGGTGGTAAAGAAAGCCTTTGGTGTGCTGGCCTTTATAAATCAGAGCATTGAATATAGGAGTAGGGAAGTAATGTTAAAATTGTACAAGGCGTTGGTAAGACCAATTCTGGAGTATGGTGTACAATTTTGGTCGCCTAGTTATAGGAAGGATGTCAACAAAATAGAGAGAGTACAGAGGAGATTTACTAGAATGTTGCCAGGGTTCCAGCAACTATGTTACAGAGAAAGGTTTGAACAAGTTAGGTCTTTATTCTTTGGAGCGCAGAAGGTTAAGGGGGGACTTGATTGAGGTCTTTAAAATGATGAAAGGGATAGACAGAGTTGAGTGGATACGTTTTTCCATTGAGGGCAGGGAAGATTCAAACAAGAGGGCATGACATGAGAATTAAGGGACAGAAGTTTCGGGGTAACGTGAGGGGGAACTTCTTTACTCAGAGGGTGGTGGCTGTGTGGAATGAGCTTCCAGCAGAAGTGGTGGAGGCAGGATCGATTTTAACATTTAAGAGTAAAGTGGATAGGTATATGGACGTGAAGGGAATGGAGGGGTATGGTCTGAGTGCAGGTAGATGGGACTAGGGGAAAACAAATGGTCGGCACGGACTGGAAGGACGAGAGGGCCTGTTTCCGTGCTGTAATTGTTATATGTTATATGGTTATATGTTTGTGGTGTGAAAATGAGAAGCTGGTGTGACTAGGGTGGGGGAGGGAGATAGAGAGAGAGGGAATGCCAGGGCCCAAGGGCTGAGGGAGAGGAGGGAAGGGGACGAGACAGCAAGGGTTAACAGAATTGAGAAAATTAAACGTTCAAGTTGTTTGAAAGCTTTACTTTGCTAGATGTTGATTGGATTAAGTATTGAGCCTTGTCTGGGTTTCTTGAATATCTGGGCAAATGTTGCTATGTTTGCTTCCTTTCAGAAATTCTGTTTGAATACATTGTATTAGTCACTGTATTATTGGGTTAGGGAAATGTCTATCATGTACTGCGCTAATCGATATCTGTTATTGGACTGTAAAGAGACCACCCCCATGTGGTTTGGTGAATGCTTGGGACTGCGTGACCTTCTGGCGTGTCTCTGCTTCAATGAGGCTGAAGAGGGCTTGGCCAGGCAGATACGAGGTTCAAACCCACGGTGGTTAGGTGTAGTAGTGGGAACTGTAATTGTGTTTTCTCAAAATAAAGGTTAGTTGTGCAAATGCTTGACTCAGTGATTCTTGGCTGAAACTAGACTGGGGGGAAGCTTGTAACGAGCTTTTTACTGTGTTTATAGCCTTCTAAATAACTTCAATTGGTCTTTAATTGTAAATAAGGATAAAACAATGTTAAGCATTTGGCCTGACAAGGCATTAAAGCATACAATAGGCATCGAATCAAACACTTTTACCACTGCAGTACCTCTGAGAGGTCATTCCAAAATGAGAAGTGATTTGTAGTTCAGCAACTTAAGAAAGAAAATTATCTCCAGCATTTTGGAGAGTGTGCACTTTGTATTGATTTTTCACTGAATAAACGTACAGTTCATCTCATCCCACAATGACACTAAGGCTAATGTCAACCATAATTCTGTGTGTCATTCTGCACCAACTGTAGACTAATGGTGATGAATAACTATTCATTCATTCATTAAAATGCTATTCTGGTGTTGTTTCCCATTGGTGGGTAGTGCATGATAGAGTATGAGTGAGGAAATTGCTTCAAACAGTGAAGACAATTAAAAAGGACCTTTATGTTTTACCCCAGTTTTGCTGGATGGAAGGGTCATTTACAATCCACAGAAGACTTTACCTTTTGCAGTATTATGATGTCGTAAAAGCTGGTGTGGCAGGATAGGTTGATGAGGAAAGGTATGTTGGTCGATGGGGGTGCTGCGAGTCGGCTGTCCTGCCAGCAGCATGTTCGTTATTTTGACTTTTTTTGTTTTTTAAAAAATGTGTTTAATGTTAGTTTAGGTGTCTCATGGTGTGTCTTGTGTGGGGGTGGTAAAGGGGGGAAAGGGGAAAATAATTTTCGGTCGCCTCCTCGACTGAGAGGCTACCTTTTTCATGGATTGGAGCGGCCTTTCCCGGAGTCGGGCCCGGAGCATCAGCAGCAGGCGCAGCGTGGATATTTCCATCGCGGAGCGGGGCGAACCCTTGCCGGGCGTCACCAGAAAGGAGTGCTCCGATCACTGGCCTGGTGACTTTGGCATCATGGGGTTGTGGTCTGTGGAGCTTCTGGCCGCGGGCAAGGTGAGGACTTTACATCGGGAGTCTGGGATCTCTTGCCGGGGATCACCAGAGAAGAGCTCCGACCGCCAGCCTGTGGCCTATAACATCCTGAAGCTGCGGTCTCCGGAAGGAAAGTGCCTCTAAGCCGCGGAGTGTGTTTGACCATCCCAACGTTGGAGTATTGATCATTAAAACGAGAAGGCCTGTACATCGGGCCATCCGTAGTGGTGACTACGGAGGATTTATGGCCCTGACCACGGCTGAAGAAAGGAGGAGGACTGGCTGAACTTTGTTGCCTTCCACCACAGTGAAGAATGCTGTGGTGGATGTTTGTGTTAAATCTTATTGTGTATTGTGTGCTCTTTTTAAGTGCATCGTTGCTGGCAAATTCATTTCACTGCACCTTTGGGTGCATGTGATGAATAAAATTGACTTTGACTTTGACTTTGACTCTGTATGCTCTGGGAATTACTTATTTTGATTCAATTCTGAAATAAGCATATTCTGGTGAACCTTACACAGTAGTGTGGTAAGGTTCCATGTGTAATTGCACTGAGATAAAATGGTCACAATGGCTTGAAAATCTTGCTTCTCTAATAATTCCTCACACATGCACCAACAAGCAGCAAATGGCAATGTCATTTTTCCGGTCTTTTTTTTTAGTGTGTCCCAATGTGTGCTTTTAATGTTTATCTGTGTGTCTTGTGTGGGGGGTGGTGTGGGGGGGGTAAGGGGGAAACCGCTTTTATCGCCTCCTCCATGGAGAGGCGACTTTTCCCATGTCACCTCCCTCGCGGCCTAACACAGTGCAGCCTTTCCTGGAGATGCACCCGGGGCTCAGCAGCGGGCGCAGCGTGGACTCTTTCGTCACCGAGCGGGCGGGCCCTCGCCGGGGGTCGCTGGAGGGGAGCGCTCTGTTCGCTGGCCCGCGGCAGCCTGAAGCCGCGGTCTGTGAAGCTCCAGCTGGCGCGGCGTCCGAAGCCTGGGATCGCTCGTTGGGGACCCCGGAGGAGAAGGGCTCCGACCGCCGGCCCGCGGCCTACTTCTAACGGCGTGCGCGGCGGGGACTTACCATCGGAGCGGGATCCCTCACCGGGGATCCCTGGAGAGGCGCTCCGATCGCCAGCCCATGGCCTACATCATCCAGAAGCCGCGGACTGCAGTACTTCCAGCGGGTGTGGCATCCAGAGCCCACGGCCTACTTCTAACTGCGGGCACGGCGGGGACTTGCCATCCGGAGCGGGATCCCTCGCCGGGGACCCCTGGAGAGGAGCTCCGACCGCTGGCGCTGTGGTCTGCGGTGCTTCTGGCTGCGGCGTGGCGGGGACTTTAGATCTTTGACCACCGGCCTGCGGCCTACACCATCTTGAAGCTGCGGTCTCCGGTAGCGAAGCACCGATTCAGGACTTACCTTGTCTGCTCATCTGGCCGCCTGCAGCAGCGACTGCGGAGGGTTGTGGTCTCGACCACGGGGGTAAATGGAGGAGGACTGACCAAACTTTGTGCCTTCCACCACAGTGAAGAATGCTGCGGTGAATGTTTCTGTTAAATTTTTATCGTGTATTGTGTGTTCTTTTTTTTTAAATTGTACCGCTGCTGGCAAGTTCATTTCACTGCACTTTACATGCATGTGATGAATAAATCTGACTTGACTTGACTTGCGAGTGCGTGGACAGTATATCAGAGATTACAATTTGATATTTCTTGCCATTTTACATTAACTTTAGGGAATAATCATTTAAAATCAAACACTTTCTTTTCAAAGAACCAAAATTGCAATTTTAATCAAGCTCTTTGGGCAAATGTAAATGCTGGAGGTTAATTTTTCAGATGGCAAAAATATGTTTTTTGATTGTCAGCCATTTAATATCTTTCACTTTAATCCACTTGTAGTTTACAAGTCAAGCTGGAATCATTGACTGAATATTAAAAACAATTTGGAAAAAAGTGTTTGCTCAGTGATTTTAATGCCAGCAAATTGTTAACAATGAATTCCAGTGAATTCCTTTGTCACACAGAAATGTTGCCATTTCAATTATCCTCTCATGAATAAATTATACCATTTTGTATTACAGCAGTTACTTTGATTAATATTTTGGTCAAATGAAGAAATAAATTGGTGTCATTTGACAGAACAGTCAAAAATAAAGAAAACAAATCACTCATGGAACCAAATTGCTGTTGACAATTCAGACGTAATTTATTGCTTTGAAAGAAAGCAAGTTAATAAACAGTGGAGACAATTTTAACAAATCACATTTTGTATTTGAGAATGAAAATAATTGTAGCGTCTATAGAAGAGCAGTCTCTTTTGTACATGAAAAACTTACCTAGAAATACTCTTATAGAACAAAAATCAAAAGAGTCAAAAGTGCTTTCTTGTCATGTTCCAAAACAGAACAATGCAATTCTTACTTACAGCAGCACAACAGATACATAAGCATAGTATCCTCAAAAACACATAATAAACAAAAAGCTCAGAATATAGGTATTAAAATAATCAAACAATCAATTAAGTAAACAAACAATAAGAGTGCAAAGACAAAAAATCTTCAATAAAAATCCCACATGAAAGCAATGCAAACTGCTGTGTAAACCCCAACCAAAGATTTAAAAAGGCTATTCATTCCCAAATCTTCAGCAATGGACTGGGACCAACAAAGCAAGGAACAGTTTTTGACTCTTACCAATACCATATTAGCAAGTGGGTTTCCGTACCATCACCATTAATCCCAAGGTGTTACTACTTCCGCGCTCTGAATTTACTCTTCATTTCCTTAAGTGCCATCATAGTATTAATGGTATCGCAAGTCAATTGAGAGCCAAGAGTGTTTAACTGGCATATATACACTAAAATATCAAAAAATGCAGACCATCAATGATAGGACTTCTGGTAATCATGAAGAAATTTGTAAATTTCCATTACTACTCCTATTTTTACATTAGGAGTTTAATTTGAAAATTAAATACATATATGCATTACCAATAATTATGGGAAGGATCAATGAATATCTGAAAGGGATATCTGAAACAGCCTTGTCCAGCAATTACTACATTCTACCATTAGATGTCATGAGTACAGAACCTCCAACACTTAACAAGGCACCAGCACAGAAGTGGGACATAAATAATGCATAAGCTATACTACCAGAATATTAAAGAAGGCAAACTGACATGATGTATACCTTACTACAATCAATCTTTATTCTCTGTTATATTAACAATTTAGGTATTCCATACTCTCAAAGATGTGCGATAAAACTTTAATAACCAATGGTCAAGACTTGGAGATGTGCCACTTCTGCATGGGAGGATAAGATTTAATTCCAGCAAATATTCTTCACTGTGGGCTTCATCCCCCTAAAGGTAACATAATATTTTCACACCACTGATGTGTTTCATACCTAAAAGAACCCAACATCAATACAAAATAAATCAATTCATGATATTGAAGGAAGGACAGATAGATTCAATAAAGATTTCTCTACTCTTTCATGAACACCGTGTGTGCCTTGAAACAAAGTCTTCAGGAATGCAAATATGACAGCTTTTTTGCAGCATGCAATTAGTTGAATTGCATATATTTCATGACAGCTACCATGTTATAATGTGCAATTAGCATATTTGTCTTGTTATGTCATCTTGTCAATGGGATATTCTGTTGCTGTGGGACTTGCTATCTATGCTGGTGATTAGGCACACTTCCAAGACTGCAGTTTGTACTCATTACTACCTCAGCTGATGTTTTTCCCTTTCTCATACCCTCGCACAAAAAAAAATTTAAATCCAAAATAAAATCTTTGAGGGTCGGCTACAATATTCCACTAAGCTGAATGCGAACTAAATGTACATTTATTAATTTCCCATCTCAATGAGCACATTCCTACATGGGGTTAGAAAAAGTCATACAGATGTTTGTTAGTGTTTAATGTTTGATGTTTATCATTGAGATATCATTGAAATTAAGCAAAAAAGGAATATTTCTTGCCAACATGTGGATTGTTTTTTGGAAGCATTTTTTCATTCTCTCTCCTACTCAGTATCCTTCATTTTTTTCTTGTGTATTCTCTCTGAACCTTTTTCTTCAACAAAGGCAAAATACTACATTTATTGGAGACCAAAATTATAAATGAAATATGCTTGTAAAGCTCTATTGGATCAGCTGCATCTGTGAAGGGAGAAACATAATTTATCAGAACTAGAAAAATATTAGAATTAAAGCAAAACTAGACCAGGATAGGTGTCTTGCAGGTTGTTTCCTGACTCTCTGGAGCCTATCCTTTGCCCATGAGGCAATTGTGTGGACTATGATGTAACAATCGCCACATACTTGATGAGTCCAGCTTCAGTGCAACACAAGTAACACAGTGCTATTCAAGACAAGGCTGTGTGCTTGTTTCATACACTGAACATCATCCTTTTCACCACTGGCACACTGTGACTGCAACATGAGATGCAAACACCATCCTAATTTATGATTTCTGTGGCCAAAAAACACACATCGGCCCACTGAGTCCACACCGACCAACGATCTCTACACACTAACACTATCTTACACACACTAGGGACATTTGTACACATACGCCAAGCCAATTAATGTAGAAACCAGTATGTCTTTGGAGTGTGGGAGGAAACGAAAGATCTCGGAGAAAACCCACGCGGTCACGGGGAGAACGTACAAACTCCGTACAGACAGCACCCGTAGTCAGGACCGAACCCAGTTCTTTGACCTTGCGCTATAAGGCAGCAACTCCACCGTGCCGTCCCTTGGGAACATCACACATTACATGTACCCCCAAAGTCATACTACATCCTGAACTGAAAATAAAATGTGAAACAATAATGTTCCTTCACTACTGCTATTTCTAAATGTTGGAACTCCCTATCTGGTAACAATAGACAATAGACAATAGACAAAAGGTGCAGGAGTAGGCCATTTGGCCTTTCGAGCCAGCACCGTCATTCAACGTGATCATGGCTGATCATCCCCAATCAGTACCTCGTTCCTGCCTTCTCCCCATATCCCCTGACTCCGCTATTTTTAAGAGCCCTATCTAGCTCTCTCTTGAAAGCATCCAGAGAACCTGCCTCCACCGCCCTCTGAGGCAGAGAATTCCACAGACTCACCGCTCTCTGTGAGTAACACCATGGGAGTACCTTTAGAAGAAGAACTCCAGTGGTTATAGAAGGTAGTTCACTACCTTCTTATTAAGGGCAATTTGAATCCCACCATGTAAGCTGATTATATTAATTTAAAGTATTTAAATCAAAATGAAATTTAAAAAAGAGAACCCATCTCAGCAACAATATTACCAAATGACTGAGTTGTTGTGAAAACTTTTTTTAGTTCACTAAGGAACATCAAGAAAGAAAATTTGCCTTGTAAAGTAGCACAGTTTGTAGAGCAGCTGCCTCACATCTCCAGTGAACCTAGTTCGATCCTGACCTTGGTTGCTGTATGGTTCTACCTATGATCGCTTGGGTTATTCCCAGGTCCTCCAGTTTTCTCCCACATGCCATGGACGTGTAGTTGGTAGGTTAGTTAGTCACGGGAAGTTGCCTCAAATGTGGGGAAATGGTGAAGAGTGAGAGTTCTGTGTCAACAGAAAATGTGGAGACAGACTACATCATCAAAGGTCAGATTATTGAAGAGTAAAAAGAGACCCAAAGATGTAACATTTATTCCAAGTGTTTAAGAAGGAACTGCAGATGCTGGAAAATCGAAGGTAGACAAAAATGCTGGAGAAACTCAGCGGGTGCGGCAGCATCTATAGAGCGAAGGAAATAGGCAACGTTTCGGGCCAAAACCCTTCTTCAAACTGATGTAGGGTGGGGGGAGGGCGGGAAGAAGAAAGGAAGAGGAGGAGCCAGAGGGCTGAGGGAGATCTGAGGAGACAGTGAAGGCTAACAGAAATTGGAGAAGTCAATGTTCATACCGCTGGGGTATAAACTGCCCAAGCGAAATACGAGGTGCTGCTCCTCCAATTTCCGGTGGTCTTCACTCTGGCCATGGAGGAGGCCCAGGACAGAAAGGCGGATTCAGAATGGGAGGGGAAGTTGAAATGCTGAGCCACCAGGAGATCAGGTTGGTTATTGCGGACCAAGCAGAGGTGTTCAGCGAAGCGATCGCTTGGTCTCTCCGATGTAGATCAGCTGACATCTAGAGCAGTGGATGCAATAGATGAGGTTGGAGGAGGTGCAGGTGAACAACTGCTTGGGTCCTTGAATGGAGTCAAAGGGGGAGGTAAAGCGACAAGTGTAGCATTTCTTGCGGTTGCAAGGGAAAGTGCCCGAGGAGGAGGTGGTACGAATTGACCAGGGAGTTATGGAAGGAGCGGTCTTTGCAGAAAGCAGACAGGGGAGGAGAAGGGAGGATGTGGCAAGTGGTGGGCTCACGTTGGAGGTGGCAAAAATGACGGAGGATTATTTGTTGTATGTGACGGCTAGTAGGGTGGAAGGTGAGGACTAGGGGGACTCTGCCCTTGTTACGAGTGAGGGGATGGGGAGAGGGAGCAGTGTTATGGGGTATGGAAGAAACACTGGTGAGAGCCTCATCTATAATAGGGGAGAGGAACCCCCGTTCCCTGAAGAATGAGGACATCTCCGATGCCCTGGTGTGGAACACCTCATCCTGGGATCAGATGCGGCGTAGACGGAGGAATTGGGAGTTGGGGATGGAGTCCTTACAGGAAGCAGGGTGGGAAGAAGTGTAGTCTAGATAGCCAAGGGAGTCAGTGGGCTTATAGTGGATGTCGGTCAGAAGTCTATCACCTGCGATGGAGATAGTGAGGTCAAGAAATGGTAGGGTAGTGTCGGAAATGGTTCAGGTGTATTTGAGTGCCGGATGGAAGTTAGTGGTGAAATGGATGAAGTCAGTGAGTTCTGTGTGGGTGCAGGAGGTAGCACCAATGCAGCCATTGATTTAGTGGAGGTATAGCTTGGGGATGGGGCCCTGGTACATCTCGAACAAGGATTGTTCGACATACCTTACAAAGAAGCAGGCATAGCTAGGGCCCATGCGTGTGCCCATAGCTACGCTTTGTATATGGAGGAAATGGGAGGATTCAGACGAAAAGTTAATAAGGGTAAGGACCAGCTCCGCTAGGCGGAGGAGAGTATCTGTAGATGGGGATTGGTTGGTTCTCCGGTCGAGGAAGAAACGGAGGGCTTTGAGATTCTCCTGGTGGGGGATGGAGGTGTTGAGTGACTGAACATCCATGGTGAAGATGACAGGATGAGGGCCTAGAGAACAGAATTCCCGGAGATGACGGAGAGTATCTGAGGTGTCTTGAACATAGGTAGGGAGGGATTTAACCAGGGGGGGATAGGACGGAGTTGAGGTATGTGGAAATATGTTCGGTAGGGCATGAACAGGCAGAGACAATGGGTTTACCAGGACAGTCAGGTTTGTGGATTTTGAGGAGAAAGTAAAATCGGGCTTTGCGGGGCTGGGGAACGATGAGGTTGGAGGCTTGTGGGGGCAGGGAGCCGGAGTTGATGAAGTCAGTGATGGTGCTAGAAATAGTGGCTTGGGGCTCATCTGTGGGGTCATGGTCCAAGGATATGTAGGAGGAGGTGTCTGAGAGTTGGCGCGTGGCCTCAGCCTTGTAGAGATCAGCGCGCCAGACTACCAAGGCACTTCCCTTGTTGGCGGGTTTGATAACCTTGTCTGGGTTGTTGCGGAGTGAGTGGATGGCTGTACATTCAGGGGGGGAGAGGTTAGAGTGAGACAGAGGAGTGGAGAAGTGGAGGCGGTTGATGTCCCGCCGGCAGTTTAAAATAAAAAGGTCTAAAGCCGGAAGATGGCCATGGGGGGGGGGGGGGGGGTGTCCAAGAGGAGGGGGTCTGTTGGAGATGGGAAACAGGATCACCAATGGGGGACGAGGACTCCTTCCCATGGAAGAATGCTGTGAGGTGGAGGCAACGGAGGAAGAGCTCCAAATCGTGGCGGGGGTGGAACTCATTGAGGTGGGGATGGAGGGGGACAAAGGTGAGGTCTCTGCTGATGGCAGACTGTTTGGTATCTGAGAGGGGGATGGTGAACACACGGCAAGGATAGGGGTTTGGACCGAAGGAAGGCAGGTGAGTGGACTGAGGCCGAGGCGATGTCTGATGGGGGGGTGGTGGTGGGTGGTCAGAGAGGAGGGGGTATGAGGACTGTAGTGTGGGTGTGGAAGTGCTGGGGTCACATGGTTTGAGGGGGATGGGGATGATCCAGTGGAACAGCCACTGATGTTACCAAGGTTGGGGAGACTAGCGCTAGGACCCAGCGCAGTCAAACCTAGGGGAGTGGGCGCCTGCAGCGTGGAAGCTTCAGGCCTGGTCCTGTGTCCAGGCTGCAGGTGAGACGACGGCTGCGGGCTGCTAAAGGGCAGTGGAGTGGCGAGGTTCAGTGGAATCGATGGTGGAAGTCCGCGGGTAGTGTAGTCCGGGTCAGCGGGCGAAGCGTGGGAGGTCCCGGTGGGCGGATGGTTAGTGGGGCGGCGGTCACGTTATGGTGGCGATAGTTGGAGGAATTGGGGAGGGGGAGATAGTCAGAGTTACCGGTGAGGCAGCGAGGCTCGACGTCATCGGCGGCAGCATTGACGTGGAGGTCGGTGAATGCAGCTTCCTGGTGAGTGCTCCTCGTGGCCAAGATGGCGTTGTAGGACTCAGGCGGGCGGCACAAGCCAGTGTTGGGGCCCGGGGCCTGCAGGCAGTTGAGTCGCGGAGTGTCGGTGGCAGGAGCAGGCTGGAGGTGGGCTAGTTTCAGGTCCTTGGTGAAGTTAAAGGTGGGCCAGGAATCGTTGATTGAAGTGGTTCTTCCGGAGGATAAAGTAGAATTGGGGTGCGTTGCAGGTCTGGGTGAGTGAGGCCCGAAGTTTCGGGAGAATTCCAAGCATGTTTTTACCTTGATACTGGAGGTGGAACAGAATTCATTATCGTACTGGTAGATCTTCAGGGGGGGATGATTGATGGAGGAAGAATGGGGGAAGAATTAAATGGGATTAGTGTAGGATTCAGATTCATAACAATAGGCGTCTTATAGTTGGCATTGACTCACTGGGCCAAAGGGCCTATATCCATACTGTGTCTTTATGCATGCATGTGGATGCAGACCCAAAAATGTGCTTGGCTGTTAATTGCCTCCTCAGTTCATGGCCAACGAGTGATGGTCAATGAATGAATTGATGCCATTGCATCAACAGTGACTTCATTAAAGTCTTGAAAAAGTTTGTGTTTGGAAGTAAGACTGTTGACCAGATGAAAGGATAAGCGATTGGGAACGTCTGGAGAGGGGTTAGTAATCTGGGAAAGTGCAGAGCCCACTTAAAATTCACCTTTTTAAAAACATGTTTAGTTATTTTTTTATTTTCTTAACCAGTTTTAATTTTCAGAATATCTATAACTGTTTCTATGGAAACAAAAAGAACAATCGAACTGTGCTTTACACCAAGACCTAGTGCTCTGGGGGGTAGTTAAGATTCAAGAGTATTTAATTGTCAACTGTACTAGCCATATACGGCTGGATCTGAACAGGCCCATTCGCACATCAACATGAAAATAAATATATTATTATCAATAATACAATAAAGTCATAACTGTAATAATAGGTAACCATGATAGTACAAAACCAACATCCTAAGTGCAACCAAAAACATAGTCCATAGAAGATCATTGTTGCTGAGGTAGTGATTAGCATTGTGCAGTGTTCAAGAGCATGATGATTGCTGGAATGAAGCTGTTTTTGTACCTGGGGGTGGTATGCAGGCTCTTGTGCCTTATTTCTGATGGTAGTGGCAAAATGAGTGTGGACAGGTTTGTGTGGGTATTTGATGATATTGGCTGAACTTTTGAGGCAGTACTTTCTATAGATATTTTTGATGGTTTGGAGATCAGTACCTGTGATACTGAAAGAGTCCATCACTTTCTGAAGCCTCCTTCACTCCTGGGCAGTTCAAGTTACTGAACCAGACCATGATGTAACCAGTAAGTATGCTCCCTACCAAGCACCTCTATAAGTTCCTCAATGTTATTCAGTCCAAGTTAGAACTTCAATGATATGCAGACCAATAACTTGCCACAGTTAGCACCTCAGTTTATAACTCAATGGTGTAAATGGTCAATCTTTAGTGTCCAAAACCAATGATCCTGGGTGGCAAAGAACTGCAGGAAGTATCTCCAGGTGGCAAATGGCAGATCACAATCAAGGGACATCTTGCATCTTGATCAACAAATATATTTGGCAAATAAATATTCAGTTCACAGAGAGAATCTGTACCTCTAAGGGTGGCACAGTGGCAAAACTGGTAGAGTGCTGCCTCACTGTGGAGAGACCTGGGTTTGCTCCTGACCTTGGGTACTGTCCAGTGTGGAGTTGGTTTCCACATGACTTCATGGGTTTCCTCCCACATCCTAAAGACATGTGGTTTGTAGGTTAATTGTGTATTAGGAATGGATGAGAAAGTGGGATAACTTAGAACTAGTGCGAATGGTAATCAATGGTTGGCGTGGACAAGGTGACCAAAAGGCCCTGCTTCATGCTGTATCTAAATCAACTCCAAACTAAACAATCCCATTGTTATGTTAAGGAAGAAAAGCCAATATCTGTACCTCTTTTATTGCCATCCAACACAATCATTGTTCCATCTGAATGCCTCCAAAAATCTAACCCCACAATTCGTATCAGTTCTTTACAATCTAATTAGAGAAGCAGATGGAAATAGCCATAGCACAGTGACTTGGGACAGTAGATTGATTTTATTTTGCCAGTAGAAATGCAGAGAAACCAAATATTTACCTCAGTTCAGGAAGGCTTACATTTTGCAGAGGATTGCAGTGTTTAATAAATATTGTCATGCAAATTAAAATACTCTAGTTTAACAGCTCTCTTAGTGATGTGCTCATTCATCACCTTCAGTTGTCAGCCAGTTTAACCACCAATATTTTAAGGACAGATAAGTTAAAAGCATGTCTTAATAAATTTGTATTGCATGTTTGTAGAGACCTATTGGGAAATATATTTTCAACTGATAAAATATTTCAATTGCACATTATCTGGCTCAAGCAGGAAACACATTCTAGTTTTATGATACCAGAAAACAAATTAAGTGGACAATGTAGTGCATAAATCTGTTAGTTTGATGATTTTTGAGCATTTTCAGAGATGTCTGTGTCAAGTACTCCCAGGATAGCAAAAGCATCTAAATGCAAAATAGCCCATTTCAATAACATGCTCAACCTCAAATTTGAAAGAGTACATCAATGTGTTTATTTTCCATGTTTTCGTCCTTTCTATGCAAGTTGATTCAGTCCGTTATTTGAGGCATTAAAATTACTCTATCTTAATCAAATAATTTATTATACCTAAGCTGGGGCAATAAATTATGTTGAAACCTATGTGATCTTAGAGTGTAAGATTATCATGGGGACATTGGTGCAAGAATTGTGCTGTTTCCGTCAAAAAGGAGTGTACAATGTTAAATTTATTGATACATATTTGTGAAGAGCAAAGCTCCTTCATTAAGATCGCAAAGTGAGATAAATATAACCACCGAAAATTGTACAACAACTTCTCAATATGAGCTAATGCTGTTAATTTGTGCTGTTTTGGTGTATGATAGGTGAGAATGAAATTATCTAGATATTCATTATTATGTTGCCATGGCAAATGTGCTTTCCAGTCACATCAACACATTAATTCTGGGTCCATCACATGCACATCTCTCCCTACTATCAAAAGCATCTATAGGAAGTGCTGCCTCAATATGTGGCATCTATTATCAAGGACTCTCGCCATCTGGAACATGTCCTCATCTCACTGCTACCAACGGGCAGAAAGAGTAGATGTCTGAAGTGGCACATAACCAGGTTCAAGAACAACTACTTTCCTACATCAAGTTCTTAAGCCAACACACATGACTGGGGGAAGCACAATGACGCAATGGTAGTGTTGCTACCTTACAGTGTTAGAAACTTGGGTTTGATCCTGACTACAGGTACTGTCTGTACAGAGTTTGTACATTCTCTCCGTGACCGTGCGGATTTTACCCAGGTGCTCCGGTTTCCTTCCACAGTCCAAAGATGTACAGGTTTGTAGGTTAATGGGCTTCAGTAAACATTGTAAACTGTCCCCAATGTGTAGGATAGTGTTGGTATATGGGGATCACAGGTTGTCATGGACCTGATGGCCCAAGGGCCTGTTACAGTGCGGCATCTCTAAACTAAACTATACTAACTTAAATCCTAATCTTCGACATTATGGATCACCTCTTGCACTGCCATGAACTTGTTTGTTTTACTAATTGTGTTCCGCATGTATGTCTTTCTTTTCACAGACTTCTTTTCATTCTACTTTCTTGGAGAATTTTATATGTAATTTATGTATAATTTATGTTTTTATGTGTTTCTCTGTGACTATGTGCCTATGATGCTGCTCCAAACAATACAATAGTTGTAGCTGTGTCTTACATGTGCATGTGGCAATTAATTCAATTTGATTTGACTTCTACCCTGCTTTTTAAACTCAAGTCAATGGAATTTAATTCGGAGGCAGAGAACACTGTGCTGTTGTTAATATAAGGTGTGCTTAATACTGGCTGATACACTTGGAAAACCGTCAAGGAACCTAAGCATAATTTCTTGGATTTGAGTACAATTTTAACTTCTTGGTGATGGTATAAAGTGTATGACATGTGTATGGTCAACTATTGAACACATCTTGCAGTGTACTTGTCTATTATAGTAACAGCAGCTAAAGTATTAAATGGATGGCTGAGTTTTATGCTATCACCAGAAGTCAAAATAAATCCCTTCAAATGTACTTTGCAGTGCTCTAGAGTCACAATGTATTCTGGTATTCCAGGAATTAATGGGATTTGTAAGACATTGTACCTTGATACAGTAATGCCATATTGAAATGCAACAGATCAAGGTAGTATCTGTGGAGAATATAACAGTGTTAAAATCTTAAGTTGATAATGTTTCATAGGAATTTCTAACATGGAGCCACAAGAGATTGCAGATGCTAGAATCTGGAGCAACAAACTACCTGCTGGGGGAGTTCAGCTGGTTGAGCAGCATCTGTGGAGGAAAGGAATTGTCAATGTTTCTGTTTGAGACCTTGCATCAAGGTTAAGAGTGGAGAGGAAGAATGCCAGTAGGCCAAAAATGAGAGAGGTGGAGTGCTGTAGGTGATTGATGAACCAAAAACAGGTAAAGCATGATGGCAGAATTTAATTTAATTTAATATTTTATTGTCACATGTGTTACGACTCCCGAATGCAGGTACTTCAGAGTCAAACCATTCAAGGACAAGAATAAACTAATAAACAAAGATAACAGTGCTCCAGCCAGCCTCGCAATGGGCCGTCGAACTAGAGTCTCTAACCTGCCTAAATGGAAATAACCCTTAAAGAAAATACACAAAAACCCTCAGGTCAGCCCTTATCCGTCCCAATTCAATATCAATTGACAAATGTAGCTAATAATACACAAAGTTCTATGCCACGTGGCCAGGCCTCCTGCAGTTCAAACGACCGTCTGTTCATGAGTCAGGGTCGACGAAGAGAGAGAGAATTCTGGGAGATTCTGGTATTTAAGCTTCCGATGAGTCACCCGTCACCTGATGCAGCTTGGCCAATCGGGTACAGGAGCCCTTAATCCCTTGATTCCTGACTCCCAGCCATGGGGCCTGCACTCAGGAGAGAAACAAAAGAAACAAAGTACATAGCATTCACCGGGGGGGGGGGAAGTACCTAACACCCCCACCCAAAGATACTGAATAAGCTTCGGAAGAAACTATTCAGTGACAAAGGAACTTGCCAATAACCTTTTAGCAAGTCCAACTTAGACACAAAAGATGCACTTCCCACATGATCACCGCAATCCTCCATCCGTGGAAGAGGATAGCAATCCGGCTTAGCTACACCATTCACCGTCCGAAAGTCCGTGCAAAACCTGTCGTCCCCATTAGCCTTCGTAGCCAGTAGACACGGAGAACTCCACGGACTACAACTAGGTTCAGCAATTGCATGCTGCAGCATAGGCGTCTGAGAAGGGACATCCAAGAACAATGACCCATTTGACCCCACCAAAGCGAGCAGATCATCCCGCTGACTTTCAGACAAATGAGACAACCGCAAGGGAAGCGACTTCAAATCTTCAAAGTTGCACAGCTTTCCCTGCGTCACTGCCACAGACATTCGTGCCTCACACACATCACCACCCGTGTCAGGGGGCAGCACTACTTCAGGCAAAACTGGCTTAGACACAGCCCGGTGAAACCGCTCAAGAGCTCCTGGCTCTCAGGATGATACGCAGTGGAGTAAAAATGCTCAATATCCAACAACTTCATTACCTGACCAAAAACCTTTGACATGAAGTTGGAACCTTGGTCACTCTGCACCACCTTGGACAAACCGAACAATGAAAAAAACTTAGTGAGAGATTTCACAATGGTAGGAGCAGTAATGTTACGCAAAGGGACCACCTCCGGAAAGCGGGTAGACGCACACATAATTGCCAATAAAAACTTGTTGCCCACCCTTGTCCGAGGTAGAGGACCCACACAATCAACTAGAATCTGTTCAAACGGCTCCCCGACCACAGGGATTGGATATAAAGGCACAGGAACAATCGATTGGTTTGGCTTTCCTGCAGTGCTGCTTCATGTCCTTTTTCAACCCTGGCCAAAATAAATTCCATAAGATACGGTCATATGTCTTATTGACCCCCAAATGTCCACCCAGAGGTCCATCATGAGCCAAACAGAGTGTCTCGTCCCTATACCGACGAGGTATGACAATCTGATCAACCACGCTCCAATCATCATGCCCTGACATATCCAAGGGAGACCACTTTCGCATCAGCAAGCCATTCCTCAGAAAATACCCCTTTGCTGTGGAATCCTTATCCCCCTCAGGTACCGCGCAGTCGAACAGATCCGACAAACCTGGATCACTCTTTTGCTCCTCAACCAGCCGGTCACGTGACAGCGACACGGGCACATTTTCAGACAAGACCCCATCTTGAGATGTAGAAACACCCTTCACAACACAGGATCCATCATCCTGATCCCCAAAAATGCTCTCACTCAGGTCCACTACATCTTCAAACTTTGCCTGGCTCTTAGCCATAGCCCTTGTGACAGCACAAGCTGTGAAGACCGTTGGATGCTGCATAGCCAATATATCAGGACTCAGCACCATCGGAACAGCCGTCACCTCAGGAGTAATTACAATTCTACCTCCTGCCAAGTCATTCCCCAAAATCACGGAAACTCCCGCAACGGGAAAACACGGCCGTAACCCAACAATTACCTGGCCTGAAACCAACTGGAACTCGAGACTCACGGTATGCAAAGGCACTACCATGTCCTCCAACCCAAATCCTACCACAGGGACACTGGCCCCAACCGATGACTCCCCAGAAAACGGTAGTACACTATCCAATATAAAGGACTGAGTAGCACCAGTATCACGCAAGCTGGATACTGGAACTCTATCACCCTCATCCTCTAGAGAAACAAAACCTTTCATGATGAACGCAGAATAATTCCTACACTCATCAGACGCAGGCATCCCAGGAACCACAGGTGCTTTTTGTGTACCCACCAAAGCCACAGGCTTTGCATTTTTTCTTTGCAGGACGGGACACGACTTTAAGATGTGCCCGCTCCTTTTACAATAGTAACACACAGGCCCTTCCTTAGTCCTGAAATCTCCGTCAACCTTATCAGCTCTGACCTCCCCCTGTATTAATGACCCTTGCAGGCACAGAAACAGCTTTGGTACTGCCACCGGCGACACCACCACGATTAAACGGCCGTCCACCAAAACTATAGGATCGCCCAGCAAACTCAGTTTTATGAGTCAATACATACTCATCTACTAACACCGCGGCCTTAGACACCACCCGTTCCCTAGAAGAAACTAAGGAAGCATTCAATTCCATCTCCTGCAGCTCAAGGCATTTCATTTCAAGCTATGATTGGAGCTCTTTCTCTCTTATGGCCCTCTACTCCTTTTTAATTTCAAGCTCTAACTCCATCTTTTTCATTTCAAGCTCATTTCAATCGAATGAGGTCCCCGATGTCCTGGCCAGGCTGTGTAGAAGATAGAGGACTGTCTGCACCAGCAGACAATACCCCATTCCTCACCAATGCAGACCATAACTCTGACTTTATAGCTTCTTTCTTCAAATGCTTATCAATAGGCACCTTATAGGTCTCTGCCGGCATACACAAATCCTCCTTAGTACATTTATCAAACATCTCCCGACTAGGAGCCTCAGTAAATTCCTGTACTTTAAACTCCATATCAAATGTAGGACCAAACCACCAGCCAAACCCTGGGCACAAATAATACCACAAACGGAAGAGAAAAAAAAAATCTCCTTATAACGCAGAATTCCTCACTCACCTCACAACACAGACTTCCTCAGTCACCAGAAGCCTACCAAAAAAAACTCAAAACTGTCTAGGGTCCTCAAAGCTTAGGACGAGCCCCCATTTTGTTATGACTTCCGAATGCAGGTACTTCAGAGCCGTGTAACATAGTCAAAAACCAGGCTCAAGTTCAAGAAAATAGTATTTTATTTAATTAAAACTCAAACCTGATTCAAACAACTCAGTCAAGGACAAGGATAAACTAATAAACAAAGATAACAGTGCTGTAGCCAGCCTCGCAATGGGCCATCGAACTAGAGTCTCTAACCTGCCTAAATGGACATAACCCTTAAACAAAATACACGAAAACCCTCAGGTCAGCCCTTATCCGGCCCAGTTCAATATTAATTGACAAATGTAGCTAATAATACACAAAGTTCTATGCCATGTGGCCAGGCCTCCTGCCGTTCAAACCACCGTCTGTTCATGAGTCAGGGTCGATGAAGAGAGAGAGAATTCTGGGAGATTCTGGTATTTAAGCTTCCGATGAGTCACCCGTCACCTGACGCAGCTTGGACAATCGGGTGCAGGAGCCCTTAACCCCTTGATTCCTGACTCCCAGCCATGGGGCCTGCACTCAGGAGAGAAACAAAAGAGTTATGTACATAGCATTCACCAGAGGGGGGGGAAGTACCTAACACATGTGACAAATCACAGTGAAATTTGTTGCTTGCATACCGTGCTATGGTATACAAATAACCGGCTATAATGGGTGCTTACAAAGTTACAAATCCCCCCCTCCTCGCCAGTTCCCCTTTGATCTCCCCCCCACGCCCCTCCCTCACGGCGGTCCCCCCATGTAGGGTCCTCCTTTGTTTCTTTCCTCGGCAGCGACGTCCTCACTTCCACATGTCCGTCCTGGGAACAGGTAGTGGAGGAGGAGGGATGGAGGGAAGTCAGAGCCAGGTTGATAATAAAGGGAGCTAGTCAACAAAAGGAAATGGCGTCAGGTAGTGGGAAGGGGAAGATAAACGGGGGCAAAAACTAGAAGGTTGATAAGTGGGGAAACAAAGGTCACCACTATTGGAATTCAATAAATAAGTTAAGTGATAATGGGACCAAAGAGAACCGCTGGAATTTCTGACACCCCTTGCTATCTATAAAACAAAGTGCTAGAGCAACCCAACAGGTCAGGTAGCATCTGTGGAAGGAATGGACAGACAACATTTCTAGTCGGGACCCTTCTACAGCCTTATCAGTCAATTTTTCCAGAACTTTGTTTTTGACTTAGGATTCCAGCATTTGCAGTATCTCATGTCTCCCTTGATATGTGGTCTATTTTACATGTTTCTACTTAAGTACCCCGTATACTGGTATTATTTTGACTAAATGTGACATATTTCTATATTTTTGCACAGCTTATAGAGTACAAGCACAGTGGTATTGAAATATTGAAGACATAAGGAACTGCAAATGCTGGTTTAGAAAAGCACACACACAAAGTAGTTGGGTAACTCAGCAGATCAGGCAACATGGGGGACATAAACAGGTGGCATGTTTGATAGTTGGTACTGTTAGACAGAGGCTTGTACACTGCATTGCTAAACATGGAAATTTGAAAGCTAAGAATAAATCTGGAACATTAAGTCTGTGAGTCTGCACCATATTTGAATTCCACATGATTTCTAAAGGCAGAGAACAGTCTGGTTGAATCCCAAGCATTTACACTGGGAAATGACTGTCCTATCTTGGACTAGAGTTTACCTGGGTGGGATCAAGGACTCCAATGTTGTTAATGAGAATGCCAGGGGTGTAAATGATGTACAAAACTTGATTTTAAAAATGCATTTAAAAAAAAATTGTTTATCTGTTTCAGTTAAGGTTTTTACATTTTTTAATCACCTTTTACTTTTAAAATTATTTAGCTCAATATTTTTCTACCTCTGAACATCATTGCAAAAAAAAACTATTAACTTCATTTTAACCTGACTGAGCTGGGGCAAGGTTTTGCTAATTTTCAATGTTTTTCTGATGTGCTCCAGGGGATGGGGTATCCTCCTGTGTCACTGGAAGAGAAAAAAATGCTTAACCCATATAATTGGATTCAAGGACGCTTCAGGCTAACAAAACAGATTGTCTGCATGTGGATTAAGTATGAAGAGACATTGAGAGACCATGGTGACAATTTGGTGTGAGATGAGAGTCAGATCAACAACATCTAATCACAAGATTACATGTAGAATTTTGAACAAATTGTGTACATGCATTCATTTCATCCACACATCTCAGTACATTGAAATATATTTCAATCTATGTTGAAATATAAGTTGAAAATGTCAGTGAATATAAACAAGGTCCTGAGCTATACTGTCAGCTAGAAATCTACTACCACATCAATAGAATTATATAGGGTACACAAAAGGCTGGAGAAACTCAGCGGGTGCAGCAGCATCTAAGGAGCGAAGGAGATAGGCGACGTTTCGGGTCGAGACCCTTCTTCAGACTGCTATAATTATATAATAGAATTATATAAATGTTTTGAATTACCCTGTAACCATTTTGATCTCAGCAGAATTTTGCCACAGCCATAGAAGAGAAAGATGGATGAACATGAATAGAGTTGCCTACATGGAATTTGCACTAGCTGGAGCAACAGTGGCTTAGGTGAAAGATAAAATTCAAGATATCAAAATTTTAATGGCATTACTAGACTAAGTGGGACCTTTACATGGGAGGGCTGGTCCCCCAACACAATATTCCACCTCTCCACCAATTCCAAGATCGCTGGCCAGTGTGTGTGTGTGTGTGGGGAGTTGGGGGGGAGGGGGGAGATGGGGGGGGGAGAGGGGGGGAGAGGGGGGGAGAGGGGGGGAGAGGAGGGGGGGAGGGGGGGGAGAGGGGTGGAGAGGGGGTAAAGGGGGGGGAAGAAGGGGGGGGGAGAAGGGGGGGAGAAGAGGGGGGGGGAGGGGGGAGGGGGGGAAGAGGGGGAGAGGGGGGGGAGAGGGGGAGGGGGGGAGAGGGGGTGGGGCTTTCTGGAGTGTTAGCATGAGTGTTGTGGGCCAAAGGGACTGGTTTCCAGACGACTAGTATGGACATTGTGGGCCAAATGGATTCTTAATATGGCAGCTCAGTCACTCAGGCCTGGCAGCTCAGTAACTCAAGTCTGGCAGTGGGCAGCTCAGAAACTGCCAGAAATTCTGCCAAAAACAGGTCAGATAACATCTGTGGAAGGAATGGACAGACAACATTTCTGGTCGGAACCCTTCTTTAGCCTAATCAGTTAATTTCTCCAGAACTTTGTTTTTGACTCAGGATTCCAGCATTTGCAGTATCTCGTGTTGTGGGCCAAAGGGACTGGTTTCCAGACGACTAGTATGGACATTGTGGGCCAAATGGATTCTTGATATGGCAGTTCAGTCACTCAGGCCTGGCAGCTCAGTAACTCAAGTCTGGCATCGGGCAGCTCAGAAACTGCCAGAAATTCTGCCAAAAACAGGTCAGATAACATCTGTGGAAGGAATGGACAGACAACATTTCTGGTCGGGACCCTTCTTTAGCCTAATCAGTCAATTTATGAGACTTTGTTTTTGACTCAGGATTCCAGCATTTGCAGTATCTCATGTCTCCCTTGATATGTGGTCTATTTTACATGTTTCTACTTAGGTACCCCGTATATTGGTACTATTTTGACTAAATGTGACACATTTCTATATTTCTGCACAGCTTATAGAGTACAAGCACTGTGATATTGAAATATTGAAGACATAAGGAACTGCAGATGCTGGTTTAGAAAAAACACACACACAAAGTAGTTGGGTAACTCAGCAGATCAGGCAAAATGGGGGACATAAACAGGTGGCATTTTTGATAGTTGGTACTGTTAGACAGAGGCTTGTGCACCTGCATTGCTAAACATTGAAATCCAAAAGCTAAGAATAAATCTGGAACATTAAGTCTGTGAGTCTGCACCATACTTGAATTCCATGCTGCTGTTTTCCTCTGCGCCCGAAGAATGCTTTAATGTGCTAAAATACGAGTTGGAAGACGGGGGAGCTCTAAAAATAACTACCAGAGCTGTTATTTAATTGTGTGTTATCAGAAATCCTGCTGATAATGGAGAATAACGGCAGTTTTAAATGAAAAAAGGGAAACCTCGCCAGAAACCTGCAAAAGCTGTTGCAAGACCTGCTACAAGAGCCGACCTACAAAAAACCTGGAAAGACTCCTCAATCCTCTCAAATATCAGCTGGAAGCTCAGAAGAAGAAGCTGACTCTCGAAATCCTTCTACAGAAATGACTTCAATGGAGGAACAAAGGGAACAAACTGGAACAACTGGAAAAGTCAGTATCAGCTTCAGTCACTGAAATTATTTCTAAAGCGATACAAGAGGGGAATGTCGCGCTGGACAAAAGCCTGTCTGAAAAAAATTAAACAAGGTAATGATACGCTGATGGGGAAAATTGATGGCTCAACCAAACGTGTGTTCGAGATTGAGGAGGATTTAAACAAAACAATTAAGCGGGTTGATAAGGACTGTAATAAAAAGCTGGATGCAATGCTTAAATCTACTCATGCAGCTATGGAAGGAATGGATAATACGATAACCGAGATGACTAAGGAGATAAAGAGACTAAAAAAGGAAGAAGAAAGCACTGGGAGGGAACTTGCTAAAATGAAGAATAAATGTATGGACTTGGAAGCAAGTTCGAGGAGGCAAAAATTGAGAATAGTTGGAGTAAAAGAGGGAAAGGAAAGTGGACAAAACCTTCAGGAATTTGCTGCCAACTTACTCAAACAAGTACTTAAGTTGCCTGAAGCCCCGAGAATAGATAAGGCTCACCGGGTCCGATGCAAGCAAGCCCAACTGCCCCCCAAGACTGATTATTGTGAAATTCTATGACATTTCAACCCTGGAAGGATTTATGAAACAGATTCCATATGGAGTGAATCTGATGTTTGGAGAAGACAAACTAAGACTCTTCCGTGATTTTCCAGCTGAAGTCATGGAAAAGAGGGACAAGTTTACAAATACGAGAAAGCTACTGAAAGAGGTTTCGGGAGAAAGATATGGGATAGTATATACCGCAAAATTGAGAATTACTTATAACTTGGTTGAACGTGCATTCATGGATCCAGAAGAGGCATTTAAATATGCACAAAGTATCACACAGGAGGTCTACTGAACATCAGGAGTTGGTCTCCCACAATAATACAGAGGAGAAGCGGCGAAGAAAGGACTGTGTTTCTTTTTTTTTTAAAACATACAAAAAAAGACTGCTCTGGTTAAGATGGCGAACTTTCCTCGAGGCGTTGTCTAGTAATTTTATCTTTGGAATGTTAACTCAAGGTCGGATTTTATGTTTCACTTCAACAAAGGATTGGAAATGAGGAAAAACTGGGGAAAATAACAAAAAAAAACAAACAGAATTTGAGAATATGGAAAAATATTATCAATGAATTTGTATATAGAAATTTGTGATTTAAGAAACACATAATTGCATACTAACATAAAATATAACAAATAAAATTGTGTAATATTAAGGCACAGCGTAATAATGGCTGATGTTTATTTCATGATGTTAATTACTTGCTAAATATAAGAATAACGAGTTAAATATGATTGATAAGTATTAATAATATACTAACAAATGTTATGGCTATAGTAGATCTAGTCTAAGTGTCTAAGTTGTGCAAAAGGGGGGGGGGGGGAAGTGACTCAGATACTTGGAAGTTATCCGAGGGTCTGAATCTGGTTAACCCCTTGGAACCTGCTGTTGTCTGATACAAAAGTTTGAGACTTAATTGTAATAGTTCTTGGCATATTGGTAGATAAGGATATATAACTAACATAATTACTGTTATATCTAAGTATATACTTAATGTTGGAAACTCTTATTTATTCTGTTTTTCCTCTCTGAAGATACACACCAATAGATAGATTAGAAATGTGTTTTATTTTATATATTTTTTTTTAACTTTGTATCGCTCTCTCTTCCAATTAATAATAATTGGTCAAGGGGGCAGAGCGAAACATATAAAAACATCTACGGAAGTCAACAAGAATTTTTCTACCACCTGTTGGTGGTTTGTTTTTAATTATAATATCTTTATTTATGGATATTATAATATCACTTTTTGTTTGTTAATTATCTTTTCACGACTTTACGCTTTCTGGTCTATTTCAAGGTCTATTCTGAAGGGGAGATGCCAACAAAACTTAACAGCTGGGGATGACCATCCTCCACCTAGAGTTATGAGGTTTTTGGTTGCACCATATGAAGTAAAGGTATTAACATGATTCAATAATGCAAGACGATAAACAAAAGAAAACTGGAGGAATCACGTTCTGTAGCTGGAATATAAGGGGCGCTAATGAACCAATTAAAAGGGGTAAGATCTTTGCCCAATTAAAAGCTCTCAACAATGATATCATTTTCTTACAAGAAACTCATCTAAAACATCAAACACAGATAAGTCACAGATAAGGCAAATTGGATTGGGCAAACTTACTACTCTTCATTTACTTCTAAATCTAGAGGCACGGCTATTATCATTCGTAAAGGTATACCATTTAAATTAAAGAATACAATAGCAGATAAAGAGGGGAGGTACGTCATAGTCACGGGAGAAATTCATTCTACTCCACTTACATTGATAAATATTTATGCTCCTAATTTTGACAACCCCCAATTCTTTAGTAAAATTCTGGATACAATTTCAGAACTTAACTATCAAAATGTGATAATAGGGGGAGATTTGAATTGTGTTTTATATCCATCTCTGGATAAATCAGCAAAACAAAAAAAGGAGTAACATAAAATATAAAACTTGTGAACTCCTAAATACATACATGAAAAATACCAACATAACAGATGTATGGAGGATCGCTAACCCAGTAGGTAGGGAATATTCATTTTATTTAAAATAAAAAATATTATATAAATATTAAAAATATTCACGGATTGATTATTTCTTAGTGGACACGAAATTAATTCAATATACATATAATTCTAAATATCATAATAGTATTATTTCTTATCATTCCCCGTTAACTTTTTCTTTAAAATTAGAAGGAATGCCTCATAAAAAATCGTTCTGGAGGTTTAACCCCCAAATCTTAAACAACTCTCAAGGTTGCACATATTTAAAAGAGCAGATGATATTCTTCTTTGAGACAAATGATACACCAGATATTTCACCTTCCTTATTATGGGAAACTTTTAAGGCATTTATTAGAGGAACTATAATTTCATATCAAGCTTTCCAAAATAAAAGGAATAACACTGAACAATTGCAGTTAGAACAAGAAATTAGACAATTAGATTTACAAAATGCCAAAGAACCAACTATAGATAAACATAATAAGATAACAATACTAAAATATAAATTAAATAACATTTTATCTGCCATAATAATAAGATTATTTCAAATTACTAAACAAGAAAGATTTCAATTTGGTGATAAACCACATAAACACTTAGCACGCCAACTGAAAAAACGGGAAACAGAAAATACAATTACTAAAATTAAATCAGACAAAGGGGAATTACTAACACTACCTAAACATATTAATAAAAGATTTGCTCAATTTTTATCAACATTTATATACATCGAAAACCTCTGCAAATAATACTCAAATTACAAATTTCTTAGACAATTGTAATCTTCCAAAATTAAATATGGTGGAACAAGAGGGATTAGGAGCTCAGATTGCACTTCAGGAAATAGAAGAAACAATAAATTTGTTGAAGAATGGCAAAACACCAGGACCAGATGGCTTTAGTAATGAATTCTATAAAAGATTCTATGAGATAATTTCTCCAGGCCTGCAAGATTTATATATACACGCTTTTAAAGAAAATAAATTACCTGAAACACTAACTGAGTCAACAATTACCCTTATACCTAATAAGGATAAAGATCTAGAAGACCCAGGCTCATATAGAGCCATAGCACTCTTAAATAAAGATAAAAAAATATTAGCCAAGACCCTAGCGAGAAGATTGAGTAAATATGTTAGCAAACTAATAAACCCGGACCAAATAGGATTTATACCAAAGAGACACTCATTTAACAATTTGATACGGCTGTTTAATATAATGTACTCATATAATACTGTAGAAGACCTAGCAATTATTTTATTGGACGCAGAAAAAGCTTTTGATCAAGTAGTATGGCAATATTTATTTAAACTATTGCAAAAATTTAACATGGGAGATGACTTTATCTCATGGGTAAAATTATTATACGATAAGCCAATGGCTAGAATACTGACTAATAATATATTATCCCCGAAATTCCAATTAGCAAGAGGCAATAGGCAGGGGTGCGCACTATCGCCCCTGCTATTTGCACTAGTGATAGGGCCTTTAACAGAAAGTATAAGAAGTCATCCGAATATTCATGGATATAATACCAAACACTCAAATAATAACATCTCATTATATGCAGACTACATATTATTATATATTACAAATTCGCAAATTAGCATACCAAATATACTAAATTTAATAGAGGAACCTGGTTCTTTTTCAGGATATAGAATAAACTGGAACAAAAGCGAAATTATGACGATAAAACCTCAATAGCCGACACATCTGTTGAAATTCCCTTTTAGAATTGCAACAGAAAAATTTAAGTATTTGGGCATCCAAATTACTAGGAAATATAAATCACTACTTAACGTAAACTATATGCCTTTATTAACTAAATTAAAGGGGTTGATTACATTTTGGAAAACACTGCCGATGTCCTTAATAGGCAGAATAAATGCGATAAAAATTAACTTCTTACCACAAATACTGTACCTATTTCAATCAATACCAATATATTTACCAAAAAAATCATTTAAAAAACTAGATTCTGATATTATAAACTTCATATGGGATTATAAATCACACAGAATTCAAAGAAAACACTTGTGTAAATCTAAAGAATCAGGGGGACTGACACTCCCTAACTTATTGTATTACTATTGGGCAGTGAATATTAAAAATATAATCTACTGGTTGGATAGTTCTGTCCAACAGGTAGATTGGATAAGAATGGAGAAAGATGATTGTTCCCCTTATAATATAGGAGCAATCCTTCTTTCCCCAATGAAACTGAACAATATAATATATAAGAAAAATCCAATTATTCACAGTATAATATGAATTTGGAAACAGGTAAATTTAACATTAAAATCAAGAAAACTATCGCTTCTTTCTCCAATAACTAATAATCCTTCATTCAAACCATCTATTATTGATAAAAACGTTTAATCAATGGGAAAGAATAGGAATTAAAATGATGGGAGATATGTATGAAATGGGAAAACTTTTATCATTCCAACAATTACAACTAAAATATAATTTGAAAAGTAATCAATATTTCAAATATCTTCAAATTCAAGATTATTTGAAAAAATATATACAAGGATATCAAACTTTAACCCCAGATTTATTAGAGGAAGGAATGAATAGAAAGGCAGAATCAAGCAATTTAATATCTCACTTATGTAATATAATTCTAAATATAGAAACACCAACGACAGAGGCAATTAGAAGGGACTGGGAACAAGAGTTATTGATAAAAATTCCGAACGATAGATGGGAAAAAAATCTATTATATGTAAATAAATGTTCAATTAATGTAAGACATAACCTAATTCAATGTAAAATTTTACATAGATTATACTATTCGAAAAGTAGACTGAATAAAATATTTCCCCCATCTGTGAAAAATCTCAAACTCAAAATGCCGCTTTAGCACATTCCTTTGTCTCTTGTACAAAACTGCATACATTTTGGAATGAAATTTTTGGAATTTTTACAAAACTATTTAACACAAAATTGAACCCCAATACAGAACTGATTATTTTTGGATCAATGGAAGAGGGAACTATATTCCAAGAAGCTTTTCTTAATTACGGTTTAATAACAGCAAAAAAACCTATACTCAAATTCTGGAAAAACGCAACCATGCCAACATTCAAAAGGTGGATTTCAAATATGGCGGAAACGCTACATCTTGAAGAAATGAGATTCCTCGTACTAGGCAAAGTAGACTAATTCTTAAAGACTTGGTCTCCTTTTATCAACTTTTTACAAGTAGATGGTGCAACATAACATAACCTTAGAAATTAAATGGTTTAGAATCGGGTGACGGATGGGCAAAAATACGAAATAGGTAGATCTCTCCTAATCTCTCTTTTCTCTACTTTCTCCTTTTTTTCAATCTTTTTAGCTTCTCATCTCTGTCCTTTATTTCTTTTGCTATCTGTTTCTACTCGCTTGTCTATCTATTCCGACACACTTTATTTCTTTTTTCTCTTACTGTTCTTTTATTATTAAATTAAAAGTACGAAGTTGTACGAGAATGGAAATATGTATTTATGTATTAGGTAAGTACCACACTATTGTACTTCTAACAAAAAAAAACAACAACAAAAAAAACAAAAAAAAGAATTCCATGTGATTTCTAAAGGCAGAGAACAGTCTGGTTGAATCCCAAGCATTTACACTGGGAAATGACTGTCCTATCTTGGACTAGAGTTTACCTGGGGTGAGATCAAGGACTCCGATGTCATTAATGAGAATGCTAGAGGAGTAAATGATGCACAAAACCTTATTTTAAAAATCCAAGATTGCTGGCCAGTGTTTGTATGTGTGGGGAGGGGGGGGGGGGGGGGGGGGGGGGGGGGGACCTTTCTGGAGTGTTAGCATGAGTGGTGTGGGTCAAAGGGACTGGTTTCCAGATGGCCTGTATGGACATTGTGGGCCAAATGGCTTATTGATCTGGTAGCACAGTCACTCAGGCCTGGCAGCTCAGTAACTCAAGCCTGGCAGGTGGGCAACTCAGAAACTGCCAGAAATTCTGCCTAAAACAGGTGAGAGACTGTGAGAGAGAAGGGGGAGAGGGTGGACAATCAATTTTAGACATTTTCATCATTTTTTACAGTTGCAAAAGGCACACAGTTGTAAAAGGCACACAGTTGCAAAAGCACACAGTTGCAAAAGGCACACAGTTGCAATAGGCACACAGTTGCAATAGGCATACATTTCAATAGCCACACAGTTGCAAAAGGCACAGTTTAAAACATATAAAGGGCACACAGAGGTCAGTATTCTCAGTGTTCTGTAGATTTCCAGCGCAGACTGAGTCGTGACCCTCTCCCTCCCCCATCTTGCAGAGACTGAGACATGCCCACACTTCCGGGTTTTATAGCCCCTCGCCCTCCCACCAGAAGGGGCGTGGCCTTTATGGCGTGATTGACAGGATAGAGAATCTCAACATTTTTTAATCATTAATAAGTCTTTTATTTTTCATCGTTGGGAAATATCCTCTGGCCCTGACAGCAGGAGAGGGACTCTGAGTAAGGTGGACAAAAATCACAGCCGTAAGTGGTCATGTTTTTCCTAAAATCAATATACAGTGCAAACAGGAAGTGGTCAAGTTTAGACTTTTAATTATATAGATAACAATGGGTGGAATGGTTGTGTGAAGAAGTCAGATTGAAGCATGGGCCACAAACAGACAAGGGGAGAAGAGGTGAGTCTGCACATTCCAGCACTTTATGTTTTGCTCAGGATTTCAGCATCTGTGTTTCTTTGTGTCCCTTCTTTGTAGTGTGATTGATTGTTGGTATAGATGCTGGAGAACGTATTCACAACTCGCCTCTCATAATTCTTCAGTGGAGGTTATTGATAGGTTCTTGGGAAAAAAAACTCACAGAACATTGTTGGCAATCCAATTATCAAAAATAATTTTAGTTAGCTGGCACCTGATGAGACATGATGATTGATGTGACTGCTATATACTTAGAATCCTTTGGGCATGCAGGAAAGCACGTTATCCGAATAATTGATTTTGGCTTTATTCTACAACTTATTTCCGTTTTGTAACAGATTCAAACCGGCACCACAATTTTCTCACCTTTTGCACAAAGCACGAACCAAGGCCTCAGCAGTTCTTAAACAAATATCAAAGATCAGAGGCATTTCCTTTTGAATTAGCCAAGGTTTAGCCATGAAGAAATATCACCAAGAATGATTATCTTGTATTACACTGTTGTTGCAAATTGTTTGTTAACTTTCCGTAATTAATTGCAAAGCACTTTGTAGGGCACCAAACAAATTTTAGTTACCTTACTTATTTAGTTCACCCCTTCCATTATCCTCATGACAAATGTGCTGTGGAAGATAGATGTTTTTGCTTAGAGTTTTAGTTGCTAGTGAGTCATAGAGTGATACAGTGTGGAAACAGACCCCACCAGCCCAAAATGTCCCAGCTACACTAATCTGCGCTTTGTCCATATCCCTCCAAACTTGTCCTATCCCCGTACCTGTCTAACATACGCCCACCACCCTTTGTGTGAAAAGGTTACCCCTCAGATTCCTATTAAATCTTTTCCCCTTCACCTTGAACCTATGTCCTCTGGTCCTCAATTCCCCTACTCTGGGCAAGAGGTTCTGTGCATCTACCATATCTATTCCTCTCATGATTTTATGCACCCCAGAAGATCACCCCTCATCCTCCTACACGCCAAGGAATAGAGACCCAGCCTACTCAACCTTACAGCTCAACCTTCTAGTCCTGGCAGCTTCCTTGTAAATCTTCCCTGAATCCGTTCAAGTTTGACAATATCTTTCCTATAACATGGTGCCCAGAACTGAACACATCTTACTGTTATTTCATCTGGATTTACAATCATGATTTTTTCCATTTGTAGAGAAATTATGAGGAAATGAATGCATAAAATCTCATAGATGCATAAAATATTCATCAAACTATTTCCAGAAGAGCTATAAGAAAAACTAGCATTTCTTATATTCACTTGTTACGGTATTGCACATTTTTACATCCAGTGCTCATTACGAAACAAAAATTGTAAGACTAGAGATTTCCCTCCAAATAAAGTAAAATATTTCACAGATTATTTCCCTCCAAATAAAGTAAAATATTTCACAGATTATTTCACTTGAAAATGCAAGAATATCAGTTTGATTCTGTCTGTATTTCATGCTTTTTAAATGCATTGCAACTTTAATTTTAAAAATAAATATCCATGAGGTTTACTGATGTATCAATGCCATCAGCTACTTGCTGAATTATTATGGATGTTTGTGAAAAGCCACCTATGAAAGTTCATTAATTTTTTTCCAGCATTACAAATTAAGTTTAATAAATTCACTTTTGTATGTCGAATGAATGGGATTATGTTGCTTTATCCATTAGTTAAGGGTGTTTTACTATTCCAATATTGATATGGGTAGAGCTGTGAAACACTAAGGGGCAGAAAACACTAGTGGGAGTTGTGTACAAGCTACCTAACAGTAGTAGTGGAGTTGGGGATGGCATCGAACATGAAATTAGAAATGCGTGCACTGACACATCCACCGCGGCCTGCGCACGGGCTATGGCGGCCCACTTGATCGCCAGGCTCCGGCTGCCCTACGACATTTCCACCAACCAGATGCCCAGTTCACCTCGTCCCTGTGGGCTTCCCTAGCCCAGCTCTACGGTGCCCGGTTACCAAGAAAGGTAAAACAGTTATAATGGGTGACTTCAATCTACATATAGATTGGGTGAATCAAATTGGCAGGGGTGCTGAGGAAGAGGATTTATTGGAATGTATGCGGGATAGTTTTCTAAACCAACATGTAGAGGAACCAACAAGAGAGCAGGCTATTCAAGACTGGCCCCTTGAGCAAGAGTGACCACAATATGGTTAAGTTCTTCATTAGGATGGAGAGTGACATAGTTAATTCAGAAACAAGGGTTCTGAACTTAAAGAAAGGTAACTTTGAGGGTATGAGACATGAATTGGCCAAGCTAGACTGGCAATTGATTCTAAAATGGTTGATGGTGGATATGCAATGGAAAGCTTTAAAGACTGCATGGATGAAACTACAACAATAGTTCATCCCAGTTTGGCAAAATAATAAATCAGGGAAGGTAGTGTATAAGCCCTGTCTCACGGTGCGAGTTGACCCATGATGTACCCCGAGTGAAAGACTCGTGGTTGTGTACGAGACTTCAAGTTTTATGTTCAAGAGTTTTTTAACAGAGTTCCCACGGGTATGTCATTTCTGCGATTGTTCCAAGTTCCTCCTCGAGTTAACCAAGTTCCTCTCCCGTTTTATCGTATTGAGCAACCATGAATTAAGGTATGTTTTAATAAAGCAACATTGTTAAAATACATCTCATCATCCTGTGGCTTTTGAGTTATTTCAGCGCGCGCGCCATCTATTGATACGACCTACAAATGGAAAATGCGCACCCTCCAGCAACCAATAATGTGGTAAGTGCAATTGTTCTTGGTGCTTTTAGTTTTTAAATTACAGTATTTTCTTTTCCCCCCCGGGGTGGGGGGAGAGCTCAGTTTCATAGTATTTGGGGGAGTCTGGTGGTTGTGAAGGAGGGGGTTGGGTCAGTAACCCACTTGCCACGCTCCAGTCTGAGTGCATGAAGTAGATTGGACTAGGTGACAGTAAAACGGCACGGAGTAAAAGGGCAGAGATGGCCTAATTTTCAGTGCTGTCATTGCTCTATGGGTTTATTGTGGCCGGTAGTGAATTAGCTTTGGGTGGCTGCCGCAGCGGCTCCGGGCACGGACAGCAGAACTTGGCCGCCACGCCACATTCCGAGGAAGGATGCTCGTTTGACTGATTTTAGATCGGCGCCGTGGATAACCCGGCAGCAGACACACATCACACACCACAGATACACACTACAGACAGACATCGAGAGACACACACACATACACACACACACACACACACACACACACACACACGCGCAACCACGACACGGCGACACGCACACAAATACATACGATACATCATACAGTTGCTTGCAAAAGTAATCAATACCGTCCCACCACCCTGCCGGTACCCTTGAACTTTTCCACATTTTGTCCAAGTTTACAAAAAAAAAAAAACCCCCACAAACAAAAATGTACATTTTATTGTGAAAATTATGAATAGACAACAACAAAGAGGACACATAATTGGAAACGTGGCCGTTCCCATCACCGCAGGTAATAACCCCCTAAAAAACCCCCAACGCACCCATTCCCCTATATTCTATGCCCCCGGACAACCTTCACCCAAACCCCCACCCCCCCCCACGAACCCGTCCTCCCCCCCCCCCCCCCCACCCCCCCCCCTCTGAACCCCCCCAAAAATCACAAACCCTATCAACCAAAGCCGAACCCGCACATTCACCACATACTACACACCCTACCCCCAATAGATACCCACACCCCACTCCTACACCCAACCTCAGATAACAGAGCATTTCCCAGACCTCGTAAATAAATAGCCCCAACTAGCCCAACCCTCCACCAGCAGCCGATCTCCCCCCACCCCTTACCTTTCACCCTAAAATGATTCGTCCTAAACCCTGCCTTTAATACTTAACACCCCCCCACCAGCCCCCCCCATGCATATCCCAAATCCCATGCTCCCAGAAACCCGACCCACACCTCCCCAGTCCAGCTACATTCCCCCCCAGCCCCCCCACCCCCCTCCCTTTCCCAGCCCACCACCCCAGTCCCTTCCTGTCCAGGCGCGCAATTGCTCAGAAAAGCTTGCGCCCGAACCGAAGGTAACCGCACGTAGGAACTAACATGCCTCTCCACCCCCCGGCTCAGGTTGTCTCCCCACATTACCCCCTTCCCCCACACGACCAGCACCACCCCCCCCACTGTGACCCACCAATAAGGACAGAGTGGCAAGAAGAAACCCCAATATTTTAAACACAGCCATAATGGTTCCCGTTTTCAGTTTGCCCCACAAGCCCATGTGGGGGAACCCAGCAAACATGTGGAGGAAGTGCTCTGGTCAGATAGACCAACTTGAAGTTTTTGGGCCTAAATTTGCAAAACACTTATGTGTGGTGTAAAACTAACACTGCACACCCGATTCACAACACAGAACAGCCCCTGAACACACCAACTCCACTGTGAAACATGGTGTGTGGCAGCCAATCATGCTGTGGGGACGATTTCTTCAGCAGGAACAGTGAAGCTGGTCAGAGTTGATTGGGAAGATGGATGAGCTAAAATACAGAGCATCTTGGAAGAAAATCTTGTGTTAGAGTCTGCACAAGACTTGAGACTGGGCAGAGGCTCCCTCTTCCAGCAGGTCCAACGGACCCCTAACATTATAAGCCAGCAAGCTACAATGAATGGTTTAGATCAGAGCAATCTCATGTGACCAGAAAATGGCCCATGTCAAAGGTCCAGACCACAATTCCCATTGAGAATCTCCTGGCAAGCGCTTGAAAATTGCTGTTTCACAGACATGCACCATCCAATCTGACTGGAGTTCCTTGAGCTATTTTTGCAAAGAAAGAAATGGGAAAGAAATTTCAGTCTCTAGATGTGCAAAGTAAGCAGGTAAGATATACCCCCACCCCAAAAGTAAGATAGCAGCGATACCTATCCCGATCCAGGTTGTTCTACACCTGTATTGACACAGGGTTGCGACTACTTTTTAAGCACGCCCACACATTACAGGAAAAGAATTTAGTAATAAACAATGGAAACCATGAAAAACATATACCTATCCACTCACAATTAATGCCCCCCTATTGGGTCATGGACACACCCGAACCACAGACACAAAAAAGACCACACCCAATCCGAATGAGGTATACCCTATCCCACCCGATTCCCCTAACCCTGGTAATGAAAACAAAAGTGCAAGCCCCAGTAATCTCACTATAACAATAATATGAATATAAGGTCCTGTATTTCAGTGAAATATGGTTACCAAGGGGAAAACAAATGGTCGCCACTCTACTGGAAGGCCGAGAGGGCCTTTATTCTGTTCTGTAATTGTTATAATGGTTTATATGGTTTATATTTATATATATATATATAGTATATAAAAAATATATTATTAAATTAAAAATACGAAGTTGTACGAGAATGGAAATATGTATTTATGTATTAGATAAGTACCACACTATTGTACTTCTAACAAAAAAAAAATAAATATATATATATATATATAGGCGAGAGATTTAGGTTTGAAATGCAGGGGGATGATATTTCGCGGAGTTACCCAGCAGTAGGCAACCCAGGAACCACGCAAAGTATATATACATATACACATACACATATACATAGACACAGGTCTGGGGAAGACAGAGAGGGGAACAATGAGGACACGGAGGTTTAGTGGGGAATCTCATTGGTTATTATGTGGGAAGGAAGTCCAGATGATGGTTTAAAGATAGACGAAATGCTGGAGTAACTCAGCGGGACAGGCAGCATCTCTGGGTAGTGGTCTAAGGAAGGGTCTCGACCCGAGACATCATCATTCCTTCTCTCCGGAGATGTCCCGCTGAGTTACACCAGAATTGTGTGTGTGCGAGAGTTACTCCAGCATTGTTCGTGTGTGTGTGTGAGTTACCTTAGTATTGTGTGTGTGTGTGTGTGTGTGAGTTACCTTAGCATTGTGTGTGTGTGTGTGTGTGTGTGTGTGTGTGTGTGTGTGAGTTACCTTAGCATTGTGTGTGTGTGTGTGTGTGTGTGAGTTACCTTAGCATTGTGTGAGTGTGTGTGTGTGTGTGTGTGTGTGTGTGTGTGTGTGTGTGTGTGTGTGTGTGTGTGTGTGTGTGTGTGTGTGTGTGTGTGTGTGTGTGTGTGTGTGTGTGTGTGTGTGTGTGTGTGTGTGAGTTACTCCAGCATTGTGTGTGTGTATGAGTTACCCCAACATTGTGTGTGTGTGTGAGTGAGTTACCCCAGCATTGTGTGTGTGTGTGTGTGTGTGTGTGTGTGTGTGAGTTACCCCAGCATTGTGTGTGTGTGAATCATGAATTGCCAAGACACAAGGCACTGTAGATACAAATAATGTCATACACAAGAAAGGGCAGATGCTAGTTGAAAAAAGTGAACACATGGGGCTGGAGAAATTTGGAAATGTCATCCCGTCACCCATTCCTTCTCTCCAGAGATGCTGCCTGCCCGCTGAGTTAAACGAGTTCCCACGGTAGACTCACTAAGGTAAACGCACGGGCCACCACATTATAAACGAGTTTAAAATGATTCAATTTTTAACTTGAACTGTAAATTTGACTCGTGGAAAAAATCAAACATGTTTGATTTTTTTCACGAGTTACCAAGTTTCACGGGTACCTGCCGTTAGCACCACGAGTCGCTAAGTTGCTCGCAAGAGTTCCGACGTTCCTGCTACGTTTAGTGTACGTGATTACCGCGAGTGACAACTCTGGGTCACTCGTGGGTCAACTCGCACCGTGAGACAGGGGTTTATCAGTGGATAACAAGGGAAATCAGGAATAGTATCAAAAGAAAAGATGAAGCATACACATTAGTCAGAAAAAGCAGCCTACCAGAGGACTGGGAGAAATCCAGTCCAGCAGAGGAGGACAAAGGGCTAAATTAGGAAAGGGAAAATAGATTATGAAAGAAAATTGGAAGGGAACATAAAAACTGACTGCAAAAGTTTTTATAGATATGTGAAGGGAAAATTATTAGTTAAAACAAATGTAGGTCCCTTGCAGTCAGAAACAGGTGAATTGATCATGCAGAACAAGGACGTGGCAGACCAATTCAATAAATACTTTGGTTCCGTCTTCACTAAGGAAGACATAAATAATCTGCCAGAAATAGCAGGGTGGTCAAATGAGATGGACGAACTGAGTGAAATCCAGGTTAGTCGGGAAGTGGTGTTAGATAAATTGAATGGATTAAAGGCCGATAAATCCCCAGGGCCAGATAGGTTGCATCCCAGAGGACTTAAGGAAGTAGCCCCAGAAATAGTGGATGCATTAGTGATAATTTTTCAAAACTTTTTAGATTCTGGAGTAGTTCCTGAGGATTGGAGGGTAGTAAATGTAACCCCACTTTTTAAAAAGACAGGGAGAGAGAAAACGGGGAATTACAGACCAGTTAGTTTAATATCGGTAGTGGGGAAAATGCTAGAGTCAGTTGTTAGAGATGGGATAGCAGCACATTTGGAAAGTGGTGAAATCATTGGACAAGTCAACATGGATTTATGAAAGGTAATCATGTCTGACGAATTTTATAGAATTTTATGAGGATGTAACAAGTAGAGTGGATAAGGGAGAACCAGTGGATGTGTGACAAGGTCCCACATAAGAGATTAATATGCAAACTTAAAGCACATGGTATTGGGGGTTCAATATTGATGTGGATAGAGAACTGGCTGGCAGACAGGAAGGAAAGTGTAGGAGTAAACAGGTCCTTTTCAGAATGGCAGGCAGTGACTAGTGGGGTACCGCAAGGCTCAGCTATTTACGATATATATTAATGATTTAGGCGAGGGAATTCAATGTAACATCTTCAAGTTTGTGGATGACACGAAGCTGGGGGGCAGTGTAAGCTGTGAGGAGGATGCTAGGAGGCTGCAAGGTGACTTGGATAGGTTGGGTGAGTGGGAAAATGCATGACAGATGCAATATAATGTGGATAAATGTTAGGTTATCCACTTTGGTGGCAAGAACAGGAAAGCAGACTATTATCTGAATGGTGGCTGATTAGGAAAAGGGGAGATGCAATGAGACCTGGGTGTCATGGTACACCAGTGATTGAAAGTAGGCATGCAGGTGCAGCAGGCAGTGAAGAAAGCGATTGGTATGTTCGAATTCATAGCAAAAGGATTTGAGTATAGGAGCAGGGAGGTTCTACTGCAGTTGTACAGGGTTTTGGTGAGACCACACTTGGAGTACTGTGTACAGTTTTGGTCTCCTAAACTGAGGAAAGACATTCTTGTCATAGAGGGAGTACAGAGATGGTTCACCAGACCGATTCCTGGGATGGCTGGACTTTCATATGAAGAAAGACTGGATAGACTCGGCTTCTACTCGCTAGAATTTAGAAGATTGAGGGAGGATCTTCTAGAAACTTACAAAATTCTTCAGGGGATGCAGGAAGATTGTTCGCGATGTTGGGGAAGTCCAGAACAAGGGGTCACAGTTTAAGGATAAGGGGGAAGTCTTTTAGAACCGAGATGCAAAAAACATTTTTCACACAGTGGTGAATCTATGCAAATTCTCTGCACAGAAGGTAGTTGAGGCCACTTCATTGGCTATATTTAAGAGGGAGTTAGATGTGGCCCTTGTGGCAAAAGGGATCAGGGGGTATGGAGAGAAGACAGGTACAGGATACTGAATTGAATGATCATCCATGATCATATTGAATGGCGGTGCAGGCTCGAAGGGCCGAATGGCCTACTCCTGCACCTATTTTCTATGTTTTTTGATGTTTCTATGATGTTTTCATGGATAGGAATTAAATTGAGGTGGTCATACCCAAGATACATATAGAAAGTCGATTGGGTGACTAGCAGGAAAAAGGGAAGGCAAAGAGTGGAGGATTTCTTTGTGGCTCTTCCCCTCAAAACAAATATTGCCTTTTGATCATAGTTGAGGGGAACGACTGATCAGAGGAGAGCAGCAGCAGCAGCAGTTAGCTCTGCGGCAGGGTAACTGATCAAAGTGTCAGTAGGTGAGCCTTTTGGGGCCAGCAATCATAGTTCTATTAGTTTGAAAATAGCTTTGAATGTGAATAAGACTGATGCACAAGTTTTCATTATTCTCAGTCATTCAGTACTTCACCTGTGTTTTAGTGGTTGAGCTGTTTTTTTTTCCTTTTTAGATTATCTATTGTAAATGTTATTCACTAATTTACACAAGGTAATTATTTATTAAGCAAATGTAATTATTTGTAATAATACTTGCCAATTATTTAGACATATTTCAACTTGCTGAGCATCCCTGCACTTAGGAGATGTTTGGAGCAAGTGGAAAAACCCTTTGGCAGTGCTGGGCATTCTGAGGTCTATCAGCATACATTCTGAGGCATTCTGACGTTGAGAAGGCAGACTGAAGTTATACTGTTCAAGCCATCTCATCAGTCACAAACCAATCTGGTTTGTGTTGCAGATGTGACAGTGTGGCCACAAATATATTAGAAATAGCTCTTCTCTGAAAGACATGTCAAATCAACAGCATCCCACAGACAGTCAACATGAGGCCTGGGTTAAATACAATTCCATCTGTTTTGTACAAATATCAGTGAATCAAAAATACTTCAGAATTTATATAAATGCACTTTTCCCTTCAGTGATTATGTTTTGATGATCAGCAACATAAGACTGATATTAATCATTGAATATAATGAAAACTCACTGTCCTGTGCAGTTCAATGAGGCATCATTTTCTGTTCTACATTTATGCTATTGAATTTCTGCTGCTTAGTGTTAGAAAGCACCCGCTGAGAATAATCATCATATTTTCTTCACAGTACCAAATGCACGATATTCCTCCTGTTTGTAATCTTCAGTGGCATCAAGTCAGATTAGAAGAAGCTGAAGTTTAAGTCAAAATATAGTCAGTAATATTCAAGTGTTGTGAAATTACTTGTCAGCATAAACTCATTGCAAGCAACTGGGGTTGTATCAAGCCCTGATCATCCATCTTGCTGTGTGATTTATTTGGCAGTAATATATTACTGTAATTTTCTCATTTATTAATTCAGTGTGCATTTATATTGTGTAATGGAATAGGGTTTTATATTCAACCTGCAGTTTACTTTAGATGGTGGACTTTAGAGATACAGAACGGAAGCATCCCCTCAGCCCACCGAGTCCGCACTGGTCAGCGATCATCCCATGTACGAGCACTATCCTACAGACTAGGGACAATTTACAATCTTTCTAAAACCAATTAACCTACCAACCTGTATGTCTTTGGAGTGTTGAAAGAAACAAGAGCACACAGAGAAATCCTACGCAGTCACAGGGAGAATGTACTAATTCTGTACGGACAGCACCTGTAGTCATGGTCGAACCTGGGTCTCTGGCTATATAAGGCAGCAAACTCCACCTCTGTGTTACTGTGCCGCCCCAATACGTCCCAGTTATGCTGACATATTCTGATATCGCACACCATTGATCGGACCTCAAATACCTCACTGTGTTTGAGGCTTGGTGGTAGCAGCTAGTCAAACTGCAGAGCGCTGTTTGGACAAAAAAATTGCCAAGAACTCACGAATGAGTTAATGAAGGCCAATGAAGATAAAAAGGCTTCTCACATCAATTCTATCAACTCTAGTTTGCGTTTGGTCTTCTTCTGTCAATGGTGAAGGACAACGCCTATCCTGTCCCAGCCTCTGTTGCTCTCTGCACCCGTTTCTCTCCCACCTCACTCCATATACCAATCCCCCCCTTCTCACATAGAACCACTTATCACTTGCCAGCTCTTGCTACACATTCCACTGTTCTTTAAAATGACCATCATCCCTCCATTTTTACAGTTTAGTTGAAGGGTATCAACCAAAACATCCACTGTCTTCTTCCCTGCATGGATGCTGCAAGATTTGCTGAATTCTTCCAGTCGTTATATTTTCAAGGGATGAACATGTTATGGATCATGCTATCACCACATGAAATCTACAGCAAAGTGGTTAAGCACTGGACTGGTGCTGGGAGAACAAGACTTTTGGATCTAAGCTTGAATCTAAGCTTGAATTAATTTCAAGTAGTGACATAAATTGAAATCAAAAAATAATATCAGAAGTGGTGACAATTAAGCTAATGGGATGCTGTTGACATCATTGAACTTATTTGTGTTCTTTGCAGAAGTCAATTCCCCATCCTTACTTGGTTTGACGTATGTGTCTCGAGAACATAAATGCCTTTTGTAATGTGCTTGGTGAAGAACTAGGTATGGACAGTAAATGCTGGGCGTACCAGAAATGTTTCACACCTTGTGACTGAATAACTTCCAGAAAATATCAATAAGACCTTAAATTCAATTAAAACTAAGGTAATCCCTTACCACTGTAGCATCATGATTGATTATTGGTCTTTATAATGGAAAAAAAAAATCATCATCTATTCATTAAAGGACATAATGTGATACCTGCATTATTTTTACCATGTGAAGACAGACTTAATTTGAATGAATGATTACTGAAAGAGTAAAGCTCTGGTTTATTGCCATGGTTTATAATCGCTCTGAGAACATCTCAAACAATCGGAATTCAATAGGACTCAACTATAATTGCATGCAATAAATGATTCCAATATTTGCTTCATTCAGGCCTCTGCTAATGCCAAAGATATACATGGTTGCCAGCATGTTGTATAACGTCAGAATGGAAAACCATATAAACATGCAGTTAATTAAAGGAGAATCTCAAACTGCAACAGTGGATTACATGAGATAAAGTAGAAGAAATGGAAGAAGCAGAGGTGTAGTCAAAGGATTTGTTGTACAATTACTCAATAACATCCACAGTTGTCCTCTTTTTAACTCACAATACCATGTTCAAATCACATTTCTGAGCCTGGGAAGTTTTAATTTATTATGATAAGTAAATCTACAATGAAGTAGGTGGTATTCAAAAAGTGATTGTGAAATTAGTAGATTTCCATTAAAATAAACCATCTGGTTCATCAAAGTCCCCCAGAGCTGAAAATATGCATTTCATAACTCAGTCCACTATAAATGTGATCCATACGCATGACAAGGTTGATGAATTATTTTTATTCGCTTAACAGACCCAGCTAGCCAGCCAGTTCAGCAATTAAAAATTCACTACAAATGTGGACCATGAATAAACTGAAGACAAACACTTGGTGTGTAAAGAATCTAGAAGAAAGTTCTCTAAAGAAGGCAATTATGGTATATTGTAAGAATTTCTGCTGAGAAGTATCTCAGCTTCATCACTGCAGATTGTGTCTGGACACCCTCAAGAAGCAATGGAACAGTGTTTATTGTTGATTCCTAGTGTGCACAGCTAAACAAATGCATGCCTGGCCAATACTTGGTTGGGGGACCATGAGGGAATGCCAGGCAGTATAGGCTCATCGTCTGGGGAACTGATGATCGAACTAACGGCATGACATCAACAAGAATTCAATGATGTTCCATGAATAATTGCATTGACCAATATAATGAAACATCCTAAGGCCAAGTACAATAAAAATGCTTTTAGGAAGTTAACATCTCAGGGCAGATGACCAAGTGTTCAGTCATTTCATTCCAGGATGTGAGTGTTACTGGCAAGCATTTATTGTCTAATTAAAGCAGTAAATGCTGGAAACACTCATCAGGTCATGCAGCATTTGTGGTCAGAGAAACAGACTTAATGGTTCCGTTCGAAAACCCTTCACCAGACAATTATTATGTAATTGTCTTGCACTGAGTAGCTTGCTAAGCTATTTCAGAGGCATCTGGGAGTTGACCCAAATTACGGAGAATCTGGGGTTGCATATAACAAAGACTAGACAAGGGCAGAAGATTTCATTCCTCAAGGACATTAATGAAGCAGATGGGTTTTTATGATAATCTGGTTGCTTTACAGTCATTGCTACTGATGCTAGTTTGATCATAATTGCAAATTTATATTCAAGTATTGCAAGTGGATAGATAGACTGAACAGGTTTCAACTTTTATCATGCAAAAATCTCCTTTGTGTTCTACAATAAATAATTATAGCATCTCCAGGTGGTGAAAGATGTTATCCTGAATTCTAATTCCCTGAGGGAGCAGCAGAACACAAATGGTCGACCCAAGCTATAGCTGGACAATCCAATCATGAGTGCAATGGCAAATACACTTTTTATCCTCTCCACCTAACTTAATAAACAATGTGTGTGGGGTCTGGCAGGTGTGTAGCACAGACCCCTTTGCAGATAATTAGTAAGCACATTATGAATGAGGTTAATTGCACATGTGTTGGTGAAACGTGTCCACCTGAAGGGGATCAAACCTAAGTTCCTCTGCAAGTGTAAAAATCAAATGGCTTCGCATTTTGATCCCAAATTGACTCTTGGAGATACATTTAATTACATTGCAAAATCAACCTGCATTATCCCCCTCAAAACTTTTCATTTCAACGAGACCACTCAGTAAGATTTGTTTATACGGACGAACTAGTTGCCTTGTCTGCTCAGCTTTCGGCCATTGATAGATTTCCAGTTAATGACCACATCTCTGCTACTTGGATAATTTAAAATCAAAGCTTTTCTTTGAGTGAAATAATTTCATCAATCTTTTAGAACTTGAAATGTTCAGGCACCAGCCCCATTAAGTCATTGTTTGTCTCGTGATAACGGAGCATCAAAAGCGGTTGCTATATCTGAACAAAAATGGAACAGGATGAGGTTTATGTGTTGGATAGTTGGGACAGATTAATTCATATAAATGGTCCAAATGCTTCTGAGGGCAGGGAACCCAGACAACTAAAATCAACATTGTAAGGGCTGTCTCTCTAGTGTGCACAGATAGCTTAATTATTGATAGACAAATAAATATGCCTGTGAGCATGTTTGATGTAGTGAAAAACAAAATATGTTTGGTCTGGATGCTTCCTTTTTTCTCTATCACATTGGTGTGAAATAACTAAAACAATAGCATAAAGTGCCGGAGGAACTCAACAGAACAAGCAACATAATAAACAGAGGGTGTTTCCGGTCAGTAGCCTTCTGCAAACTGATTGGAGTAGGAAGGAGAAATCAGGAAATAAGAAGTGGGGTTGGGACAAGCCTGACAAATGATAGATGGATACAGATGAGGGCGGATTCATGGGCAGATGGGTGGAGTAAGAGAAAAAATCTAGAGGTGTAAAGATGACAAAACGTTATCAGATAAGGAAAGAAGAGGAATAGTGACATGAAGCTGAAGGTAGGGATATGATTTGAAGGGGACATGGGGAGGGGAAGATGGGGGAATAAAATGAAACTGTGGAACAGAGATGAGAGATGAGCATATTAAGAAGGTTACGGGAGAAGATTGACTGGGGGGTTTGGAGAAATGTGTGCAGACTAAGGTATTAAATGAAATAGGAACATTCAACACCTTGTCATTTGACTCCTCTTACTTTCTTCAAGTCAAATGTGTAGCTATGGAAATATGGAAATTCACAAGAGTACCAGACATACCTGTTTTTTTCAGTTGTTGCATTGTAGAACCCTTCCAAATGTACTCCAGTACCATTCCTCATCTCTTTCACTGCTACATTGATGACTGCATTCTGATTGCTTCCTGCATCTGAGCAGAATTTGCTAATTTCATCAACTTTACTCCTAACTTCCACCTACACTCAAATGTACTTGGACTATATCTGAAGACCTCTCTCCACTTTCTTGATCTTTCTACCTCAGTCACAATGAACAAACTATTGGCAGACATCTGCTACAAACCTACTACAGCTACCTTGTCGAAACCTCCTTCCAACTGCCTCTTGCAAGGATGTAATTATTTACTCTCAACCCCTCCTTCTTCACCTCATCTGCTCCCAAGATGAGGTTGCCCATGCTAGATGTCCTCTTTCTTCATTTAAAATACATTTGGACATGTGCATGGATAGGAAATGTTTAAAGGGACATGGGTCAAATGCAGACTGGTAGGTCCAGCGTAGATGGGGCATTTTGGTCAGCATGTATGAATTGGGTCAAAAGGCCTGTTGTTTAATGCTATGACTCTACTCCATCAGGCCGAAGAAGGGTCCCGACTCAAAACATCATCTATCCATTACGTCCACAGATGCTGTCGGACATGCTGATTTCCTCCAGCCTTTTGTTTTCTGCACAAGATATCAGCAGAACTGCTTTGGGAGGAACACTTTTCCTTGAAATGACAAAGGGTGTAATCATCAACTCGGTCATGGAATGTAACATTCACCTCAACCCCCTCCCAACCCCTTCCTACTCCTATTCCTGCCTTTGATATCAATGTACTAACATCAATCATTTCTTAACCGACACCTCTGAGGAGTTGTCAAGAGTTGTGAATCTAGCCTAGTCCTTCACACAAATCCAACTCCCCACATTGACAGCATTTTCAATTCATGATGCCTCAGAAAATTTGGCAACATAATGAAATACTTGTTCGACCCAGACATTCCTTCTTCCTGCTCCTGTCAGTCGGGAGATACAAAAGGCTTAAAAGTGCACTTAAATAGTCTAAACCTAAGAGTACTAACTTAGTTTTGCTTACAGCAACCCTTGGTGAGCAGCTTCTAAACATTATTTTTTCCAAAGCTTCATAAACAGTCAAAATTATCTCCAACAACTCAACTCAATGGAGGCCTTGTGCCACAAATGAAACTCTTCATCCAAAGCGAATGTTCCCAAATTCTGAGCCGGTGCGGCACAGTGCAGCTGTGCAGTCTGTACGGAGTTTGTACCATGAACTGCGATGTTCTCCGGGATCTCCGGTTTCCTCCCATACTCCAAAGACATACAGGTTTGTACGTTAATTGGCTTGGTATAATTGTAAGTTGTCCCTAGGGTATGTAGGATAGTATTAGTGGGCTGGATTGTGGTCATCGCGGACTCAGCGGGTCGAAGGGTATGTTTCCGCGCTGTATCTCTAAACTAAACTAGACAACTAATAAGCATTCTTCATTGTAGGCATCATACTTTGCTTGTGATTCCTTCCTGAAAACTTGAGGCTCAGTGTTTTGGCTGCAGGTCAAACTCAGAACCGGTTTGTGCAGCTCATTACCATTTTAATCTAATGGGATGGGCTGAATTAGTGAATGACCATAGAGAAAATCATTATTTGTAAACAAATATCATTTAATTTAACTCTTGACTTTAAGTATATGCTGCTTCACTGAATATCTTCCCCCACACAGAAGGTATAATCATTCTACTGCTTGGGAGCATATATCTCAACCCTTCATCAAAATTAATGTAATTTTCAGATTTTGATAATTGCTTATTAAGAATATTTGCATTTAAATTAAGTAAGAAATGCAATGTAATTAAAATGCTAAATAATATTTGATTGAGCTTTTCTCAGAAGTGGAATGTATGATTTGTTACACTTCACCACAATTTAGTTGCATTCATAAATATCCATAAGTCTAACAAAATTTCTCTTCATCTTCTTAAGCAAACTGTAAACATGACAGACATATTTTTATGATGTCTTGGAGAATATGAATGAGGAAACCTTGGTACAATTATAATATCAGGTGTTCATCAGTTATTTTTCCCCTGAGGAAGCATCTACTTTTCCTCAGGCTTTCCAGAGTGATTCCTGGATGGGAAGTTTTTTTTTTATTGAGGAGATCTATATTTCTGTGTTTTATTGAACAGTGTGAGCTCTTATTAAGACATAAGAGGATTAGAGAGGGTAAAGACTGAATCTTGAACATGCATCCTCATATCAGGACTAATCTAAGAGTGAGATGAAAATAAATGTTTCCCCTTCGAAAGTTAAGAGGCTTTGTAATTTTCTACTCCCGAGGGCTGCTGTCGCTAGGCCTATATGTATTTTTGTGGCTAGGCCTATATGTATTTTTTGAGCAACTTTAGGAATCATGAGAAATACAGATTGGGTGGGAAGTGTATAACTTTCAGGAGATTGGATGATGGTAGATACAAGGATCTGGAATCCTTAGCAAATCTGAAGAAGGGCCCTGATCCGAACCATCAATATCCATTTTTCCCCAGAGCTAATGCCTAAAGGGCCTGTCCCACTTTCCCAAGCTGCTCACGAATTCTCCCGAGTTTTACCCTTGATTCAAACACAGAGAATGTTTGTAACGGGTCCATAGAAGGCCATAAGAGTCCGTAACTATATATCGTAGCGGCTCGTTATGTCAGCCGTAGGTACTCGGGGCATTAAATGTTGCAATGTTTCTCCTCCCGACTATCTTTTTACTCATGGACATTCTTTATCATGCTGGATAAAAATGTCCCCGACTTACCTGATGCCCCGAGTACCTACGGCTGACATAACAAGCTGCTACGATATATCTACGGACTCCTACGGTCTCCTACGGACCTGTTACGAACATTCTCCGAGTTTGAATCAAGGGGAAAACTCAGGAGAATGCGTGAGCCAGCTCGGGAAAATGGGACAGGCCTTGTCACTTTGTGTATGTTGCGACTGAGTGATGGAACAGACTTGAACTTTATCCCTACTACTATCACTTATGTTATTATTTAATAGTAAAGATTAAACGAGAACTTACCAGTTTGAAAGTTTGATCTTTATTTTATGAGGAGTCGAGTTGAGGGACTAACGTGAATAGAGGCCCGTACAGCCGTTGGTGCGTCAATCTTCAAAGCAGCGGAATGAATTCACAGCTAACAATGACCGAAGTATAACGGTAAGATGAATAAAACTAGAACTACCAGATGAGAATCTATGAGGGTGGGAGCGGAGGGCACGTAGTCCCTCAACTCGACTCCTCATAAAATAAAGATCAAACTTCAAACTGGTAAGTTCTCGTTTAATCTTACTATTTTACTTCGGAGTCACATGAGTGACTACGTGAAGATTTCAAAGCACTGTGAATTCACGCCGCAGACCCAAATCCGACGTTCACACACTGCCTGGATTGACTCAAAAGTCGTTAACAATCAATCATGCATCAGTAATACATTTGTTAAATGAAATAACAGTTTATTTACAAACAAATCAATACCAAACCCCTCTAACTCAGGGGAAAAGTGTAACAGTACTGAAACCAAATCAGCAAACACCCCGAGCCTTGAAATCGGCTTGTGATAAAACCTCTGAAAAGTTAGCTCACTGGACCATCCTGCGGCCGCGAGGATATGGTCTATTGGCAAGTCCCATCGCCCTTGCCGCGGACGTTGATGCCGTCCTGGTGGAATGAGATTTGAATTTATCATATCAATTTCCAGCACTTGCCAGGACCTGCTTTAGCCACCTTGAAATCGTTCGCACCGACACCTTACTGTGTGGTTTTTTGTGACTAATAAACAAAGCCAACTCTGTTCCTCTCAGAGTTTTAGTAATCTCAATGTAACGAGATAAATGTGAGACTACACACAAACGATCATCTGCGGGGTATGCTGAAAACACAATCTTACATCCTGTCATGCCTCTTCTATTATGTTTAAGCAAATCATAGACATAAAATATAATAGGGCATCAGCCGACACATGCATTCTATCTAGCCGTAGCTTTTTTTTGCAACATTTGTACACATTGAGCTGAAACCAACGCATAAGCATGACCACCTTCATAGATAATTTGGCTACTGATAGGGGGGGGCTTGTAACCGGAGCCCACTGGCGAAGAACCATAAAAAACCTCACTCACATTCCAAATACCGGCATACCTGGGTTTAGGAGAAATAGAATTGAAAAAACTCCCTTCATGAATCGTGAAACTAACGGATGTGTCCCTACTCCCTATGCACTTTCGCATTCATAGGTAAATAAGAGGACGGAGCACTTCTGGCTGAATTAATTGCACTGTAACTTAATTTTTTTGGGTCAAAATAAAGAGTTGACAAACTCCAATACGTCCGTGATCCCTGCAGTGTGATATACAATATTCTACTGAAGGCAGAATTGCTCCCACTTCCTTATATAGGTGATATATTGCTGCTGTGTACTATACCTGCAGGCCGACGTGAGAACATCCACAGTCCGATGAGACAGTCCTCTCCCCAGTATGGCCTCCTTAAAATCTGCAAATTAACAGATCAATACGATCATATAAAGGATGTTGATCCCCAGTGACTGGATTTACCAGTAGATTTTTATTCTTGGGCATAAGCATGTAAGGCCTCCCTAGCCATTTGTAATACAACGGGAAACCATGCTTGTGTAGGCCAATCTGGCACTACCAATACCCCTGAAGCGGAGTCCTCCTTGATCTTTTGCGAACATCTGCTGATGAGACAGAATGGAGGAAATACATACACAAACATTCCTCCCCAATGCAGCGAAAATGGCATCCACTGCTACTGCCCCAGGATCTGGTTCCCATGAACATATCTAGGTAACTGATGATTTAATCGAGATGCAAACAACTCAATATCTGGTAATCCATACTGATCAATCATTTGGTTAAATACATCCTGATTTAACATCCATTCAATGTTGTCCATTAAACTGACGTGACTCCTTCCTGGCAAATAAAGTGCTGAAAGCCAGATATTTTGGTCAATACACCAGCTCCAAATCTGGTTAGCCAGTCTATCACAAGACTGTGACTTAACTCCACCCATGTGTTTACATATGCCACTGCTGTGGTTGTTGTCAATCTGACCTGCACATGCAGATCCTTTGTAGAACAATAAGCTTTGAGCCCATACCAGGTGCCAAACAACTAAATAATTAATAATTAATCCCTCATAATTGAGGCAGCGATGTCTTATCATCTCTCCACATTGCAAAAAGCAAAACACACAATCGTTCTGCCTAGAAGGCATTCTGTTGCATCCCCAACCCAGGCACTTACATCAGTCTGTAATATGGGGCAGCGCAAAACAGTGACGGTGATTCCCACCAAAACCGTGATTTCCTTAAACTTTTTGAAACATGTACTATCCACCATTGTATGTCAGCAATCGCCCCAGCTGACAACTGCATAGGCCTATCAAAATGGCCCCTTTGTATTCTCATGCCTGTTCCTTTTGATGTTGTAATTGTTGATAATGCAGAGGACCATACTGCACAGCTGGAAAGGCTGCAACAATTTCCCACTTAAACTGGCTACTTGTCTAATCGAAGGCCGTTGTTCTCCAACGAGATTAACACAGTCCTCAATTAACTGATTCAATTTATCCCTGGGCAAAGTTACCAACATGTGATTGGAATTAATGGTAAAACCCAATAATTCAATAATTTGACAGGTGATAATTTAGATTTATCTGGATGAATAACAAATCCCATTTGTTTCAAAAGTGATTTTAAACAACTGAAACTGATGATTGAGTTTCAGCATGATCTTTCCAACAATCAAACATCATCTAAATAGGCCATTACCACATGCCCCTGAGCTCTAAGTAATGCTAACACAGTTTATACCAATTTAGTAAATAATCTAGGAGCTGAAGTTAATCCATTCGGCAATGCCCATAACAAACAAATTTGTTCAAATTCGATAAAATCCAGAATAATTCTACATCCCCCAATCTTTTTAGATCTGGGAAATATACTTGACAGAAATTGTTGACTTTGATAGACAGAAGGCTCAATTACCCCTTTCTTATGCAACGACTGAATCTCTGCTTGAATAAGCACATTTTCCTCATCTGAAAAATAAGTTTACGACTAGGAAAATGTTGATTAGGTAGACTGTGCTTAGAGTAAAATTCAATTTTTCACCCCCTTCAATACACTAAGTATGAACAAATCTGATGTCAACAACTGCCATTGTTTGAGAAAACAATTTTTTAACCTTCCCCAATTTGAACAGGAACATCTGTTAATTCATCGTCTGTCATGTTATATTCCTTACGTGCATTTTTCCTTGCGGACCTTGTGTTGTCCTCGACTTTCTTGTAGAGAACCTTTTTTGCTTGCTTGCCAGCTGAGGCTTAATGAGGGCCATGGTTTATAACAGCCTCTCATGACAGTCTTTGACCCTTTTTGCAAGGTTACCACCAAACAACAGATTTCGTGGTGTACACTGGTCGGTTTGGCACAAACTCGCCAAATTCGGGTTAGCACTGGCCTAATAGCGGCCCTCCCGATTATTAATTTCAAAATGCAATTACAAAGGAATCCCAGTTCATCCTGGTGTGCTTCAACCATATCATTTGTATCAATAACTTTACCACCACAGCTGTAATACCTGCTGACAACAGTTTTAAGCACTTTATTAAAACTTCATCTCCTGGGCCCTAGCAGCAGATACCCATCTATGACCAAATTTGGTGATTAACCAATGGGTACCTTCAGGAGATCACCATTAACAGGAGCTTTATAGTTTTTTTTGCTACGTCATCCATAGCTAGCTCCTGTAACTGTGGGAGAGCAATACTGAATTTGCTTCGGCCATTCCTACATCAATTGCCTTTCTGCCTCTTACGCTCAGCAAACTTCCCAGCAATGTTCGGAATTACCTCCAACCGAACTCCTTTACTGCTCTCTCCCCCAGCATAAGAATCAGTGTCAGCAAATTGCACTGATAGAACATCCTCCTCACAGGCAGGATAGTTTCTGCAGCCCTGAAACAGGTGCTGCTAGCACAAGCTCCCCATCAGCCTGGCTTGGGCACCACTCCTCCTCACGGAGCTGGTTCTCCTGTCGAGCATTCTTTGTAATAGAATCCTCGACGTGGGAGAGCCGTGAGCAAAACGGACTCTCCTATGAGGGATACACCTCCAGGCCCGACTCATCTACCGGGCCACAGAGACTTGCCAGTGGGCCCTTCCGCCCTACTGACAAGCCTCCACTGCCCCCCAGCAGTGGGTCCGCAACCACTGGCTGTGTAGCCAGCACCGGACCAGGTGTACCAGACGGGCCTCCATCCTCAACACTCTCACTGGCCACTGTTCCTTTCTACCCCCCGGAGCGCGCCTCGCCGACACCTTCTTCACTTTCTGCAACATTCTCTAAGAAATCTCCCAAAACCGTCGCAGAAAATGACATGGTGGTAAAATTTTGTATTAAAAACCTTACCTCCGTTAAACTTGTTAACGAAGAACTGCAGATCGGGAGAATCGAGGGTGAAGTCTGAAGAAGGGTCTCGACCGAAACGTCGCCCATCTTCCTTCGCTCCTTAGATGCTGCTGCACCCGCCGAATTCTCCAGCTTTTCGTGTAACCCGCGGTTTAAAACTTACCGCTCGGAGGACGCTCACGTGACTCCGAAGTAAAATCCTGCGAACATGACGGTTGGATAGGGCTATTTTGGACACTCATCTGGACAGGAAATTTGCTATCAAAAGTATGAGGGAGGTGGACATACCTGACCTGTTAAAATATGTTGATAGACATCTGGAATGAAAAATAGCTTGGAGAAACCTCAATTTCAAGCTCAATCCCATGAACATTTTGCAACCAACTCCCAAAGATCAAGTGGTTCATGCCATGCATTTCATATTGAATAATCAATAAATATTGACTGGCCTTGAGGGGGATACGACATATATTGCCTGAAGTAGATTCATATTGCCCGAGTCGAAGACGAGGGCAATATGGATCTAGTGAGGGCAATAATGTCGTATCCTCCCGAAAGAGGACAGTCAATATTTGTTATTATTACCCATTATCAGACATCTAGAGGAAAATCTGAACACTCATATGATATGAATGTATCTATACATTTTGCAATATGCATTGCAACATTGTAAAGAAGGTACTAAAACCATTTGCAACATTGTATATAAGGGTACTAAAACAAAGTAACCTCATTATGTTTCATTTATGTAAATTTATGTCATTCATTTATGGTGACAATGTGAAGGTCGAAGTTTTTAAAACGGGAACCTTTTCTCGCAAAACGGCAGCCATTTTTTTTTTTTTTGAAGAATAAATTTTAAATTTCCCCACGCAGCGGACGTTGCCGTCACGCAGCTCCACGTTCCCGGATGTGAGACCAGGGGAATATAAGGTTATATTCCCGCTGTTTAAACAGGCAAACTCCATAGGGTTGGCTAAAAGGGGAAATATAAGAAAATATTCCCCTTAGCCCTGCTGGCATTAAAATGAAGGGAATATGATTTGGTAAAACCATACCTCAGATGGCTGATATGGGTAATAATTGAATATAATTAATCATTTGAAGCTATGTCAGAAGTAGTACGTAATACCAGAAGCCCCACAGTTTGTGTATTATGTATGGTACTGCTGACCATGTTACATGGCAGTTTGGTAAAACAGAATTAATTTACATGGGGTTTGGGTTAAACTTCAAACAACACACTCTCTAACTACAAATTGGATTACTGAGAGATACCCATCCTAGGGCAGATGAGTTCATGGTCTAGAGAGATACTCCCTGATACAAAGCATACATTGCATTTGTACTACTCCTTATCTACTTTTCCTTACATTATCTACCCGACATGTTTGGTGTGCACATAAATTGAAGGAATCATGCTACCAAGCTGCGCACTGGTGTGTTTTTATGCTAAAAACTGTTTTAGTTTAGTTTAGAGATACAGCGCAGTAACAGGCCTTTCGGCCCACTGAGTCCGCAAAACCGACCAGCGATCCTTGCACATTAGCACTATCCTACTCACACTAGGGACAATTTTACACATACACCAAGTCAATGAACTTACATACCTGTACATCTTTGGAGTGTGGGAGGAAACTGAAGATCTCGGAAAAAATCCCACTCGTCACGGGGAGAACACAAACTCCATGCAGACAGCACCTATAGTCGGGATCAAACCCAGGTCTCCGAGGTGCTGCAAGCGCTGTAAGGCAGCAACTCTACCATTGCACAACCAGGGCACTCCCAAATTATAGTTCAATTTTGCATATAAGTAAAATGCAGAATTTAACCTGATGAAGATTGCATATTGGGCCCCGGTTCACCTAAGTCACTTTTAGTTGCGATGTGTCACTATGGACTGATTTATCCAATTTCAATCACAACCATATTTCAATGAGACACCTCTCCCTGCTTTGAGGATCATCTTACTATCTCGCCATTACCCACAATCTACTTTAAAAACCCATTGTTTGTCTTAACCCAATGTATCATTTACAAATATGGTCACATTGGAAAGAGTGCATTTTCAAGAATGCGGCTGGAAGTAGAAAATTGATATAGCCATAAGGAAATATTGGATAAGTAAGCATTATTTCTATTGGAACAGTGGAGGCCGAAGGAGGATTTAATTGAGATTAAGTAAATTATAAACATTGAAAAATAGGTGCAGGAGGAGGGCCATTCGGCGCTTCGAGCCAGCACCGCCATTCATTGTGATCATGACTGATTGTCCCCTATCAATAACCCTGCCTGCCTTCTCCCCATATCCCATGACTCCACTAGCCCCTAGAGCTCTATCTATACACTCTCTCTAAAATCCATCCAGTGACTTGGCCTCCACTGCCCTCTATGTACAATGCAGAATTTAACCCTCTCCCTGCTTTGAGGATCATCTTACTATAATTCCAAATTCCGTAAATTTCACAACACTTGGTGAAAAAGTGTTTTCTCGCACCTCAGTCTTAAATGAACTCCCCTTTATTCTAAGACTGGGTGGCCCCTGGTTTCTGGACTCGCCCAACTTTGGAACATTTTTCCTGTATCTAGCTTGTCCAGTCCCTTTGATAATGTTATATGTTTCTATAAGATATCCACACTTATCCTTCTAAACTCCAGTGAATACAAGCCTATTCTTTTCAATCTTAGCCTGGGTCTCCTAAATTATTAGGGAGACCAGCTGCATAAATCAGAAGAAGATACTTTTCTTTACAGAAGTGTCAAAAACAAAAGGAATCAATTGAAATAAATCGGGAGAGCGATCAAAGGCAAGAGAGAGAAAAGTTAAAAAAAAACAATGGTGTTACATAACCCAGATCTCACACTGCCTGGCAGGGTAATAGAGACAGAAATAACTCATCACATTTGTAAAACCAAGATATAAATTGGCTGCGTAGGAAGGAACTCCTGCAGATGCAGGTTTTTTACCGAAGACACAAAATGCTGGAGTATCTCAGTGGACAGGCAGCATCTCTGAGAGAAGGAATGTTTCTTGGTGCGATTGGTGGGAGGAGGAGCAAGAGCCAGAGTCCGCAGTATATAAACGAGACCCTGTGAGGACCCATCCATGATGGAAGTGGGGAACACATGTTCCCTAAAGAATTAGGACATCTCAGATGTTCTGATACGAATAACCTCATCTTGGGGCAGAGATGTGGCGTAGATGGAGAAATTGGTAGTATGTGATAGAGTTTTTGCAGGAGGCAGGGTGGAAGAAATTTGTAGGTCAGTAAATATTGGGCTTCCTTGCCCTTTATCAATGGTGGCCTCCAAGATGAAAGCCTCTTCTCTCTTCACATAAGGACTCCTGCGTAAGACAAGTAATGGCAAGTGATCCCGATAGTCTGTTTCCCTTTCTCCAACTTGGCTGAGCTTCATCAGTCCTGAAGCATGTTATGCCAGCAATTATGCCCACAATAGACCCTTGCTTTAGGTTCTCACATTTACTTCCTTGTTGTTGGAATCAGCACTATAACATTCAACACATTCCCAGCTTTGAGTCAAACCCTCAATGTGTTATTCGTCATTCAACATCGTTAAACTGTCAGCTAAAATAAGAGTGGATATCACAGATTTGCCTTTGATAATATAGAGGTGAGATATCATGGGAGGGGGAGAAGGAGGAAAGGCAAAGGAAAGGGGTTGGGGTGGTTGCAGTAATTCCAGTGAAAATGGAGCAAAACTGTCTTGCGTATTCTGCCTAGATTTTTCATCATTTTATGTAATTTTAATTTTCAGTACCTGGAGATTATTTTCGTTATTTTTAAATTTACAGTTCAGATGGCCTGGTGAAAATTTAATACTATTTCTCTCTCTGCAGATAGCGTCTGAGTATATGGGTATTCTATTATATGCTCCAGAATGTCTCCAATTTTGTTGTGTACTCCTGCAATAACATTGGTCATAGAGAGATAGAATATAGAACGACACCCTTCGTCCCACTAAAGATAATGCTGAAAATCAACCCTAAATTACGCAAATATCCAACAAACTACTCCCCAATTGCTGCATTACAGTCTCATTAACCAACTCCATATTCTATCATGCATTTATGCAATTAAAAACCTAACAACCCCACATCTTTAGTGACGATGGGCGAAAACCGGAATACCTGGATGAATTCCACCACATTCCAGGAAACGAGATAACTCCACAAAGACAGGGTCGGGATTCAGGAATAAGTTGCTCTGCCTAAATTGATTAATAAGCCATCATTAGAATGCAACCTTGTCGTAAACTTTAATTCTGTGAACCTACTGAAGCTCTGTGGTGCCGATTTAAAGGAGAATCTATCAGTGAACGGGAATTAAAAACATGCTTTAGAACCACATGCAGAATATCTTGCCCAGCAAGAATAAGGTTTCATCTCGAATGCCATCACTTATTGCCTTTTTACCTCCCACATTGTCTTTCCAGTTCCCTCTAAGCCTATTCCCCGTCACCATTGTGAGTTCCACCTATACTGCCAAGCATACACCAGCACCATTAGGTTTACTGCTAGTTGGTCTTTCTGAGGAACTTAATGCTTTGTATATTAGCTTTCATCAAAGGCTTGGTTTTTGAAGAATCATTCAAATGCACAAACAGTGAATTGCCTCAGTACGATGAAACTATGATAAAAAGTAATATGGCATGCCTGAGAGATCTTGATAGGGGTTCTGTCACTGTAGGCTTTTAATTGAATACTAATTAAGGTCGGACCTGTTTGGTGACGTGTGTGTCCCATTCTCAAAGGGAGGCCTGGTCCCCCAACGCAATATTCCACGCACTCACCCATACTCCCCACTGCGCAGGCACAGCTGATGGTCCCCGTAGTGATGCTCCATGAACCCCCTCCCTCCTCACACACCCCCTCACTCCACCCCCTTCCCTCCCCTGAACCCCTATGCAACACTCCATCCCCCCCTCAACTCCCCTCCCCTTCCACTCTTAGCGACGCAGTGCACCCACCCAAAGGGTTCCCATTGACACGCAGGCATTACTGCGCAGCATAACAGCTGATTAGGGACAGCAAGTGGAAAAGGTATTTATTAAATCTTAAATGTTATTTTTTATTTTATAATATCTTTATTTATTAAGAGGTACCGTAAGTTTAATCAGTGTACATCCCTTGTATAGTATTACAGTCATGTACCCTTAATTTTTTTAAGGCTTTAGAAAAGAGAGAAAAGAAAGAAATAACAACAAAGAAAGAGAAGAGGGAAAAGAGATGTGAAAGTGCAATAGCGTGATAGAGGAAATGAAAACCCTTGAAGAGTTTAGAGACCCGAAATAAGAGAAGACCCTACTTGAGGAAAAAAAAGAAAAAGGAAAGAAAGAGAAAGAAGAAAAAAAGCCAGTTACTTTATTAAAACACTCGCAAACAGAATCTACCAACTCGACAGGTTTTTTCTTCCCCCTATTCCCAAGACCCGACACGGTAGCTTTTTTGGAGGTAGTTCCTTCACCTTCTCCTTGTAATAGATTTTATAAATGCAGACCACATCATACAGAAACATCTGATTACCTGCTATCGAATTCTCATATCTCCAAGTGTAGTGTGTCGAACAATAGTTGAAAATCCAACATATTAACTGTTGGAATAGGAGTATTTTTCCGAGAATTATTAAGATTTATCTTTTTCCAGTTATTAAGCATATTCAAATAGAGTCATTTTAAAACACATTTAATCAGAGCTATCTTCCGATATCCCGAAGATAATCCAGTCCTGCTTTTGGAGTAAAAAAAAAGCTAAAAAGGTGAAAACTCTTATAATATAACAACAATTTAAATGTTATAAGATAATTTATTCAGTTCATTACGTCTTACCTGTTGTGTCCCTTGTGCATTCTACATTCAGGGAAGGATGAACGGCTTCACTTGGGCCGTGTGGGAAGCATCCACTGCCTGGGGGAGGGGCACGGCTCCCAGCGGGGCTGTCGGGGCCGGTGTGGAAAGGGTAGCGTCCCGTAAAGCCGGGTAGGTGACAGCTACAGGCGGGCCAGTCGATGGCCGGTGGGGGGGGGGGGGTAGCGCTGCCGTGGCCTACAGCTGGCTGCTTCCCTAACCCATGCCACTGCCCGCACACACTGCCAGCTTTTGTTTCGAACCATTATGGAGCATCCAAGCAGCTAGGGTTTGGGAAGCTCCTGCTTCTCAGTCCACCCTTCCACAACCTCTTCCATCCACCTTAATGCAACCATCCCCGCTCATTGGTCCCATAGGACATAGAACATGCAGTAATTACGCGCAAGCACATGCTGACCGGGCATGGCAAGTGAAAAGGGTTTTATACAGTTTAAAATGTAATAAACAATATAACAACAAATTTAAATGTTTAAAGAGGAATTTATACAATCCATTAACTCTTGTTGCGTCTCTTGTTGCAATTCTGGCGGCCTTGGAAGGGGACAGCTTCAGGAGAGGGCTTATAGTAGCCGAGGTGAAGGGTCTAAGCGTTAACTGTGGGGCCTACTGCAGCCGTGCCTACCACAGCCGGGGCCTAGCACTGCCGTTGCCAATCACAACTGTACATACCGCGCTACTCCGCCGCTGATGTGGGTAACCGCTGCTGCTCCCCACCAGCTTGGGGAGCATCCTGCAAGTTGGGGATGGGGACGGGTCTTCTTCTTTTGCGTTTGAGGCAACAGAAGCCCGCAGCAGGTGATCCATCCGGTTTCGAACATCCTAGTGCCCGCCCTAAAAAGGGCGCATGCTTCGGGTTGGCGCCAAGCAAACGGCGCTGCTGCTGTCCTCCGTTATTGTCGTTCGCCTGACTGAAGTCGTTGAACAGCCACCACGGGAGGTCTACAACATTACCCCATGGGATGTTCTGACGGGGCCGGTGGGGGGAGGGAACGCCCTGCAGCCTGGGGATGGACGTGCTTCAGCGGGGCCGTGCAGGAGAGCGACCTGCAGCCGTGGGAGGGGGACGCTTCATGGAGGGGCTGGCGGGGCCGTGGGGGGGCGGGGTGCATACTGCAGTGCTGGGGGAGGAACAGGGGGAAAGGCTTCAGGCCAGTGCCAGATGGGGGAGTTCTTTTCTGAATGGTTATACGGGTGTTGTGGACTGACGGGACAGTTTCTAGAGGCTTGTACAGATATTATGGGCCGAAGGGTCTTTTCATAGGCTAGTACAGGAAAAGAGGACTTGTTTCCGAGGGCTAGTAGGACTGGGCCGAATGGACTTTTCTTGTGTTAGTACATGTGTTGTTGCTTAAGGGGATCTGCAGCAGGGACAGGGACGGCTTCAGATGTGGGACTGCGGGGACGTTCAATACCTAGGGAAGGGGGATGATTTCAACTGGGTTCGGCGGGATTGTCTGTACTGGGGATGGTTGTCTTCCTAGGGGACCCTTCTGTATCCGGGGGAGGTGATGGCTTCAAGCGGGGCAGGAGGGACGTTTCTGTAGCCAGGAGGGGTGGAGAGGGGGACGGCTCATTCAGGCGGGTGCCAGCAAGGGAGCCTTCTAGACCCGGGGAGAGGAAGCCTCCAGGCGCGCCATCGGGTATCGTGCTTTTCCAGCCGGGGGGGGAAAAAAGGGAATGGCTTTGAAGGCGGGGGCTGGTGGGGAGGAAGCGCCTGCAGCTGTGGGCATGCACGGCTCAGGCGCGCGGGGGCCAGCGGGAAGCATCTGTAGCCGGGGATGGGGACCTAGCACTGCAAATGACTGATCTCACCAGGGAGTAATTACTGTTGTACACAAAAGGCTGGAGAAACTCAGCGGGTGCAGCATCATCTAAGGAGCGAAGGAGATAGGCGACGTTTCGGGTCGAGACCTCCTTCAGAACTGGTCATGGATCAGAGAAACGAGAGATATAGACAGTGAAGTGTGAGAGATACAGAACAATGAATGAAAGAATTATGCAAAAAAGTATCAATGATAAAGGGAACAAGCCCATTGTAAAGCTGTTTTGTGGTGTGGAAAATGAAAGCTGGTGCACTGGGGGGGGGAGGGAGATAGAGAAGAGGAAGCCAGGGCCCAGGGCTGAGGTGGGAAGGGGAGGGAGGTGGAAGGGAGGAACAGCAAGGGTTAACAGAGTTGAGAAAATTCCAATGTTCAAGCCCAAAGATGCAGACTCCCCAAGCGGAATATGAGGTGCTGTTTCCTCCAACTTGCGGTGGTGCTCACTCAGGCCGTGGAGGATGCCCAGGACCGAGAGGTTCGGATATGAATGGGTGGGGGAGTGAAGTGCTGGTGCCACCGTTTGTGTGTGTGATATAGGATAAGATTCCTAATTCTGTTTATTCCTGTTAAAGAATAAAATTTGACTCTGGTAATTTTTATTTTTTAAAATCATTTCTTTTAATGGCTCATATGCTGTTGTTTGAAGATGAATTTAATAGAACCGGAACCTACCCAGTGTAATCAACATGCGGGGAACAGTTTGTGTGTGGATATAGAGTTAATTCATAATTCGATAATTCTTGTTAAAGAATAAAATGGTTTAAAAATTTTGATTCTGTAATTTTCCTTTTAAATGTTTTTTAAAATCATTTCTTTCAATGGCTAATATGCTGTGTTTGAGTGATTTTGTTTGAGTTGACATGCACTCTGTATTCATTCATCTAATCACAACTGTCACAACTGCAGTAGTTGCGGTATTCACAAAATTAAATGTGTTTTATCAAGAGTTACAAATGATGTATATCTTAAGAGGGTTTTATTCAGCGCATACACCTGATTATATTGTGCTAGAAAGAACACACATACCCGAATGTGATATAGATTACATAATAATATAACACACAACATTACATTCTTCCAAATTTTTTATATCATATCAATGATGAACTTTATTCAAACTAGACAAGGATAACATTACATTAAAAAACAATGTAAACCTCCCCGCAGCTTCACTTTGGTGTCTCGCCGTGCTGATTCTGTTTCCAGACTCCCCCGCCGGGATACAACCCAGCCCCGTGTCAGCCGCTCTCGTCGGGACTCAGCCCCAAGTCGGGCCGCTCCACCAGATACAGACTCAACCCCACGACGGGGGCGCGCTCCGCCGGGACTCAGACCCTGCATCGGGACGCTCGCGCTGGACACATCCCCGGTCGGGCCGCTCTGCCAGGACTCAGCCCCCCGCGTCGGGCCGCTCCACTGAGACTCAGCCCCCAGGTTCCTAATAATTACCCATGAATCTGCCCATAGACCGTAACTATACGCGTTTTTCTGGAGTAGTCCATCATGCTCCGCTATAAGGAGCTTTGAACCTGGCCTCTCCAATTTGCGAAAATTAACATGGGGGGGGGGGGGGGGGGGTGACTTCCTGCAAGCTGGGACGGAAGAAATCAGTGGTGGCCTATGGGGTGTTGTGGGTCGAGCGTGGCACCTGCAAATGGGGATGGGGATGGTTTTAGGCAGGGGGCCGCTCGAGGATTCTGTAGCCAGGGGAATGAGTACGGCTTTAGGACGTGGAGCGTCCAGCTAGCCCGGGAGGGGGACGCTTCAGGTGAGGCCTATCCAGGAGCCAGTGGGGGGGGGGGAGCACTCACCGTGGAACTACCGCAGACATGGCCTAACCCCTGCCAGCTGCCTGCTGCGGCGATAGCATATCGCTGTCATGGCCTACTGCGTCTTGGCCCTGGCCTGTAGTTGGACATGGGCCTACACTGCCATTGCCACACCCGCCTTCAAGGGGAGCACCTGCAGCTGAGGACAGGGGATGGCTTCAGGCGGGGTGGGTGGGGTGGGGGTGGGGGTGGAATCGTCCTGCAGCTGGGAACGGGACTGCTTCAGGCAAAGCCTGTCAGGGGCTGGTGGAGGGGGGTCAGCAGTGGCCCTACCACTGCGATGGCCACCCCTGCCGCCCCGCGAGGCCTCGCCTACGGCTTGGCGATGGCTC
>CM069136.1:96122730-96195243 GCA_035221665.1 Okamejei kenojei | reverse complement strand
GACAATCCGCCTTCATGTGCAGAGTCCATACCCACACCAGGGGGCACCTATGCCTGCAGCAAGCTAAAATCGCTTTATACAAAAAAGAGGTATTCAAAGTCGCTTATGAACCTCACCCATTTGTATCCAAACAATTCACCAAGCGGGAAAAGGGAGCTGGAGGACTGTCGTATCATCCTAGGACTTGACTGAACGAATTCCTTTGTGCAGTATAAACCATTTAAAATGGATATCTTTGGCACTGCCATCTAACAGGTTTCTAAAGGGGGGTTTTATGGCTGGATTGATCTTAAAGATGCATACTACTCAGTACCAATTCACAGGGAGCAGAGGAAAGATAATTGAAATTTTACTGGATGGGTCAATTGTGGCAGTTCAAAGCATTGCCTAATGGAGATGACTTCAGCTCCCAGATATTTATAAGTACTAAAACCAGTTCTGGAGCAACTACGAGATCAGAATCAATAGTCATGGCATATTTGGATGACATTCCAATCATCGGGGAATAAGCTGAATCATTGGTCTCAGCACCAAATTATGTTTGAGAGATTGGGGTCGCTAGCTTATTTCCATCCTGTTATGTCCAAAATTGCTACTTCTGGGTCAATTGATTACGGTGATTTACAATTAACTCAATTCACATGTCTGTGTACTCTGCCAAGGGGCAAGCAATTTTGAGTTATAGGAAGCCTGAACAATCTAATTGTAAACAGAGCCTTCAAATTAGATAGCAGCAAGTGAAATTGGTAAACTTGTGGCTGCCTTTCCAGCTGTGTGTTTTGGGCTTTTCCACTGTCAAAATTTACAAATGCAAATACCATGCAGGCCCAATTTGGTAGGACACATGCGATTGCCAGCAGAGGTCCATTGCTGAATTTACAATGGTGGGTAACGATAATACATCACGCTCAGAAAAATGTTATTAATTGATACACCATTGGTTATCGTACGACTGATGCAAGCACCCTAGGTTGGGAGAGCCAACAGCTACCATCTCCAGCTGCAGAGGTAGATGGGTTGGCAGGAGTCTTATTTCTTCAGGAACATGGTATTTACTACTTAGAGTTGTTGGGAGCACTCTTTTAATTGGGCTTAAAACCCCTGTCTCATGTGCGGTTGGGCCCGAGTGACCCCGAGTTTTCCACTCGTGGTGGGATCAAGTAGCTGGGAGGGAACTTTGGAAACTCGCACGAGCAATTATCGACTCGTGGCGTAATGCAGGTGTACTCGGAAACTTGTTAAACTCGTGAAAAATCAAAACTGTTTGATTTTTCCACGAGTCAAATTAACTGTTCAAGTATAAAAATGAAAAATTTAAACTCGTTGTAATAACGTAGTGGCCCGTTCGTTTATCTTAGTGTCTCGTGAGTATACCGTGGGTACTTTAATATTCTGTTCTTTTGTTCGAGTAAAGACTGAACCAAAGTTAGACACAAAAATGCTGGAATTAATCAGAGGGACAGGCAGCATCTTGGAGTGAAGGAATAGAGTCGAGACCCTGCTTCAGGCTTACACGAAATGCCACCGCCATTCCTTGCTCCAGAGATGCAGCCTGTCCCGCGAGTACTAAAGCAGTTTTTGTCTTCTTCGGCCTTTTGCCACTTTGTCCTTTATTATGAGGCGCCTGCCCCGATGGTTCACTCTGTCTCAATGAACGGCGTAAAGACCTGCCGAAGGGGCAACAAGTCTGGGGTGGTGGGTGGGAAATGTGTACAGTTGTGTTGCTCAATCCACCCCCCGGGGCGAGAGTGTGGGATTTGGGGGGAACTGCAGAGCTGGGTTCACACCTGGAAAATAGGACACACACAAGCTGGAGTAACTCAGGCGGGATAGGCCTGCATCTCTGGAGCGAAGGAATGGGTGCATTTGGGTAAAGTCTGAAGAAGGGTGTCTCGACTCTTTCCTTCTCTCCGAGATGCTGCCTGGTCCGCTGCTGAGTTTGTGTGTGTGTGTCTCTCTCCTCTCTGGTCTACTCTGTTGTATCTGTGTGTTGTCTGATGTCGGGTCGGGTGGCCGCTCAAAGTCACCGAGCTGCTTCATTCCTTGAATGTGGTGGCCAGCTGCTGTCTGTGTGTATCTTTCTCAATGTTTGTGTGTGTGTGTATGTGTGTGGTGTGTGTGTCTCTCTCTCTCCTCTCTTTATACTGTGTGTATCTGTGTGTGTGTGTCTGCTGTCGGGTCCCGGTGGCGCTCAAAAGTCACCCCGAGCTGCTTCATTCCTTCTGAGTGGTGGCCAGCTGCTGTCTGTGTGTATCTCTCTATTAGGTGTGTGTGTGGTGCATTGTGTGTGTGTGTGTATATCCTCTCCCTCTCTGTCTATCTGTGTGTACTGTGTGTGTGTCTGCGTCGGGTCCCGGTGGCCGCTCAAAGTCACGAGCTGCTTCATTCCTCTGAAGTGGTGGCCAGCTGCTGTCTGTGTGTATTCTCTCTCTATGTGTGGGTGTGTGTGTATGTCGTGTGTAGCTAGATGTGTGTATGTGTGTGTGTGTGTCCTCTCTCTACCTCCCTCTCTGTCTATCTGGTGTGTATCTGTGAGTTGTGTTGCTGTCGGGCCGGTGGCGCTCAAAGTCACCGAGTGCCTTCATTCCTCTGAAGTGGTGCCAGCTGCTTGTCTGTGTGTAATCCTGTGTGATATGTTGTGTGTGTGTGTGTGTGTGTAGTGTGTGTGGGTGTGTGTGTGTGTCTGCTGTCTGGGTTTTTTTTTTGCCGGCGGCCGCCTCAATGTCAGTACCGGGCTGTTCCTTTTTAAAATTATTTAAAATAGAGCTCATTGCAATAAAAAGTATTTAAAAACATTAAAAAACAACTAGAAAAGCTTGGTATACTGGACGGATGCGGCATTTTCCCTTGTAGGTTTCATATAATAGATGCCGTCCGCGCTACTGAAAAAAACTCAATAACACAGGATGGAGACGTTTTTTAACATTGTTGCATTATTAAAACATATCCTTCATTCACGGTTTGGCTCAAGAGTAACGGGAGAGGAAACTTGCTATATCGGGAGAGGAATAGGAAACATCGCTGCAATGACATACCTGTTGGGAACTAGTATTAACACTTGATCATAACTTGCTGTCTCGTTGCACAGCCACGAGTCTGTCATCGAGGGTACCTCGTGGGTCAACTCGCACAGTGAGGGGACTGGGCCATAGGCTATTGCAGCAATATGCAAACATGTGCATGTTCAACTTCAGATTGACAACACTACAGCGGTGCCGTATGTCAATCACATGGTTTGTATTAAGTCTGTATCTTGTGATGAATTGGCAACAATCCTTATTTGGCACTGGTGTATTACAAGGAACATTGGGTCTCAGCAATCTACCTACCAGGTAGATACAACATGGTGGTGGACACTAGATCGCGAATTCAATGTAACACAGAATGGATGTTGAATGATTGAAGTAGTTAACTAACATTGTCGCCCGGGGGTATGGCATGCAGATATTGACTTGTTTGCAGCCAGATTGAATCACCAGTTACCCAAATATGTGTCATGGGAACCAGACCAGGGGCAGTGTGCAGTAGATGCATTTTCACTGCATTGGGGAGGAATGTTCTTGTATGCTTTTCCCCCATTTTTGCCTCATTAGCCGATGTTTGGCAGCAAAATTATGCAAGACAAACGTCACAGGCATTTTGGTAGTGCCTGACTGCCTATGCTGTCTGGTTCCCACTAGTCCGGGGGAATTATAACACAGCCTCTCATGGCTGTCCCCAAAAGACAGGGACCTGCTGGTTCTCCCTGTTACGGGGGGGGTAACCATCCACTACATGTCCGAATCAATTTATTGGTTTTAAGAGATTCTGAGGAGGACCAATCCTGGGAAACAACTCAGACTGACTGAACGAACAGTGGATGTGATAAACGATGCCTGGAGGAACAGGACACAAAAACAGTACGTCTCTCACATCAAGAAGTGGAAGTTGTACTGTCATGTCTCCAATCTCATATGATACTGCAGCACGCATCACGGATGTCTGGAGTTCCTATCAACCCTATTCTATGACCATAAATTAAGCTACAGTTGCATCAATAGTGCCACTATCCTCTTATTCAATGCTGGGAATGGGGCATTGTCCTGATCAGTTATAAGAGACCTTTCCACATGGTATCAGTACAAACCATTTCCAGATGGTAAAAAGGGGTTCTGGCGAGTGCAGGAGTGAACACTGACACTTTTAAATCTCACTCCACCAGGGCTGCATCTACGTCGGCAGCGAGGGCAATGGACGTCCCCTTGACAACTCATCCTAGCGGCTGGCTTCAGGATGCGGCCATGAATGAATGTGCCACAGGTTTTACAAAAAAGCTATTGCCAGACTTGGGGGTATTTGCACGTACCATTTTAGATTCTGTTCTATAATTTCCCCCAGGATGGGAGGGGTTACTATTATTTTTATCTTCATAATTAAAGCATCAGTATTGTTACCTAACTTTGTTATGTCTGAATGCAAGTTAATCTTTGTACACTCATCCATGGTTAATCCATTCAGTGTGTGATGCTTGGACTCGTATCCGGCATGAAATTACAGAGCTTTGAATTCTTCACGTAGTCACTCACGTGAATCCGAAATTTAAAATAGTGAGATTAAATGAGAATTGGATATTGATCGATTGAATTAATGAGGTACACTATTAGTATTGTGTAAGCTAAATTGGTTAGAGAAGAATTACTTAAAAGTTACTTTGGCAAATTGACTTGTAGAAAAAAATAGTAAGATTAAATGAGAAGTTTTCAGTTTGAAGTTTGATCTTGATTTTATGAGGAGTTACAATGAGCGATTACGTGCCACCTCGTCCCAATCCTCATATTATAAAGGTCATCTTCGGGGAGGTAGTGCTAGTTCTCCAATCTTACTATCTTCAGGTCAACTTCTCTTATCTGTGATTTCACACCACTGCTGACAAGATTGACGCGCATGAGGACTGATGGCATTCTTCACGTAAATCGCTCATCGTAACTCCTCATAAATCAAGATCAAACTTTCAAAACTGAAATTTTTCTATTTAATCTTACAATTTTTTTACGGTCAATTTGCGTGGGGGAAATTAATTTTAAGTACGTACTCTTAACCAATTTAGCTTACACAATACTATTTAGTGTTCCTTAATTCATCGATCAATATCCAATTCTCTGTATCAATAACACGTGTTATAACATGTAATATCTCTTAGTTCCTTTGAAGGAATTGAGGTGTATCCCAAATTTATTTATCAAATTGGATTGTAGAAATTCATATAATTGAAAACAATTGTGTCAATGGGGATAAATGGGGATTAGGGGAAAAGAACATTTCAGATGCACAATAAAATCTTATATTTTCCTCATAAGATTTTCATATATGATGGTCATTCCAATAGTTATAAGTTTATATTTGTTACTGCAAATTTAAAAATACCACATGAAGGTATGTTACATTGTTTTAATAGGGTATGATTGCACTATACACAATAGAAGCAATTGCTTGGTTCATTTCAATGTCAACTCACAGTTGAAGCTAACAGCCTGTCCTCTTAAAAGACTATTGTGCCTGATAATCATGAGGAGGTTACATAGAAACACTTTTTATTCAACTGGACAATTTTTTTTTGGCACAATAGTTTCTTTTCTACATGTCAATTTTCAAATTAATGTTAAGTATTCCTCTAGTATCCGATTGAAATCACATCATGACTCATTTGGCTTTAGATAATACAAAATATTGTTCCTTAATTCATAAATCAATTCCATTTCACGGTATGGAAACATACAGTATGCAATAACATGCAATTTGTGTTAGTTCTTTTGAAAGAAGCAGTGGTCCTGGAATTATTTATCTGGTCATAATCCAAATTGCAGTTAGTGGGAGCTTATTGACTGGAATTTTGTTATTGTAGTTTCCAGATTACATTTTACTTCGGAGTCACGTGAGTGACTACGTGAATAGAAGCCTGTACAGCTGTTGGTGCGTCATGACGTCAGACACTGGTGCAGTCGGGCGGTTGGAGCAGCAGCGCTCCTCCGAGCGGTAAGTTTAAACGGGTTACACGAAAAAGCTGGAGAAGTTTAAACGGGTTTACACGAAAAGGGGGTGCAGCAGCATCTAAGGAGCGAAGAAGATGGCGACGTTTCGGGTCGAGACCCTTCTTCAGACTTCACCCTCGATTCTCCAGCATCTGCAGTTCTTTGTTAAACAAGTTTAAACGGAGGTAAGGTTTGTTGAAAATTTTTTACCACAGGTCATTTTCTGCGACGGTTGGGAGTTTTGGTAGATATGTTGGCAGAAAGTGAAGAAGGTGTCGGCGAGGCGCTCGGGGGTTAGAAAGGAGAGTGACCAGGAGAGTGTTGAGGATGGAGGCCCGTCTGGTACACCTGGTCCGGTGCTGGCTACACAGCCAGTGGTTGCGGACCCACTGCCGGGGGGCAGTGGAGCTTACACAGTAGGGCGGAAGGCCACTGGCAAGTCTCTGTGGCCCGTAGATGAGTCGGGCCTGGAGGTTATAACCATCCATTAGGAGAGTCCGTTTGCTCACGGCTCCCCACGTCGAGATTCTATTACAAAAGAATGCTCGACAGGGACCATCTCCCGTGAGGAGAGTGGTGCCCAAGCCAGGCTGATGGAGAGCTTGTGCTAGCAGCACCTGTTTCAGGGCTGCAGAACTTATCCTGCCTGTGAGGAGGATGTTCCAGCTCCTTGAGGAGGAGTGGTGCCCAAGCCAGGCTGATGGAGAGCTTGTGCTAGCAGAACCTGTTTTCAGGGCTCTGCAGAACTATCCTGCCTGTGAGGAGGATGTTCTGTTAGGGGGCTGTTTGCTGACACTGTTTTCTATGCTGGGGGAGAGCAGTAAAGTGTGTTCGGTTGGAGGTAAATCCGAACATTGCTGGGAAGTTTGCTGAGTGTAGAGAGGCAGGAAAGGCGATTGATGTAGAATTGGCCAAAAGCCATTCAGTATATGCTCTCACCACCAGTTACAGGAGCTAGCTATGGATTGAAGTAGCAAAAAACTATAAAGCTCCTGTTAATTGTGATCTCCTGAAGGTACCGGTGTGTTAATCACCAAATTTGCATAGATGGGTTTGCCTGCTAGGGCCCAGGAGATGAAGTTTTAAAAAAGTGCTTAAACTGTTGTAAGCAGGTATTACAGCTGTGGTGAAAAATTATTGATTACAAATGATATGGTTGAAGCACACCAGGATGAACTGGGATTCCTTTGTAATGCATTTTGAAATTAATAATATCGGGGGAGGGCCGCTATTAGGCCAGTGCTAACCCGAATTTGGCGAGTTGTGCAACCGACCAGTGTACCACCACGAAATCTGTTGTTTCGTGGTAACCTTGCAAAAAGGGTCAAAGACTATTATGAGGTTGTTATAACCATGGCCCTCATTAAGCCAGCTGGAAGCAAGGCAAAAAATGGTTCTCTAACAAGAAGTCGAGGACAACAAGGCCGCAAGGAAAGATGCTGGGTAAGGAAATATAACATTGACAGACGATGAATTAACTGATGTTCCTGTTCAAATTGGGGGAAGGTTAAAAATTGTTCTCAAACAACGGCAGCAGTTGACATCAGATTTGTTCATACTTAGTGTATTGAAGGGGTGAAAAATTGGATTTTTACTATGTACAGTCTACCTAATCAACATTTTCCTAGTCGTAAACTTATTTTTCAGATGAGGAAAATGTGCTTATTCAAGCAGAGATTCAGTCGTTACATAAGAAGGGGTAATTGTGCCTACTGTATATCAAAGTCAAACAATTTCTGTCAGTATATTTCCCAGATCTAAAAAGACTGGGGGATGTAGAATTATCTGGATTTATCGAATTTGAACAAAATTTGTTTGTTATGGCATTTCAAAATGGAGAAGAAACTTTACCACGGGCAAACATCTAGTGTCCAAAGGGTATTTATATGGCAACCATTGATTTAAAGAATGCGTATTACGCAGTGTCTATTCATGGTGATGATAGAAGATATTTGAAATTTATTGTGGATGACTGAGCTGTGGCAAAGTCAGGACATTGCCGAATGGATTGACTTCAGCTCCTAGATTATTTACTAAATTGGTAAAACCTGTGTTAGCGTTAACTTAGAGACTCAGGGGCATGTGGTAATGGCCTATTTAGATGATATTCTGATTGTTGGAAAGACTCATGCTGAAAACTCAATCATCAGTTTCAGTTGTTAAAATCACTTTGAACAAATGGGATTTGTGATTCACACCAGATCAATCTAAATTATCACCAGTCCCAATTATTGATTATCTGGGATTTACCATTAATTCCAATCACATGTTGGTAACTTTGCCCAGGGATAAATTGAATCAGTTAATTGAGGACTGTGTTAATCTCGTTGGAGAACAACGGCCTTCGATTAGACAAGTAGCCAGTTTTATTGGGAAGTTGTTGCAGCCTTTCCAGCTGTGCAGTATGGTCCTCTGCATTATCAACAATTACTACCATCAAAGGACAGGCACTGAGAATACAAAGGGGCCATTTTGATAGGCCTATGCAGTTGTCAGCTGGGGCGATTGCTGACGTACAATGGTGGTTAGTACATGTTTCAAAAAATTTAAGGAAGGTTTTGGTGGAATCACCGTCACTGATATTACAGACTGATGTAAGTGCACTGGGTTGGGGTGCAACAGATATGTCTTCTAGTTGTGGAGGCAGATGGAATTGTGGATGAGATATCGCTTCCTCAATTATGAGGGATTAATTATTTAGAGTTGTTGGGCACCTGGTATGGGCTCAAAGCTTATTGTTCTACAAGGAGGGATCTGCATGTGCAGGTCAGATTGACAACACCACAGCAGTGGCATATGTAAACCACATGGGTGGGAGTTGAGTCACAGTCTTGTGATAGACTGGCTAACCAGATTTGGAGCTGGTGTATTGACCAAAATATCTGGCTTTCAGCACTTTATTTGCCAGGAAGAGGTCACGTCAGTTTAATGACAACATTGAATGGATGTTAAATCAGGATGTATTTAACCAAATGATTGATCAGTATGCATTTGCCAGATATTGACTTGTTTGCATCTCGATTAAATCATCAGTTACCTAGATATGTTTCATGGTAACCCCAAAAAAAAGATCTTGGGGCAATAGCAGTGGATGCATTTTCGCTGCATTGGGGGAGGAATGTTTGTGTATGTATTTCCTTCATTCTGTCTCATCAGCAGATGTTTGCAAAAGATCAAGGAGGACTCCGCTTCAGGGGTATTGGTAGTTGCCCAGATTGGCCTACACGAGCATGGGTTTCCCGTTGTATTACAAATGGCTAGGGAGCCTTACATGCTTATGCCCAAGAATAAAAATCTACTGGTAAATCCAGTCACTGGGGATCAACATCCTTTATAGGATCGTTATTGATCTGTTAATTTGCAGATTTTTAAGGAGGCCATACCTGGGGAGAGGACTGTCTCATCGGACGGTGGATGTTCTCACGTCGGCCTGCAGGGATAGTACACAGCAGCAATATATCACCTATATAAGGAAGTGGGATGCAATTCAGCCTACAGCAGGATTTTATATAATCACACTGCAGGGATCACGGATGTATTGGTGTTTGTCAACTCTTTATTTTGACCAAAAATAAATAAATTAAGTTACAGTAACGATTAATTCAGCCAGAAGTGCTCTGTCTTCTTATTTACCTATGAATGCAGAATTGCATACAGTAGGGACACATCCGTTAGTTCACGATTCATGAAGGGAGTTTTCAATTCTAATCCTCCTAAAACCCAGGTATGCCGGGATTTGGAATGTGAGTGAGGTTTCTTATGGTTCTTCGCCAGTGGGCTCTGGTTACAAGCCTATCTATAGCCAAATTAACTATGATGGTGGTCATGCTTATGGTGTTGGTTTCAGCCCAACGTGTACAAACATTGCAAAAGCTACGGCTAGATAGAATGCATGTGTCGGCTGATGCCATTATATTTTATGTCTATGATTTGCTTAAACATAATAGAAGAGGCATGACAGGATGTAAGATTGTGTTTCCAGCATACCCCGCAGATGATCGCTTCTGTATAGTCTCACATTATCTCGTTACATTTGAGATTACTAAACCTCTGAGAGGAACACAGTTGGCTTTGTTTATTAGTCACAAAAAACCACACAGTAAGGTGCCGGTGCAAACGATTTCAAGGTCCTCGCGGCCGCAGGATGGTCCAGTGAGCTAACTTTGCAGAGGTTTTATCACAAGCCGATTTCAAGGCTCGGGGTGTTTGCTGATTTGGTGTCAGTACGTGTTACATTTTTCCCCTGAGTTTAGAGGGGTTTGTTATGATTTGTTTGTAAATAAACTGTTATTTCATTTAACAAATGTATTACTGATGCATGATTGATTGTTAACGACTTTTGAGTCAATCCAGGCAGTGTGAACATCGGATTTGAGTCTGCGGCGTGAATTCACAGTGCTTTGAAGTCTTCAACGTAGTCACTCACGTGACTCCGAATTAAAATAGTAAGATTAAACGAGAACTTACCAGTTTGAAGTTTGATCTTTATTTTATGAGGAGTCGAGTTGAGGGACTACGTGCCCTCCGCTCCCCACCCTCATAGATCTCATTCTGGTAGTTCTAGTTTTATCATCTTACCGTTATACTTCGGTCATTGTTAGCTGTGAATTCATTCCGCTGCTTTGAAGATTGGACGCACCAACGGGCTGTACGGGCTTCTATTCACGTAGTCCCTCAACTCGACTCCTCATAAAATAAAGATCAAAACTTCAAAACTGGTAAGTTCTCATTTTAATCTTACTATTAATGTCTGCTTTAAAACTTTTTTTCACCAAATGTACACTTTTTAGTCATCCTGATTTTAAGAAAATAGCTACAGAAGTTCAATCTTTCTTTATAATATTGGTGAATACCATTTTTAGGAATGTGATAAAAAAATACAATGGGAAAGTACAATTAAAGATTCGAATGAGATTAGTATAGAATCCTGATTTACCAATAATGTACTATGGATTTACTTTCCATTGAGCATTAATAATCGCAATGTTATAAAAAGGAGTTGTCATAGCTGTGAAATTACAATTGTAGATGTTAGAGTTAACAACATCTAAAGGGTTTGATTTGGTTTAGTTGCAATGATACAGATAACTGGTATGGCATTCCTTGCACTCTCGAACCCAATGGCCAAAACTTGATATTTATCTCAAAGCCAAAAAGGAGATAAAATACCATTTCAAACTGTTGACAATGTGGAGTTGGCCATATTACAACTGTGATTGTAGTTTCAGTGGGCTTGAGGCAGAAACATGTTTGTCAATGTTCTCACTCTTAAATGTAATTTTATTCGGAGTCACGTGAGTGACTACGTGAAGAACCCGCCTCACGCTGGCAACGGCATGACGTCAACGCTGACGGCGCGAGGAGGAGCTGCAGTAAGGAGCAGCTCCTCGGCAGCGGTCGGAACGGCCCGCAGGTAAGTGCAGTTAGACCGGGGCGTTTTTTTAGGTTACGCTGGGTGGCTCCAGCAAAACGAAAACCAAAAGGAAAATTTAGAGCCCACGTTAACGTGCTGATTGAGGCACTGATTATTAAAGAAAATGGAAAAATCGGGAAAGAAGTTTTCGCGGGTAAAAAAAAAAAAAAAGATGTTCCCGGGGTGAAAGTAAAAATACGGGACGCGAAGTTAGTGCGGACCGGTTCGATACCGTTGGCCGCATGATGTACCCGATAGTGAGTTTCCAGATTCTCCAGAAATAATGACCACGGAGGAAAATGTTCCTAAAAAATGCAAAAAGAAAATCTGAGAGCCCGTGGTTTTCTGATGACTCTGATATTGAAAGACCTCCAGACAATAAAACTATGTGGCTAAAAATGGAGCATATGGAGAAAGTTCTCCAAACAATAATGAGACAAGGGTCAGAGTACCAGATGAATCCCAAAAAATCCCTGAGGGGTTTGAATATGATGAATATGGCTGTGGGCCAAGTTGGGAATATGATACTCCGGACCCAGGATTTGGGCTGGAAGAAGTCTCATGGGATGATATCCCAATTGATTTAGGGCTGCAGAAGGCAGACCCTGCTGGTGGCTATATGGCTTTTGAAAGCACACCACAAAGTAAAAAGAAAAGGCCTAATGTGCCTGGGATAGCACAAGATTTTGCTATACCTGAAGGAAGTGGTGAGGCTATGGAAGAAATCCTAGCTGCAAACATAAATTATATGGTATCTCACCAACTTCACAATTCTGTGATGAATGAAACATCAGAATTATATAAAGCTCCAAGAAATTGTGCCTCATTGGAAGTACCTACGGTGAATCCGATGATATGGACGTCTATGACTCCAAGTATGAGAGCCCTAGAAGTGAAGTTTCAAAAGGTGCTCAAATAATTTCTGCCGCCATTACGGCCTATGGCAGGCAAATGGAGAATCTGGAAATGGAAAAGATTCAAAAGGATACTTTGGGCTTATTATGTTAATTCATTCTATGAAATTAATTGCATGAGGAAAACGGCGATTCGGCCCATATTTCAACCTAGATTTGCAAGCCTGTGTCAAGAAAGTGGAGTTTAAGCTCCTGGGTATTTGTTTGGAGAAAATCTTGCCGAAACAGCTGAAAGAGTTGGATGAAGAAGCTAAATATTTTAGCAATGTTAAACCTTTTGTTTTTGGACAAAGAAGGGGTTTTTTCGACCCGAAGGGGTTTTCGATTTCCGTTATAGAAGCAGAAGTTTGTCACGAAAAATTACTATCGTGCTGTGCAGGCAAGTGCTTCCCTGTATTCGGGAAGAAGGAGACCACCACGCTCATACGCAGAGGTATTAAAGACTTATGTACTTAAAGAAACTGTGGATGACTCTCCAGTTTGGAGGAGATTGCAAAAATTTTATAATGCCTGGCTTAACTTTACTTCTGATCGATTATGTATTACAAGCAGTTTCGGGAGCCATTATTATTTTTAAAGAAGGGGTTAATCCCCCGTACAGAATAGACCTGCTTTAGGCTTATGTGGTTTTCTGCAGAGGAAAGAATGGAGATTAATGTGGAAATTGACAAATTATCTGGAAAAGGCGTAATTGAAAAGACTTATGAACATAAGCATCAATTTGTCTCTAATATATTTCGAAGAGATAAAAAAGATGGTGGTTGCAGAATTATTCTGGACCTTACAGATCTGAATAAGTTTGTAGAATACAAACATTTTAAGATGGAGACATTCAGTACTGCAAAAATATCTTATTTCAGCAGGGTGTTATATGGCTAAGATTGATTTGAAGGATGCCTATTATTCTGTAGCAATTCATCAATGCTTCAGGAGGTATTTAAAATTTAATTGGCTGGGACAATTATGGCAGTTTTAAAGCTTTACCAAATGGATTGAGTTCGGCTCCTAGACTCTTTACAAAAACTGTTTGAAACCAGTGTTTTAGCCCAATTAAAAGAGCACAGAAACACATTGTTATGGCTTCTGGATTGATATTCTGATCATTAGTGATATCTCAAGAGTCAGCTGAGCACTCAGTTTCAGTTTACTAAAAGCTTTGTTTGAAAAGCTAGGGTTTTTGATTCATCCAATTAAGTCCCAGCTTGCAGCCAGCACAATCAATTACTTTTTGGGGTTTGTAATTAACTCAGTGACTATGGTTAGTTACTTTGCCAACAGAGAAGGTCAATGACATCTTGATTGACTTGTAATTACCTCATTCACAAACCTTATTCCTCCATCCGGAATGTGGCAAAAAAAAAACCATTGGGAAACTGGTAGCAGCATTTCCGGCAGTGGAATTTGGTCCATTACATTATCAAAATCTTCAAAGGGACAAAACAAGGGCTCTTAAGGAGAAGGCAGGTCACTTTGACAGGGCCTATGCAATTAACAAAAGAAGCCGTGTTGGAATTACAATGGTGGGTTGAAAATGTCCCACAGGCTGCTAAGAATATCATGATTAAACAACCTGAAATGGTTTTACAAACGGATGCTAGTGCTCTCGGATGGGGGGCTACAGATTCGTCCTCCAGTTGTGGAGGTAGATGGAAAGCTCAAGAAAGAAGCGTTTTCTTCAAGTTTATGGTATTAACTATTTGGAGTTATTGGGTGCTTTTTATGGACTTAAAGCATATTGTTGTGCTAAACAAGGTCTACATGTGTTAATACAGTTAGACAATAAAACGGCTGTTGCATACATTAATCACATGGGGGAGTTAGGTCAGTATCATGTGATTGTCTGGCAATGAGATATGGCAATGGTGTATTGGTCGCCAAATATGGATTTCAGCAAGCTACATTCCGGGTAAGGACAATGTGGGTAGCAGATGAAAGGTCCAGGATTTTTAAAGATAATACGGAATGGATGCTTAAGCCAGCAATATTTAAGAATATTGTAAACCAATTTGGGTTGCCAGAAATAGATTTGTTTGCATCTAGGCTTAATCATCAGTTGCCTACTTATGTGTCTTGGGAACACGATCCAGATGCAGTAGCAGTAGATGCTTTTTCATTACACTGGGGAAAGATGTTCTTTTATGCTTTTCCACCATTTGCTTTGATTCAGAGATGCCTGAAGAAGATAGAACAATATTCTGCTTCTGGATTGTTGGTAGTTCCAAATTGGCCAACTCAACCTTGGTTCCCAGTAATGCTGAATATGATTAAAGAACCATATATGTCGATTCCTAACTGTAGTGATATCTTGACTAATCCGGTAACTAAAGAGATTACCCATTGTATGCATATATGAAATTTGTTAATCTGCAGGTTTTGACCAGACCACTACAGGAGCTGGGATTGTCGGACCAAACTATGAAAGTTATGGTTGCATCATGGCGCAATAGCACACAAAAGCAATATATGACACATATTAGAAATGGGAAGAACTTTTGCACACAGTCAAATATTTCTTATGATACTGTAAATATTGTAAATGTTTTGGAATTCCTTGCCAATTTGCATTTTCAGCAACATTTAAGTTACAGTGACATTAACACTGCACGCAGTGCTTTGTCATCCTATTTAGGGCTTATGACTGATCAGAGATCAATTGGGTCGCATCCATTAATATCTAGATTCATGAAAGGAATCTTTAATATTAATCCACCCAAACCAAGATACACAGAGATTTTGTGATGTGAGCATTGTACTTACACTACTTAGACAATGGACTCCAATTGAAGGTTTGACATTGGAAAGATTGACATTGAAATTAGTCATGTTAATGTCACTGGTCTCAGCTCAAAGAGTGCAAACTTTACAAATGTTGCGTTTAGACTGTATGCATGTGACTACAGATAATGTTGTGTTCTATGTTTACGAGTTAATCAAACAAAGCAGACAGGGAGATCTGGAACAAAGGTAACTTTTCAAGCTTATCATATAGATCCTACTTTGTGTGTGGTTAAACATTTGAACGAATATTATTAAAGTTACTGACACCCTTCGAGGAAATGAAAAAGCGTTAATGGTTACGCACAAAAAAACCACACACAAAAGCTTCAGTTCAAACTATCTCAAAATGGTTGAAACAGGTGTTGGTTTTAGCGAGAGTAGACACTGATGTGTTCAAATCTCACTCCACCAGGGCGGCAGCTACGTCCCGGCGAAGGGGCGGGACGTACTCTCGAGCATATTTTAAAAGTCGCAGGGTGGAGTAAAGAAGAAACTTTCTCAAAGTTCTACAATAAACCTGTTCACACTATGACAAGCTTTGGACACGTGGGTGTTGGGGAGCACTATAATCACCTGCTTTGTTTACTATTAATTGCTATATCAATGGTGTAGTCACTTCTATCTTTTATCACGTAATCATTTTCCCTCAGATATAAGGAGGGTTATTTATGGTCTTTAAACATTAAAAAGTTAATGTGTGAAATGATCTAACATTAGTCTGGTTTCTCATGTATGTGTTTACTTAGCCGGACTGTCGTACGGATTGATTCTACGACATAAAAAACACAGAAAGCTTTAAAATCTTCACGTAGTCACTCACGTGACTCCGAAGTAAAATAGTAAGATTAAACAAGAACTTACCAGTTCGAAGTTTGATCGTTATTTTATGAGGAGTTACGATGAGGGATTACGTGCCCTCCGCTCCCACCCTCATAAAATAAATGATCAAATGGTAGCTCTGAGTCTTTTATGATCCTTACTATGTTACTCGGCTTTTGGTGTTCTGTGTTTTTCATGCCGCTGCTTTGAAGTATGCCGTTGCCAGGTGAGGCGGGTTCTTCACGTAATCCCTCATCGTAACTCCTCATAAAATAACGATCAAACTTCGAACTGGTAAGTTCTTGTTTAATCTTACTATTCTATATTGCTATTGCCTTCAAAACATATGAGGATGTTAAAATATAGAAATATGGAACAGCTGATGCTGGTTTACCAAGGAAAAACAAACTGTTGGAGTAACTCAGCGGGTCACAAAGCATTCCTGGAGAACATTGATATTTCCACATCGGGACTCTTCTTCGGGCTGATTCATGCAAAGGAACCCCACGTGGTCACAATCAGAACCTGCACATTCCACACATATAGCATCCGAGGTCAGGATCAAAGCTACATCTGTTGCTGTGACTCAGTCGGTCTAGCAGCTGCACCACTGTGCTGCCCTAATCATTTATGGCCTCACCAGTATTTTGATTGTGGGCACAGTTTTCCCATGTTGTCCCTAAAGAGCCCTTCTCAGCCCCAGGTTATTCTTTTTAGTTTAGTTTAGCTTAGAGATGCACAATATGGAAACAGGCCGTTCAGCCTATCAAGTACACACCAACCTGCAATCACCTGTACATTAGTTCTATCCTACACTCTAGGGACAATTTATGGAAGCCAATTAACCTACAAACTTGAACATCTTTGGAATGTAGGAGGAAACAAGAGCAACCGGAGAAAATCTACGCAGTCAAAGAGAGAACATACAAACTCCGTCACGACAGCACCAATAGTCAGGATTGAACCTGGGTCTTTGACTCTGTAAGGCAGCAACTCTACTGCTCCACCACTATGCCATTCCATCTGTCCTTAATCTATATTAGTAAAAGTAAGATCTTGAACATTTCCTGATTTTCTGTTTCATGATTTTTGAAAAAACGCTGCCAACCACGGCTGTGATTTTTGGCCATCTTACTCAGTGTCCCTCTTCGCTGGGCAGGACAAGATGATTTATCCCATCGATGAAAAATAAAAGTTATTAATATTTAAAAAATGCTGACATTCTCTATGCTGCCCCTGCTGGTGGGAGGGGGAGGGATTATAAAACCCGGAAGTGTTGTGCCTCACTCAGTCTAAGCAAGAGGGTCACGTCTCTCTGAGCTGTGAATAACACTGAACACATATCTACTTAACTGTGAATGCTGCACATGCAAATGGTTGTTGTTGGTGGTAACTACTTTCAAATGCTGCCCTTGCAAATGGTTGTTGGTGGTGGTAACTCCTTTGAAATGCTGCACTTGCAAATGGTTGTTGGAGGTGGTAACTGCTTTGAATGCTGCACTTGCAAATTGTTGTTGGTGGTGGTAACTGCTTTGAAATGCTGCACTTGCAAATGGCCTTTGGTTATGGTAACTGCTTTGAAATGCTGCACTTGCAAATGGTTGTTGGTGGTGGTAACTGCTTTGAAATGCTGCACTTGCAAATTGTTGTTGGTGGTGGTAACTGCTTTGAAATTCTGCACTTGCAAATGGTTGTTGGTGGTGGTAACTGCTTTGAAATGCTGCACTTGCAAATGGTTGTTGGTAACTGATTTGAAATGCTGCACTTGCAAATGGTTGTTGGTGGTGGTAACTGGACAACTTCCTGTTTGCACTGTATATTGATTTTAGATAAAACGCTACCACTTACGGCTTTGATTTTTGGCCATCTTACTCAGTCCCCCTCCGCTGATCAGGTGCAGAAGATTTTTCCCATCAAGGAAAAGCAAAAGTGTTATTAGTGTTTAAAAAAATGTTGAGAATCTCTCTCCTGTCAATCACGCCATGAAGGGCACGCCCCTTCCGGGGGGAGGGGGAAGGATTATAAAACCCGGAAGTGTGGGTGTGGCTCAGTCTCTGCAAGATGGGGGAGATAGAGGTCATGACTCTGAGCTGTGATTCAACTGAACACACTGAATGTCTACTTAACTGTGAATGTGGTGTTTATGTGATGTTTTGTGTGGTTTTATGATATTTGCATGGTGGTTTCACCCTGCTTGAAATGGTATGAAACTGCATTTTAATGTGGTGGCCTTGCACCCTGGTTGAAATGGAATTTCAAGGAATAGCCGTGAGTCAACTGCTCGCCCACCAGCCGTGAGTGAGCTGCCAGCACATCAGGTTTGAGGAACTGAGCTGTCACCCCAAGAATCCATTTGGTCCACAATGTCCATACTAGCCCTCTGGAAACCAGACCCTTCAGCCACAATACCCATACTAGCATTCCAGAAAGGCACCCCTCCCCCACTGGCCACCAATATTGGAATTGGTGGAGAGGTGGAATATTGCGTTGGGGGACCAGCCCTCCCATGTGAACATGGGACCCAACAGGTCCCACTTAGTCTAATATATTTATAAAATGCCCTTGTATTTACCTCAAGTCTGCCCTTGACTGATATTGTGTGACCCTCCCCTGCCTTCTGAATTCCCTTTTGAAATATCACCTAATACTCTTTATTCTCTTGGTGAGCCTCCACTATCTTTGGTTCTCTATACCTGCCACATGCTTTTTCTTGTTCAACACCTTATTATGCCTCAACATCCAGGGTTTCCTGCACATGATATATGTTGGCTTTCACCAGAGGGGAACATGTTGGGCCTGAACTCTTGTTATTTTACCTCAGAATGCTTCCCACTGAGCAGGCTTCCTGCAAATAGATGTTCCCATCTACCTTTGCCATATTTGGTCTTATTTTAAAGCAATGGTCCTTGTCCCCCCATTTTAACTTCCTTATTCCTGGTCCACCCCCATCCTTTTTGTCAACCACTTTGATATATGCAGAGTTATGGTCTCTACCTCAAAAATGCTCCACCACTGACACACCCACATGACATGCCCCAAGATAAGGACCAGTAATGCTCCATTGGTCCCTCTACATATTGCGCCCAAACTATCATCATGGACGTATTTAAAAAACATAACCCCTTGAGCCTTTAGCACTCAGGTAATCTCAATTGATATTTGGGAAATTGAAATCCCTGAGTAAAATAACCCTACTTCTGTAGCATCTCTGTGCATCTTTTTGCCTGCATCTCTATGGACTGTTGGAGGTTTGTAATGCATCCTCAGCAAAGTGATGACATCCTTTTCTTCCTAAACTCTATCTATATGACCTTCACTGAGGAGCCACCTAGGATGTCCTCCCTCAATATTAAAGTAGTAATTCCTTGCCTAACAATGCAATACTACCTCTTTTACATCCTCCTGTATCTCACCTGAAAATTCAATACCCTTGAAATAAAAATTGTAGGATTTGGAAACTTTAACTTATGTTCTTGTCTCTGGTTTACTTTGGCATATGGCACTGTAGAAGTATGAATATCTGGGGGAGAATATATGCATTTAGTTTTAATTTTCATTCTCTCTGAAAGAAGGGTTATGCATTCACTGGAATGCTTAACAAGTCACAAAGGCATGCATTTAATCCTTCGTCTAGTCTGCTGTTTCCCTACAGTGCGGAGAGAATTCTGCACCACTGGTTGTGTCACCTTGTGGGCATAAATAATGCTTCACCACTTGCATGGAATTAAATAGTTGCAGCTCTGCAAAATCAATGGAGCTGAATTTCTGAATTGCAGTATAACATAAGGCTGATACTTTATGGATATTTAACACATGAGGCATCAGAGGAATTTATCTCCTGATGTTTTTTGTTCCATCAGCCTACAGGATTCCATACTACTATTCAAAAATGACAGATTTTCTGTAGCAATCCCTTTCAAAAAACACTGCAATTATATTAGGGATTATTCATCCCACTCTTACAAGTGAAATTTGCATGCACAGTAGTTGCTGAGTTGCTCACATAAAACCAATGTACACTCTCTGCCACATATGTTGTCAAGTTGAATGTAATCTATTCAAAGCTGAATTATTTAGAAAGTGTGGTCGGCAAGGGTCTTTTTCTCCCAGATTCCTCAAGGTGGTTATCAAATAAATGATCAAAAGGTATAAATTATTTAAATTTTGAGATGATTTTTGATAGTTCTGCACATGAGACATTTGAAGAAATGAATGGAATCAATGATAAATTAGCTGGCCGAATCGAGAACAGTCTGGCCAATGTAACACAGAAGGTGATGATATATGGACAAATCCCTCTGCAAATATTCACTGGTGGCTCCATGAAAGCTCATTCTGAATCTCATGCTCAGTTCATTACTCATATTCACAATGAGAAAGACATTTCTCATTATAGAAGCAAATTATGTGGTTGGCTACTACAGCAATAAAGATTAATTGCAGGATAGATTAATGTATGTGTCTATAGGGCTTCTGCCCAGGGGGGGCTTCAACAAATGTGATCCCAAAACTAAGCCGTGGCAACAAAGGAGCACACACAATTGCTAAAGAAGGAACTGTAGATGCTGGAGAATCGAGGGTACACAAAAGGCTGGAGAGACTCAACGGGTGCAGCAGCATCTAAGGAGCGAAGGAGATTAGGCGACGTTATCGGGGGGTCGACACCCTTTCTTCAGACTGGTCAGGGTTCAGGGAAATGAGAGATTATAGATGGTGATATTGAGAGATAAAGAACAATGCATGAAAGATATGCAAAAAAGTATCGATGATAAAGGGAACAAGCCATTGTAAGCTGTTTGTAGTGTGAAAATGAGAAGCTGTGTGACTAGGGTGGGAGAGGAAGATACCCTTCACCTTCCCCCTCCACTCCTTTCAGGGACCCAAGCAGTTCTTCCAGGTCCCGACAGAGGTTCACCTGCACCTCCTCCAAAACCTCATCTTCTTGATCTGCTGCTCCAGATGCCAGATGATCTATATCGGTGAAACCAAGCAGAGGCTTGGCGATCATTTTTTCTTTCGCCGAACACCCTCCGCTCGGTCCGCAATAACCAACCCCGACCTCCCGGGTGGGTCAAGCACTTCAACTCCCCCACCGCCATTCCGTATCCGAACCTCTCGGTCCTGGGCCCTCACCGGCCTAATGGGAGTAAGCAACACCGCAAGTTGGAGGAACAGCACCTCATATTTCCTTGGGGAGTCTGCATCTGGGCTTGAACATTGAATTTTCTCAATTCTGTTAACCCTTGCTGTCTCCTCCCCTTCCCACCTCTCCCTCAGCCCTCGGGCCCTGGCATTCCCTCTCTCTCTATCTCCCCCCCACCCTAGTCGCACTAGCTTCTCATTTTCACACTACAAACAGCTTTTACACCACATCACCGTCTATATCTCTCGTTTCCCTGATCCCTGACCAGTCTGAAGAAGGGTCTCGACCCGAAACGTCGCCTATCTCCTTCGCTCCTTAGATACTGCTGCACCCGCTGAGTTTCTCCAGCCTTTGTGTACACACAATTGCTAATTTGGTTTCATTTGTTTTATGATTCATGTTGTGCACAGATGACCTATTGGTCAATATCTTTGTGTATTTTACTTCGTATCTACCTTTTAACTGTTGACAGGAGAGATCACCTGAACAGAGTACTTTGTAGACCTAACTCCAAATTTCATCCAAATTTAATTGAAAGTGATGAAGTGAGGTTTGTACGTATTGCAAATGGCTGTTAATGTTGCTGAAGGAGATGCATGTTTATTCTGAATCCCACTGACCTTTAATGCCTAAGAATGAAGGAAATAACTTGGGGGAAGAATCAACGCCTATATTCTAATTGTAGCTGGAATAAATATATGCACATATGAGTAATTCACATTTCATTATGGTCATGTAATTGTGAATTTAACTACATAGTAAACAAACTTCCTGAAGCTCAAGATTAGGATGCTGCTAATTCACATGGAGGGGCTGGGTTTTTATCTTAGTCTAACTCAGCCCCAGATTTATATCTTAGTCCAACAGCCCAAATGTGTTTTCACAGCTAAATCAAGTTGGTAGAAGCTTCCATAATTTGCCTGCTATGCACATCCACCTAGATTTGCACACCACCCTTTCAAGATCAGGGCCCGTGCATTTCTTCAAATAAGAAATTAAACTTAATTTATTATTTGGTCGCTAACTTAATAAAAGATGATTCCATGTTTTGTTACTTCCAGTGGGAAATCAAAACCTCTCAGGAATACTTCTCAAGATATCAAAGCTGCATAACCTGCAAGTTCCTAAGTTGCCTGCGGAATTTAAAACAAAATGCAATCCACAACTGAATGGAAGGGCAAAATTCTGTGGATAAAGCAATTTGTATTAACATGCACACACACACACACACACACGCACACGCACACGCACCACGCACACGCACATGCACACACACACACACACACACACACATGCACGCATTCATTGAAAATGTTGGATCATTTTCTTGATTGAACACAGTCAATACTAAATTACCATATCCTGAAGTTCATATTAGCAATGATGGGTATATCAGTACCAAATTCCTGTTTGCAATCACGACATTAATTATTAAGTAATATAAATTCACAAGGCAACAGCCGGCCCAACTAGTAGAGCTACTGCTTCACAGTTTCAGTGACCTGTTTGCGATCCTGGCTTCCCGTGCAGTCTGGGTGGAGTTTGCATGTTCTTCCTGTGAGTGCTTTATTGCTCCAAATCCTCTGGTTTCCTCTGATATTTGATAGCTTCATTGGGCACTCTGAAGAGCCTCCAATACATAAGTAAATACAATAATTTGGCAGATGGGGTGTAGAGGGAGTTGAGGGGAATGTGGGAGAATAGGTTGCAGGAGAGTCAGTGGTGGGACAGAATGAATTGAATGGCCTTTTACTATATGGAAAGAAAATCTGAAATGTTGACATGTGGAGGAAGATTTATAACCATCTTGAAGGAAATTCATGGTTCATATGACAATAAACTAATTTGAATCTGAACATTCTTTTACTCCTCATGATTACCAGGCACAATAGTCTTTTAAGAGGACAGGCTGTCGGCTTCACTGTGAGTTGACATTGAAATGAACAAGCAATCGCTTCTTTGTGTATGTGCATCATAACCCTATTAAGCAATGTAACATACGTTCTGTAGTATTTTTAATTTACAGTAACAAAAATAACTTATAACTATTGGAAATGACCATCATATATGAAAATCTTATGAGGAAAAAATAAGTTTTTATTGTGCATCTGCAATGTTCTTTTCCCTAATCCCCTTTTCCCCATTGACACAATTGTTTTCAATTATATGATTTTTCTACAAATCCAATTTGATAAATAATTGTGGGATCACTCATTCCTTCAAAGGAACTAAGAGATATTACATGTTATACGTGTTTTGATACAGAGAATTGGATATTGATCAATGAATTAAGGAACACTATTAGTATTGTGTAAGCTAAATTGGTTAAGAGAAGTACTTAAAAGTTTCTTTGCAAATTGACATGTAGAAAAAATAGTAAGATTAAATGAGAACTTTTCAGTTTGAAGTTTGATCTTGATTTTATGAGGAGTTACGATGAGCGATTACGTGAAGAAGGCCATCAGTCCGCATGCGCGTCAATCCTCAAAGCAGTGGTGTGAAATCACAGATAAGTTGACCTGAAGATAGTAAGATTTGGAGAACTAGAACTACCAGATGGATTGACAATTTTGCATTTCATCTTTGGAGACATCTGTTTAAAATGTAAAGAAGAAAAAGAAAACACTGAACAGCATTAACAGAAACAAGTTATTATTTGCAGTTTTGGAAAAAAAAAGGTAGAAATGATAATGTTAAACACTAAAACAAATAGTAAATACCCAACAAAAAAGTCATATTCATCATTCATCAAATCAATTAAATTCATCTAATCAATTCATCTAAATTCAATTACTAGATCTAAACATCTTTCCATTTCTTAATGGAATTGATCAGTCATGATCATATTGAATGGCGGTGCAGGCTCGAAGGGCCGAATGGCCTAGCCTACTCCTGCACCTACTTTCTATGTTTCAATGTTAAGAAAAGGCTAAAATGTTTAAATAGCCTAAGTATCCAAATAACAAATAACAAACTGATCCCATTCACACACAAATTCAAAATATAACATGTTTTGAAATCTCACTCTGTCATGAATTTGTATGCCAAATGGAAGGAATTTAATGTTTAATTCCCATAAATTAATCCAGAAACATCCACTCACAAGATAACCAAATCATTATTTTTGCACAATAAATCTGACTAAAACTGTACTCTGGATATTAAGTTTGAAAAAATATTGATCATGGATAGACAATAACACAAAATATAGAATGATTTAATGCTCTTATGACATGACTGTCCAAAAAATAATGATTTGATTATCTTGAGATGGATGTTTCTGGAATGTGATCGATTGGAATGTTGCCGTTGTCGTAAACGATAGCCCATATCGGCAGGCAAGACATGCTGATTCGTATGTGGGCCTTAATCACATTTTTTTGCATCATAAGATAAATAAAGCCACACCATATATACACAACATACCTTTTGTTTTGTCCTGATATTGCGATCCATGATGTTAAAGGCGTTGACAGCGTTTTTAGTTGTGTATAAATTTAATCCAGTGACGCAAACGTCCAGCAGAAATATTTTTTTAAACCCACGAACAGAAGTGCGAACGATTTTCCTTCATCAGCTAGCAGTACAAGGAAATCCCTCTCCAATAATCAATACAAACCTGCATTTTTAATCCCACCACCCACCCCCCCCCCCCCCCCCCCCCCACCACCCCCAAAGCCTCCGAAATTGCCACACAGGCAGTGGCAGATCTACAGCGCCGCTGATGGTAGGTTTTGTAACATCGCTAATTCATACTCTCCAAAGATGCTGCTTGACCCACTGAGTTACTCCCAGAACTTTGTGTCTTTCTTTGTAAAACTAGCATCTGCATTTCCTTGTATCCAGCATCGTAGTAAATGTCGTCTGCAGTTCCCCAATGCTTACACATCCTTCCTGCAATGGGGCGGCCAATCTGCCCTCCCACTTATGCCAAATGGGGCCTAACCAGAAATGATTTAAACTGCACCAAAATTCCTGACTGTTATACTCAATATCCTAATCTCAGTAATGCAAGCATTCTAACTATTGCCTTCCGTACACTACTATCTACTTGTGTTGCTGCTTTCAGAGGAGTATGGATTTGGACCTCTAAGATCCCTCTATATGTCAATGCTAAAAAGGTCTTGCCATTAATTGTGGACTTTCCCTTTACTTTCAATCCCAATATGCAATATCCCACACTTGCCTGGATTTAACTTCATCTGTTGGTGCTCCACCCATATCTGTAACTGACCCATATCCTGCCATATCCATTGATAGCTTCATCGCTGTCCCAACTCCACCCATATTGTGCCATCTGCAAAGGTGCCCACCAACGCATCGCATTTTAATCCAACTTATTGATATGTTCTCAAAAGGAGATGCCAGGACTAATCCTCCTGCAACACCACTAGTCACAAACCTACAGCCTGACTGACTCCCTTTTACCGCCACACATTGTCTTTCTTTAGTAAGCCGGTTCTGATTCTAAGCTCCAAGTCAATGTGGGATCCCATGCATCTTAATCTTCTGCATCAGTTCAACCATGAGGGACTTTCTTAATACCTTATTAAAATCCACATGGACAACACCACTACCCTACCTTCACCAATGACATTGGTCACCTCAGTAGAAAACTCCGTCAAGTGCTTAAGACAAGTCCTGCCCCATACAAAGCCATGCTAAAATGCCCAATTATTTAATTGATCTTTTGTACCTTGTATATGTATGAACATTCCTCCCCCATAGCCTAGTGGAAAAAAAAACCATTGACTGCTTATTGAGATTAGTCTCATATTAATATGTGTTTTTTATATACTTTATAATTTCTCACGCATTATGGTGAAGAAGGCTATCATGCAAGCAATGTGATTAGAGACAGATCAACTGTTAGGACATTGAAGGTGAACCACATTATCTACAATTATGGACATTTGCAAGGCACATTATTAACACAAGCCATTCTATAAGAGAAATAGCCAGCCAATTGCTTTTTACAATGTGATTTCAGGCTGAGCTAAAAACAGTTCTGATTCTGGGAGGACCAATTGCATGGAGTGGAAATAATGGTGAATCTTGGCAGCTGTTTTAGCCACTGTGGAATTCACAGGACGGTTTGTTATGGCAGTGTTGAGTGGGGAAGGGTTAATAGAGCATTAGCCTTCAAATCCTCATTATTCACTTCTCTGTCAGAACAATACCCAGAAGGAAAAACACGTACACATCCATTTCCTTGAAATAAACAGCAACGAGGCATGACAAAAGAGAAGAGAAATCCCACTTCTGTAGATGTAGCTACTGTCAAGGTTGCCTGCAAAACCATTTGCTGTATGACTCACTAGGTGTCACGCAGCAAGAGCTGATGGAAAATTTCACAAGGAGGCTGAAGCATTTGCTGAAGGAATAAAATAAAAAACAACTTTGTGGATGTACGTAAACCAACGGGGAGCCATTCAAAGTCTCTAGGAGAAAGCATTAGATCAAAGAGAGAAGTGTTTCTAGATAGTTTATAATTACATAAATGATGCTGCAACCAACCATGTGTGATAAGAGTGTCTTTCATTCTATTTAAGACTGTTTTTTTTCTCAAAAGACTTAAGTACTGAACACATAGGCTATTGAACTGTTTGGTGTGTGCAAGGTTCTTGTTCCCACATGTCTAATTAGTTTGCAGGCAGACATCTTTTAATCCATTGAGCTATCTGGCAGAAAGAAGTAGCCATTCACATGAAGTCGAAAGTCAGAACCTTGTCTAAAATAATTGCAATATTTTCACTTCATGATATGTAAAGTGAATCATTAACCACACTATCACCCAAACTGCTAGAATCGAAAAGAACGTGTTTATGGAAAGCCTTAAAGCTAAACTTTATAATGATTTTTCCATGCAGTAAAATGACTCATTGCTAGGTTGGTTTTGAACACCTATTTTCTGGCAAATGATGGTCCGCCTACTCCCTATAATCTGGACAAAATTACAAAAAGTGGCGTATCCTAAGAAAACACTGTTACCAGGGTCTACCAACGTGAACCGCAACAAACAGCTATGACACCGGAATGTGTGGTCGAGAGTAAAGAAGAGTTCTCCTGTCCCACCTTTCGAGTCAGGAGTGGGGTCGGAAGCCGGGGCTCTAAACGGCTGGGGAATCAGTGGGAACCAGGGATGGGTTGGCACGTCATTACATTCACATTCAATTTATGCTTTATATTTATTTGATTTACATTACTGGCACTTCATAGAATCATAGAATCATAGAAAGTAGGTGCAGGAGTAGGCCATTCGGCCCTTTGAGCCTGCACTGCCATTCAATATGATCATAGCTGATCATCCAATTCAGTATCCTGTACCTGCCTTCTCTCCATACCCCCTGATCCCTTTAGCTACAAGGGCCACATCTAACTCCCTCTTAAATATAGCCTTAATGGTGCTGGAGAGACACGGGAGGGGTGTCATTAGTGGACCAGGAGTGTATTGTCATTTCATTATCACATTACTTCTGTTCACCATCTTATGAATTGTTGCATGCTAGTGGTGACCAATAAGGGTCTTGTTCAATGCACTGCTGCAGCTTGGAGTTTTGGTGGACATGACCGGGTTAGTATCGACGAATATTAGAAATACTAATGCTTTGAGGCTTGTTCTAAAGAACTTATGTCTGAGTGGGCCTCCAGAGTGGACAGACTCGGGGAAGATCAAAAAAAGTTCGGCCTCACCAATTTAATGTTGGAGGGACTCACCAGCTAAGGGATCATTAATTTTAAAAAAAAACCTATTTTTTCCACTGTTGTAGTACGGAATCTATTATTAACTGTCGGCTGCAGCAGGTTCCCCAGCAATTTAATAGGATAGTTCCATAGGAGCCAGTTTCGTCTTCCTTTCAACCATCTTCTCTTGAATCACACCATTAACAACCCTAACCACAACCCCAATGCAGCCCTGAATTATTATGGGACTTTGCATTACAGTTGCAATACATACTGTATTTTGGCTTGCATTTATAATGAGCCGGGTTCCTAGCAAAACTGTAACTTACAGTGGTATAGTTTATTGTAGACACAAGGAACTGCAGATCCAGAATCTTGAGCAAAACCCTCACACTTTCTGAGTAACTCACAGAACAGGATAGGCGACATTTCCGGTCAGGACCTTGTCTTCATCAGACTCCTCAGTATCTGAATAGGAGACCTAATCTACAACATCACCTATCCATGTTCTTCACAAGATGCTGCCTGACCCACTGAGTTACTCTAGCAATTTGTGGCATTTAATGCTATTATTTATTCTTTAATATGTCTGATAATGATCAGCAAGTAAGAATTTTCATTATTCCTTTAACTGTGCTTTGACTATTCAATGCTATTGACTCTCTTAAGTTTAATGGACATGCTCACGCAGCGTCTACTTCTCCTTTCATTAACATGTGTGTTCCCAGTTGAGCCTCATCTGGTTACCATAATATACCATGCTTCAGTGTAGCAACTAATTCCAACGTGTTACAAAGCCAATTGACATCACTGCTGCTTCTCCAATAAAAATATGTAGTTTGAGACAGAAAAGTGCATGATTTAATCCGAATATGGGGCAGCAAACTGCTCTCATTTTTACAAGCTTGTTTTTTTATTTGTTAGAATAATTCTTATTACAGTATGTCCAAATTTGTAACTTTGAATCAGACACTGAGACAAAAGGTGGCTAACACTAAGTTGAGAAATAAACCTCGGAATATAACCCAGGACAGTCAATAGGTTGTGCACCAGTCTCTGTTGAAAGCAATGTACATCAAACAAGTTGAAGAAGACTTCAAAAACGGTTTGTCAATACAATGCAGATTTGGTCAAAAAAAAATACCCAATACAACCGTCACTCAAAGAAACGTCAATGGTAACCATAATGCTGCAAGTACAGGACTGATTTTTACCTATATAACCTCCATTAAGATATGTAATGAACTTCCAATGAACAATTGTGAGAAGAAGACATTCAGCAGGAACCGATCCACCATTCTGGTTTGTAGTCAAATGTCTCTTTTCTACGCGGAATCCTGTTGTTTTTCTGACCGTAAGACTCTAAAACTCCACAAAGTGTTTTCTGGCCAGATTGAAGAGGTTAGGAGTCGAAAAAATTGGGTAAAGGCTTTAGGCTGCTGCCATTTGGTCAATTTTGAAAGTGCTCATCTCTCACTGCAGAAATGGGACAAGTGCGGTGTTGGTGCCCAGTTTGTTCTAAACAATAGATCCAAGCTGCAGGAAGGGAATGGGACATTGCAGACCGTGCAATTAGTTTGCAAAATGCATAAATGGTTTGGATGAATGAAACCAGACAGAACACCTTGTGAATAATTGTAAATAATTTGCAAAGCTTTACGTTGCTGAATGTTGATTGGATAGGATTGACCTGCCTGAATTCTTGCGTATAGGGTAAATGTTGTGATGTTTCCTTCCACGAGAAACCCTGGTATATTGGGTTAGGGAAATGTTCTGTATGTATGAGTTAATCGATATCTGTAATTGGATTAAAAGACCACCTCCATTGTGGGCTCGGTCCCTTGTGGTCCGGGACCCATAAAAGTCCGCTTCTGCGCGCCCTGCATCGATCTTCTGGGAGAGCGCTTTCGTCTGCCTACATTCTGGAGTGTCGCTGTTTGAGCATGTCTAAGAGGGCTTGATCAGGCAGATACGAGGATCAAACCCGTGTTGGGATATGTACAGAAACGAACTGTAATGTGTTTAGTCAAAATAAAATTGTAGATGCTCAAGGCTTGATGAGTGGTTTTTGACTGAAACTAACTGGAGGGAAACTTAGGACGAGCAATTTACATTGGGGGCTTGTCCGGATCTCTACAGACCCCCAACACAAGTTTGGCATCCAGGTGCTGTGCAGTTTAGATGGCGATGCAAAATCGGTCCCATGGTGCGGTTTTCGCATTGGTTTTCGCACTTCGTTAGTCGGAGCGGATCGATCATTCGCAGGCTTGGGAAATTGTCCAAAATCAAGATAATTAGAACAGAGTTTTGCAAACACGGGGTGTAGTTAGCGCTCCTATGGTTAGGGCCGCATAAACACTGGCATGGAGTGCCCCAAAACTTGTCGTAGTTTGGCAGACTGCAGGGCTTTAAAGAGACCTGACACACTCTTGTGCTGGAGTGGCCCAAGGTTATATTTGGTATCCAATTGAAAAAAAAAAACAAAACCCCAAAAGGTCTACCTACGTTTGATCTATCTTTGCCAGAGTGGGGATTGAAAGGTGCGCTCGTTGAAAATCAGCCATGACGACTGCCATCATGAAGAGGCTAGTCACAGAACCTCCATTTCCCGCAGAGAGGAGTGTCTGCATGAAGGATCTGAGTGAGTGTTGTTGAACATTGAATGAGAGCTGTGTGAGTATATGTGCATCTAAGAGACAACTAGCCCTAGTGTGGGAGAGACTCCATTGACCTTGAGTCTGAAAGAGTGAGTTTTGGAATAGTTTTATGGCTGGAATTTTAGTTTGTATTGTAACTATTGTGCTGGAAAATTACAAAAGATTTGAGCCCGATAAGATAATTTGCCAGAAGCTTCCACATGAAGCAGACAGACTAAGAGGAATATCTGGAGAATTAAATGCAGTTTTGTGATGCCAACTTTTGTGAAGCACTGGGTGGACAAAAATCCTTAGTAATAGGGATAAACGACTAGAAATGATTGCAAAACATATGGAAACATTGAAGAAGAAATGAGCTAATTTCGAATATGGAGAATGTTTTTCTACACTAGAAGGAAAAAAAATAAATAAAGAATAGTTTTGCTGTCCTACTCTAAGAGAATGGCAAGCATATGATTAGGGATTAGAGGGAACACGAAGAACTGTCCTTCTCGGGTAACTTCCATAAACGGACAGGAAGAACTAGTAAGCCAATCAGCAGGAGCAGAGCAGGGAGAAATGCCACCTCTAAATTAGAAACCACTGAGATGGCTCTTAAATAAGGGGAGGTAACCGACACAATTAAACTTATAATAAATTTGATACAGGCCTGTACCCTTAACGTGCCTTGCGTGCAAATTATGCGACCTCTTCAGGTCCGCGTTGAGTCGCACGTGCATGTAATGCCGTGCGGGCAGGTTCCACTGAGGGAAGCGTGAGGGGTATGGGACTGTGTGCGTGACATCGCGCGGGCTTCTGCAATTTTTGTAGGGAACAAAATATTCGTGCGCCAACGCCCTGTTCGCGTAACATGAACGGCCAAAGTGGACAGGCTCAAGACCCTTGCGCGCGCAACATCTCACCTGCACAGCAGCAGAAGCAGGCAAACATCGCCGAGCTCGCCTGGGGCTCACGGCCGTGAGGTGTCCGGATCCCCGCCCCCCACTTATACTCCCCAGAGCGGGGCCAGGAGAGAGCTGTCTGCTGGCGGGGGGATTTGATGAACTTTTCGGAAGGTGGGGAAGGAACAAAAGCATCCATATTTGGCAGTTCGGAGCTTTGGCGGACTGCAGGGGCTTTCTTTGTTTAAAGAGTCCGCTAAATTAGAAGGTTTGTCCTGGGGTATCTTGGAAAGTCGTAGAGCTGCAGTGGTTTGGGTAGGCGAAGCAAGATTCTACTTGAACTGGTGGGAGCCGAGTCCGGAGAGGGTGTTTTGTGGTCAATAACATCGGAAAGCTCCCTCCTACAACCGACTTTGCCGGTCCAGGTTGTGCTGGGTAAGTGCGGCAACATGCCTTGGATATCGTTGTGAAGCGGGAAGGTTGACGGAAACCTGGGAAGAAGCCTCCGTAAGCTCCCATTTTTGCCGCGGGGAGGATGACATGGACATTCCTAGCTTCTCAGGAGAGACTGATTTCTGTTGCTTTGCCAAGAAAGCCTTCACATACACTCAATAACTGTTCAAAAGAGTGGAGGTGCAGCAACAGCAGAAAGATTGCTTAGATTTGACTGAACTTTGTGTGTTGTGCCCACCCCTAAAGTGGCGACCCCTCAAGTTATGCAGCCTTTCGCACGCCGCAGTCCCCGAGGAACTGAGGTCCATGAGTTGAAGGGCGCACTCATGGGTATAAATGTACATGCAGAGCAACCGCCCACAAGCCTTTCTAGATGCGCAGGTGAGACTGTTGGCAAGAAAGCCCTAGTGTCAGTGGGAAGTTGTTTTCTACTGAAGACTCAGGGTGTTCTACTGAAGACTCAAGACACTTATGTTCCAGGATGCCGCTCCTGCTCCCCCCACATTCAGGAAGCTGGGGACGGTGCTGCGGGGCCACCAAATTGGTTGTATTGGTTTGATTGATCCCTGAGATGCAGCATAATATACTTCAAAACAAGCGTCGCGTGTATATACTGATGGCAACAGGGGACGGACACAACGGAGGGGAGTTTTGATGGAGAGGTGGATGATTTTCACCTATCCGTGTGTCTGAATGCGGGCAAGTGCTTGTCACTTGTGGGGCTTTTAGCAGATTGAGTCCCAGAACCCGGCGGGCCAATTCCACCACGTGGCCCGGTAAGAGCACCAGCTGGCCCATCTGGGGCTGCTGAATTCACCACAGTAAGCCCGTGAAGGCCTTTATTTCCCTACCTCCCACCCCCCATCCCCCCACCACCCCATGTCCCCGTACCATGTGGCGGTGGTGGCCGGGGAAGTGCGTGGGGTGGACATGGAGGGTTGGGAGGTCAGCGGGGAAGATGTCTAGAAAAAAGAAGAAGGGCGGGCCCATGAACAAAAGTGTCAACACCCTCCAAGCGGGACCCCTGGCATCGAATAAGCTCTGCTCGCCTCAGAGCCGGCCCAGGGAAGCATAAGGGGCCTAGGTCCAACGGGGGCTGAGAGAGTTAACAAGTAACGGTAGTGTGGAGGTAGAGCTTCCGCAATGAGATCATACCAATCCCCTGACACCAGTGGGTTCAAGAGGAGGAACATGGGTCCTTCGATATAGAGAAGGGCCCTGAAAGTCAAGGACAAACCTGAAGGAGGGCCTTCCTGTTGAGGTGGGGGACCCAGGGCACGCTTCCTCTGTGGGGGAGGATGACTCTGTAGTGCAGGACCACCTGAGCGAGGCGATACATTCCTTGGGGCTGTTCCCTCAGAGAGCGTATCTGCTAGCTTAGAGGATGACCAGGGGCAGCCTGAAGGGGGGTGACTGGAGTGAAGGGGGGAGGGTCCCCAGTTCTGAGCTCCTCTTGAGGCTATAAGCTCAGTTTGAGGGGTAAGATGCCCCACGGTGAGGGAGCAGGGGGGACACCAGTCACATTGGCCACTGAGGCCAAAACAGTGAGGTATGCACCTGGTGTGGGGTAGGGGACTTTCTGGGTGATGGTTGCTGGGGCGGTAGCCTGGTGCGGAGAGGCAAGGTCTATCGGATCGTGTCCTTCGGTCGGACTCTAGACAGGCCCGCTTACAGCAAGGCCCGGAGACTTGCTCCGACTTCACTATTCCCAATCCGGTTACAGAGGGCGGTGGGAGCATGCAGGAGACTGGCCAATTAGCAGATAGCTAATTGCCATCCTTCTGAAGAAGGGGAATGAACGGCGCCAGTTCCAAGAGCTTTTTAAGGCCCTAAAGAGAGGGCAGAAGTCTCGGGGCGGCTCCACTCCTTCACCAGGGTCTGGTAAAAGATCTAGTGTACACTCACAATGAAGCTCACTATAGCCAACCTTAATATCAATGGGGGCAGGTGGTCACTCAGTGCTCAGGGACGGGGGGTACGCGGTGAGCTGCCTGCAGAAGAACACACCGAGGCTAGTGATGAACCCATCTGGCCCTGAGTGGGAAGGGGGGGTCTACATGAGTGCCATCCACTCCAATTCGAGTGGAAGTGGCCTCCTGTTGGCCCCGTCCTTTCCAGCCGGAGATTCCTCAAAGTGCAGGATATTGTACCGGCCGTTTGCTGTAACTGTGGCCGTGTGCGCTTGGAATGGCGTGCCATTACACTTCATTAATGTGTACCCCCAAGATCGGCGCAATGCCAGACACGCACTTAACAAGGAAGTGACCACGTTGGTTGAACACTATTGACCGTGGGGAGTGTGTTTTCCTTGGGGGAGATTTTAATTGTACCCTCGAGGCGAGAGATCGCTCTGGTGTTCAGCGTGACCAAGCTGCAGTAAAGTCTTTAAGGGAGATGGTGGACTCTTTTGAGCTGGTAGATACTTGGCGGAATTTCCATCCTGACTCTAACGCCTTCTCGTACAGGTTTGAGGGTGGTGGTTCCCGTATTGACCGTTTATACGTGTCCAAGGCCTATGTCTCCTGTGTTTCGGCGGCCTCCATGCGGCCGGCGCCATGCTCGGACCATTACCTGGTGCGAGTGGATTTCATCCCGACGGGCTGGGTCCGCGTACTGGCATTTTAATAGCCTGCTGCTGGAGGATCGCCGATTCCGGGATTCCTTCAGGCAGTTCTGGGCGAGTGGAGAGAGGCAGGGCGTTTCCTTTCCCTAAGGCAGTGGTGGGACGTGGGGAAGGCCTACGTCCGTCTGTTTTGTCAGAACTACGTGAGGGGGTCGACCAAGGGGCGGGACTCCGAGATCGGACGGCTTGAGAGGGAGTTGCTCGACTCAGAGGCTCGTCTGCATCAGACTGGTGGGGCTTCGAGTGAGGGAGGAGTACCAGGAGAAGAAGGGAGCACTGAGGGACTTGCAGCTTAGGAGGTCCTGGGGTGCGTATGTGAGGTCACGAGTCCAGATGTTGCACGATCTGGACCGAGCCTCCCCCTTTTTCTTTTCTCTGGAGAAGGGGCGAGGAGCCCGCAGGCAGCTTGTAGAGTTGCTTGCGGATGATGGCTCCTCTGTCTCGGATCCAGAGAGCATTGGTGCCTCGGTTCGGTCTTTGTACAGGACTCTGTTCTCGGCAGGCACATCGAATACGGTGGCGCAAGAGGTCCTGTGGGAGGGCTTACCCGCTGCGTGCAATGATGTGGCTGAACACCTGGATGATCCCCTAACTCTGGAGGAGTTGACTGTTGCCTTGCACAAGCTCAGGGGGGGAAGGACTCCAGGGCTGGATGGACTGACTATGGAGTACCATAGGGCCTTCTGGGATGTCCTGTGGGTGTCTATATGAAGGTCCTGGGGGAGAGCCTGGCGACCGGGGAGATGCCCTTCTCATGGCGCAGGGCAGTAGTTGTCCTGCTGCCTAAGAAGGGCGATCTCCGCCTTTTGAAGAACTGGCGCCCAGTCTCTCTCCTCAGCACGGACTATAAAGTTTTTGCATGGGCATTGGCGAACTGCCTGGGTCCCGTGCTGTCCCAGGTGATCCACCCTGACCAGTCTTACACAGTCCCGGGCCGGTCCCATCCAGGACAATATCCATCTGCTCCGGACCTGATCCATCTGTCCCTAGGGGGCTGGACAGTCAGTCACCTGTCACTCCCTCGACCAGGAGCAGGCGTTCGACAGGGTGGAGCACGAATACCTTCTTGGACTCCTGCAAGGCGTTCGGATTTGGACCGCATTTTGTGGCCTGGGTCCGACTTTTAATACACTGCTGCAGAGTGCCTTGTTAAGGTCAACGGCTCTTTATTGGCCCCCCATTCCCTTTGGAGGGGGTTCGTCAAGGATGTCCCATGTCCGGTCAGCTGTATTCCATCTGTGTAGAGCCATTCCTGTGCCTTCTCCGGAGGCGGTTGACGGGCCTGGTTGTGCCGGGGCCGGGGATGGAGGTGGTTCTCTCGGCCTATGCCGATGATGTAATTTTGATGTTCACCGACCCTGTTGACCTTGGGAGGATGCGTGAGTGCCAGCAGGTTTTCTCGGCTGCATCCTCTGCCATGATCAACTGGGGGAAATGTTCTGGCCTCTTGGTGGGTCAGTGGGAGGTGGATTTCCTGCAGGAGGAGATGGCAGGTTTTGCGTGGAGCACCACGCACCTCCTCTATCTGGGGGGGTCTACCTGAGTCCCACTGAGGGGGCGTGGCCGGCGAACTGGCAGGAGCTGGAGGAGAAAGTGGTCGCCCGGCTGGGACGTTGGTCAGGCCTCCTTGGTGTGCTCTCTTACCGGGGCAGGGCTGTAGTTATAAACCAGCTGGTGGCCTCTATGTTATGGTACTGGCTGGCCACTATGGTCCCGTCCTCTTTATTTATAATCAGGTTACAGAGGAGATTGGTCAACTTCTTCTGGGGTGAGAGGAACCACTGGGTCTCTGCTGGAGTTCTGAGTCTCCCGTTGGGGGAGGGCGGTCAGGCGCTGGTCTGTGTTCGTACCCAGGTGGCGGCTCTCCGACTCAGGACCCTGCGCAGATACGTCTACTCAGACTACCCTCCTAAATGGCACGTGCTGGCCACGATACTTTTTCCGCCAGTGGCGCTGCCTTCAGGAGGGCTCAAGATCCCAGTAGCGGGTATGAGTCGACGCGCTCGGCGGGAGTTGCCTGGCTTTTACTGTGACCTCCTGAAGGCCAGGAATTTGGTCACCTTCAGCCAGGCGCTGCTCCTCAGGGGGAGGGGGGTGTTGTGGCTGTGACGGTGGGTGTTGAGGAGAGGCGTGTGCGTGGAGCGATTCCGGATGAGCTTACCCCCGCTCCATCGGAATTGTCCATGGGACCCATGGCCCGGCTCCCTCCCCGAGAGCCCGGCAGAGCCCCACGCAACATGAGCCGCCTTTCCGAGATGCCCAGCCTGCCGTTCTGTGATGTGGAGAGGCGCATGTTGTACAGGCTGCTCTTGCACACTCTCCACTTCCTCGCCCTCGTCTTCCGTTCAGACACGCCCTGGCGGTCCGCGTTACCACCTGACGGCGGGAGGGGTCCTCAGTTGTTGTCTCTCTACAAGTGAGTCCTCCCCCTTTACATCGGGGACCTGGGGTGGAGAGTGTTGCACAAAGGCGTGGCCTGCAACAGGTACTTGAGCCGGTTCACGGACTCGTCTGCCGCCTGTCACTTCTGCGGCAAGGAAGAGACCCTGTTCCATGTCTACATGGAGTGTGAGAGGTTGCAGCCCTTGTTCGAGTATCTGAAGGGGCTGCTCCTCAAGTTTTGTCTTTTGCTCCACCACTTTATTCTGACGCTATTAATGTTTGGGCACCCGGTACAGAGGGAGGAGGGTCGGGAGGGAGGAGGGGGTCTCCCTGTTGGTCTGCTCCTGGGCCTGGCCAAGGTGGCCATTCACGGGTCCAGGCAGCGGGCAGTCGACGGCTGCACAGTAGTCGGCTTCCTGCCCCTTTTCCGGGGTTATGTCCATGCCCGCGTGTCTCTAGAGAGGTAACACGCGGTGTCCACGGACACTGTGGAGGCTTTCCGTGAACGCTGGTCACCGCAGGAGGTCGAATGTATTATTGATAAAAATGTTAATATTTTAATTTGAGAACTTTCTTTGTAAAATGCCAACATAGGCATTCTCTGATCGTGTTACTACTTTGTATTTGTTTGTTCTGAATAAAAGCATTTTGTAAAAAAAAAAAAGAGCGGGGCCAAGAATATTTAAGATAGACACAAATGCAGGAGTAACTCAGCAGGACCGGCAGCATCTCTGGAGAGAAGCAATGGGTGACGTTTCAGGTCAAGACACTTATTTTCAGACTGAAGAAGAGTCTCGACATGAAATGTCACCCATTGCTTCTCTCCAGAGATGCTGCCGGTCCCAATGAGATACTCTATCTTTGTGTCCATTTTCAAATTACATCACCCGCTCCAGACGACTGTGCGTACGTACGAAATCACGCCCGACCTTCGCGGGACTGTCGCGGCTCAACGCGACCATGAGGTCGCGTAATTTGCGTGCCAAGGACACGTAAGTGGGACAGGCCCTTAAGAGTGCAGCAGTATCTGTAGACCTCAAAGGGAGGAAGGCTCACTAAATGCCAGGGTGGGCAGAAGATCGGGGAAGGATCCTCTAGTTCCTATGATTGCTCCACCAGTGGAGGACAGTATGGGAGAGCAAGGAGCAAGAAGGAAGGTTCCATCGATGTGGGTACCAAAATTAATTAGAAACTCTAATTGTGGGAAAGTGAAGGATTCCTACCTGAAGTACAGAGACCGAATGAATAGCTTTTCTGAGGGTGATAGGAGGAGGTGACGGAGGGATTGATCTGGACATTGATAATATTATTATGTCAGAGCAATTCCCTGACAATAGAAGGTATAGAACGGATTCCCCGTAGACAGTTTGTTTGCCTATTCCACCTTTGGTATTAAGTCCCGCACTAGGTGTAAATGTCCCCCAGACCACAGACCACCAGACTTTAATGCAGCCTAGTTCGACGGCAGCTCAGAGACCTATATTAAAGATTCAAAAAAGAGAAAGAAGGACAGGGGAGGACAAGGAGGAGGACCATTCCGAGAACCAACCTTTCCTCTGTTTGGCTGGAGAAGTTATAGAGCGGTCCGGCCCGATCAGTGTTACAGCTGTGGGGGATTGGGACATGGGAGTCGGTCGTGTCCTATGAGGGAGTACTATCGAGAAGGAAGGGGGCAAAGAAGAGGGCCACGGGGTTTCTGAAACTAGTGGATTCCAAGAGGTTACCAGGACTCTTGGGACCCTGATGGTACAGGATGAGGACACTGGCAATGAGATCAGGGGGCATGGACATTTTGTCAACCAAACCCATTTTGTTAGCCCTAACCTGCCAGTTAATACCACCTATTAAATTTGAAGGCTTCCTCACATGGCCCGAGAAACAGCATTAAAAACAGGAAAAAACATTACCTCTTCCAAATTCTAGGAGGAGACACAAAGAATCTAATTCTCGAGAAACCCCCATTGAAAGGAAGAAAAAAGGGAATCATAGCAACTGGTGAGAAGGAATGGTAACTAAGGAATGGAAATGGCACTAGGGAGAGAAGAAACAAACTTGTGCAGGAGGTACGGGAGTAGGGAAAGAAGTTATTATACTAAAACCCCTGTCCCATGCTGCGAGTTGACCCACGAGTGACCCCGAATTGTCACTCGCGGTAATCACGTACACTAAACGTAGCGGGAACGTCGGAACTCTTGTGAGCAACTTAGCGACTCGTGGTGCTAACGGCAGGTACCCGTGAAACTTGGTAACTCGTGAAAAAAATCAAACATGTTTGATTTTTTCCACGAGTCGAATTTACAGTTCAAGTTAAAAATTGAAACATTTTAAACTCGTTTATAACGTGGTGGCCCATGCGTTTACCTTAGTGATTTGTGAGTCTACCGTGGGAACTCTACAGTTAAAACTCAGCGGGAAGGCAGCATCTCTGGAGAGAAGGAATGTGTGACGGGATGACATTTCCAAATTTCTCCAGCCCCATGTGTTCACTTTTTTCAACTAGCATCTGCCCTTTCTTGTGTATGACATTATTTGTCTCTACAGTGCCTTGTGTCTTGGCAATTCATGATTCACACACATACACAATGCTGGGTTACACACACACACACACACACACACACACACACACACACACACACACACACACACACACACACACACACACACACACACACACACACACACACACACACACACACACACACACACACACACACACACACACACACACACACACACACACACACACACACACAATGCTGGGGTAACTCGCACACACACACACACAATGCAGCAAGCAATGATAACTGAAAAGCTAGTGGGCGTAACTACAGAAGCATGACTCATAAAATGAGTGACACTAATCTACATCCTCCCTCTTAAAGAAGCAACAATAATATATGTATAACAATCGATGACAAACTGGAGGAAAGTCAAACATAATCCGCATACTTCACAAACGGCCTGCAAACACGATCTGCACGTGTACGATAAAGACCATCTACATTTTGATTTTCCGGGGAGAAAGCAGGTAGTTTCGCAGGCGAGAGAGACTGGACCAATGCCCCTGGAGACGAAGCAGGAAACTTTGGTGGCGAAGATGGAACAGATGGAGAAGCTGTTGCAGGCATGGGTTGTTGTGTTGGCAAAAGCATGTGAGTGCCACTAGACACAAACTGAAGGGAACTTGTACGATCTGGATAATACGGAGGAGGAACTGGCTCGTTCACAGGCAGGATGTGTTGCATGTTACGTCTGGGATGTGTTGCCTGTTACGTCTACAGAATAACGATATATGAGCGTGGCACGAAAGCAGGTCCAGAAATTACTCCAATATGGTCGTGGCCTTTGACAGTCTGTAAGCGGACCACCTGCCATTTGATTAGCGGTGGCAGCGGCTTACTCGTCTTGACAAGCCATTGTTTTTGAATGTTTCAACCTGGATTGAAACTCCTTAGGTTGAAAAACTTGTGCGATCAATGCCTGATCTGCTACAGGCAATGTGGCTCGGGTTTGCCTTGACTACAACCATTGAGCGGGTGAACCCAAGATGGGGTCACGGGAAATGTGAGCAGATCCAGGAAAATGTCCAATTTTGCACAGTTCCATAAGCTGTTCAGCACTTTTCATATCCCGTTCAGCCAACCCGTTAGACAGGGGTTATTCCGGGCTGCTGGTGATGTGGTGGAAATTCCAGTGCCTAGCAAACTCCCTGAATTGTTGGCTAGTGAATTGACTGCCGTTGTCAGTTAGCAGTCTGCCCGGAGATTCATGGGCTGAAAAGTGGCGAGATAATGTCGAAATCACTCCGCTGGAAGTGGGGCTGCTGAGAAAATAGTAAGATTAAACGAGAACTAACCAGTTTGAAGTTTGATCGTTATTTTATGAGGAGTAACGATGAGGGATTACGTGAAGAAGCCCTGCCTGGCGCTTGATCGGCATACTTCAAAGCAGCGGCATGAAAAACACGGAACATAATAGCCGAAGTAATATAGTAAGGCTCAACATAGATTTAGAACTACCAGATGATCATTTATTTTATGAGGGTCGGGAGTGGAGGGCACGTAATCCCTCATCGTTACTCCTCATAAAATAACGATCAAACTTCGAACTGGTAAGTTCTCATTTAATCTTACTATTTTACTTCGGAGTCACGTGAGTGACTACGTGAAGATTTTGTAGCTTCTGTGTTTTTTATGTCGTAGACTCATTCCATACGACAATCTGGCTCAATCAACACAGTAATGAGCAAATAACACATTTTTTCCCAAACATTGCCTCAGTTTATGTGATACTTTTTTCCATTATAAAAGAATGAAAATAATGCCCTTTTCATTGAAAGGCAAATTTATCACCAAAATAGCAATTGATAATATAATTTGATAGTATAAACAAAGCAACAATTACAGAGAACCCAACACTCCGTGTCCAATCCTGACACCATGACTGGTTCCTTGTAACTTTAATATTTATTTTACACCCTCCTGCGGCCTTGAATCTTTGCTCGAGCAGCCCATCCTGTGCCATTCCTGTGAATGTATCTACCCCCTTAATGGAGTGATTTTCCATATCTCAATGTCTAGTTCCACTGAGTTTTTAAACATGTTTTAACCATCTAGAATATAATTATCTAGAACCATCAGTTTTTACTGATACTTAATGTGGTTTTTTGTGTGTAATAAGTAATGCTGTCTCACCACCACAGAGACTCTTACCTATTTTAACATATTGAGTCAATGTTGACCCACACTCAATTTTTGGCCGACAGGATATGCTTAAATTTTACCTTGGTTCCAGCTCTTCTTGGTCTGCTTTGTTTGGTAAATTCATAAACATATAAGATAATGTAATCTGTAGCCACATGCAATTATATAACGTGTATATATATATATATATATATATATATATATATATAATATATATATATATATATATATATATCCTTTTTCATATCGGGATATTACAATGAGCCCGATAAATTCTTGGTCAGCAATTTGTCCTAAATAGGACGATAAACACTATGAGCCCTATTATTGGCTCTATCACTTAGATGCTGAGAAAAAATGCAATCCACAAGGAACTCCCATATAGCTAATATGATAAAATAACTGTTACTGTCTGCAAAAGACTTCCAATTTCTTATAAACAAAATATTGTTTTTTAAAACAATTTCTCCAAATTGCAGGTATAACATTCCTTTTGTACGTAATTGTTATATTGTTATATTAGTTAAAACATTCATAGACCTCTTTGACCGTCAAACTGTTATAATGGTCTGGCCAAACCTGCAGATAGCCAATTCATATCTTCCTGCCCTGGATGAATTTGTACAACAATAAATTACTGCGACGATGAGTCATCATAACTGGTTCAAACATCACTCTCAACATTAATGACAACCATGAAGGTCCGGTTTGGGCCACCAAAGCGCCCCATGGCAGCGTCCTGCTACATTTTCATCAGACACTGCCCAATCAGACAAAAATGAGGAACATAAAAGAACATCTTTCGTCATGTAATTTAGCAAAATGCATCCACCTCTCCTGCTCTCGGTTTTCCCATGCGAAACATTTGAGAAATTGGTGATTTAATCTGGATACAACCAGATTAATGGTAAGTAACCCATATTACTGATAATGTTTTTCCCCTGATTTGTTGTCTGCGACAACATTGTCTCTTCCTTAGAGATAAACAGCTGAACTAAAACATTTTTAGAATACGCCACATCTGGTTACCCAGATAATCACTTGATAATGATCTTACTTGACTCATGTGATTGATATATGCCACAGTCGTGGTATTGTTCACCTGATTTGACATGCACACTTTCATAGTAGAACAATAGGCATTTAATCCATAAAAAGCTCTTGATACTCCAATAATTAATACAAATGTTTGGAGAAAAAATGTATTTAGGACAATCCATTTGCAATTCCCTGTTGTTATTGTCTGTAGTCCCCTAAACAAGGGACGTATCAAATATTAACTTGATAAGAGTAGATATTATACTTATCTTAGCCCAAATAATCACAGAAGCTATCCATCATCCGATAATACTTGCTTCAGCTTGCAACGGTGGCTAAGCAAATATTTCAAGCAGCTTGTGGAACCTTTTCTATCCACCATTTTAATTCTGATAACGTATCCTTTGGTAATTGCATAAGCCTGTGAAAAGGCCTGCATACTCTTATAATGCTTGTGTTTTCCCTTTTTTGGAGCTTTTTTTTCTCTTTTACCTAAGCTCCTTCTCTAATGGAGGGACAATGTTTGTCAACAAAGCAATGAGACATATTTGTATCTCGAAAAACATTTTTCCCCCTCATATTGTGCTGAATTACTCCTAAACCCAGAATAGTAATTTAGGAATGTTTATGAATGCCTAAAACATAGTTTTTATTGGATGGGTCGAGACCCTTGCCTCTCAACAGGCTTGTAATTGCTGCACTCATTTGCAGCTGACTCCTGATCAACCTTCCAATTTAAAATGTGATCAAGATAAACCATGACCATGTCCTCATAAGTGCAAGTGCTGATCTTCTTATCAGTGCAATTGATGTTCCAATAATTATGTTAACAGCCTAGAACTGAGTTTAATCCATTAGACAATGTCTTAACTTGCACAGCTGACCCATTTTAATTAATTTCAAGCACCTATAAATATGATAATAAATTGGTACTAAATACCAATCCTTCGAGTCTTATAGAAATGATTAACAATTTGTTAATAACAACTGTTTTTCAATTTTGAAGATGTCCATTTTTATAAAATGTTTTTACACTGTAAAAGTGTATTTAAAATGATGTCTTGTATGGTTTTGCCACCACATCTTCTTTTTCCCTGGGGAAATTTACGATACAAATTTACACACCTCTTCTTTATTGGAGATATTTTGGGTGCAAACCTAAAATCAATTTTTAGGTTTTCCTATACAGGTGAACCAATTCCTTCTACAAATTTTTTGTAGATCCTTTACACATAAAAATAAATCAATCCTTTGTTATGCCATATCATTGATCATAACACACCTGTAATCTCCCACAATTGGAGATTTCATCAACTTCTTCTGTAACAAGTTTTTGCACCTCTTCAAATGTACATGAAGCCTTCTCTTCCCAATCATATGGGTTCACATAAGGCTGTGCTGGATAAATATTTATTTATCATACTCCTGCCTTTGTTTTGATCCATTATCAAATCTTTACATTGGATCATAATTTTGCCAAAGTTTAATGACCATAGTCTTTCCTTTGTAATCAATGTCTTTGATTTATTCTGAGGCAGGTTTACTCCATAATAATCAGGAGTTTATCATAACTTGATCTGTTTTGACTTGCAAATCTAAGGTGCAAAATTGGTCCCAATAACAATTACATATATATATGTATTATATATATTTTTTATCCCATTGAGCTCCACAAACTAATGGCAATTTGTCTTTTTATTTAAAATGTTTTGGTTATTGCACAATGTTTTTTTGTTTTACATAAGTAGTGATGCCACGCACCAACTTGAAATACTTTGAAATCGTATTTCCTTATGTCTCCATATAATTGAGACATGGGTACCATAATCGGATTCACCGTTGATACCTTAATAAAACATAAAAGTTTTATCAAGCAGCTGTTTCAACCATAACAGCTTTGGTGAGAGACCAATTAATTTTGGTTTCCATGGTTACTTTCCATGGCCTCACTCCTTCATTCAGGTATTGTACCTAGTACACCTGTATATATATTTGTACTGTGGTGGGTACTTTATGACTAGCCACCACTATCAATGCATCTTTAGGGTCAGTTTTTTCATATTCTTTTACTGCCCTGGTTACTCCTGAGTTTTTCCTCAAGGAGACTACCTCCAAAATAATCCAAAGTAGATATTCCCATATTGATAAATTCCACCATATATATTAATATATGGAAACCCCCCAGGGTCTGTTTTTGGGAATATTCTGGGCCTTTTTAAACCCTTTGGTTGAATTTTATATGTTTTTATTTTTGGAGTCTTTCTCCATTTATTTGAAGCCATAAAGCTTTTTTGTCTGGCGGCCTTTTTATTAGAACTTTTTAATCATGGCTTCTCTGACTTTTTTAAATGTTTTCCTCCCCACTGGAGTTTTTCCACCCAGAGTTTTTTCTTTTCTTTTTAACTTTTAAACTCTGTTTTTTCACCCGGAGTATTTATTTTCCTTTTTAACTTTTAAACTCCATTTTTCCCCCCGGAGTATTTTCTTTTCTTTTTAATTTTTAAACTATGTTTTTCCTCATAGCCTAAAGTTTGTGGGGCAACTAAAGTCTCCCTAACGGTAATTTTAACAGCCACCAGTATCAGAACCGGCTCCGCACTAATCTGCCATCCCGATCGCTGAGTTTTCCCCTGGGACGCTTTTTAAACTCCTTTTTTTTCACCAGGAGTATTTTCTTTTCATTTTAACTTTTATTTTATTTTTTGCTTTTAATTTCCGTTTCTTTTTAACTCCTAGTGGCTCTATACACAAGCCACGGAGTTTGGATATGCCCTGTAAGTAATGCAACTGTACTTACCTGCGGGCCCGTACCTACCGCTGTAGAGGAGCTGCCTCTGCAGCTCTTGCTCTGCCATCAGCGTCGACGTAATGCCGATCAAGCGCCAGGCGGGGCTTCTTCACGTAGTCACTCACGTGACTCCGAAGTAAAATCAATGTCAAACCATCCTGAATAAGAATCAATGAGCACCAGGTACTGTTTGCCATCCCAATCGAATATTTTAGCTGTGACTGTAGACCACGGAACTGCAGGCACAGGATGTGAAAGGAGTGGTTGCTTTTGTTGGTGAAGTGCTAAACTGTTGCACATTGCGTAGGATGCCACATTTTTGGTGATGTACACGGCCATACCAGGCTAGTATAACATGCTTCTTGCCCATAAAACAGTGGCTTGAGCACCTGGGTGCCCTGCATGAACAGCGTTAAAATACCGGTGGTGCAGGGAAGCAGGAACCACGGCATTGTGTCCTTTTAAAATAATGCTGTCTTGCAGCACTAGCTCATCTCAGGCAGCAAACAAGGGCCGGACTGGCAGCGGAACGTTGTAGTGTTTGTCTGGCCAGCCCCGCTTAATGACGGTGGTTTGTGACTGTTAGGTACTGAAAGAACTTGGGAGGTAAAGACTCATCAGACAGAAATTGTGAAGCTATGCCCACAAAAACTTGGGAAGCTTGACAAGATTCTAGGAAGAAACATCATCATCTTGTGTTGCTGATAGATGAAAGATGTAATGGACACACTTATGTATACCTGGTTAGCTAATTATTGGATTATTTGGTTATCATAAATGATGGGTTATTATATATAATAAAACGGAAGGAATGTTAATCCTGGCCAGATTGGAGAGGCTAGGACTCTAAAATTGAGTAAAGGCTTCAGGGCTGCTGGGCCATTTGGTCAATTTGAAAGTGCTCTCTGTAGAACTGGGACAAGCTGCAGAGTGGTTCCAGTCTGTCTAGAGCCAAGGTCCAAGCTACAGGAAGGGAATGGGAACATCTGCAGACTCTGGCAATTAGGTGCAAAATGCATAGAATAGATTGGACGAATGCAAACCAGACATACACCTTGTAAATAATTGTAAATACTTTTGCAAAGCTTTAATTTGCTGAATGTTGATTGGATGAGGTATTGAGCCTCGTCTTTTTTTTGCATATCAGAGTAAATGTTGCGATGTTCACTTCCTCTGAGAAACACTGAATACAATGTATTAGCCACTGTATTATTGGGTTAGGGAAGTGTTTGTTATATATGGGGTTCATTGATATCTGTAATTGGATTGTAAAGAGACCATCCCCATGTAGTTCGGCCCCTCGAGGTCCGGGGACCTATATAAGTCCACTGACACGAGGTCCTGCATCGCTCTTCTGGGAGAACGCTTGGGGCTGCATGACCTTCTGGAATGTCTCTATTTGAGCGAGGACTAGAGGGCTTGATCAGGCAGATATGAGGATCGAACCCGCCATGGTTAGGTATAGTAGTTGAACTGTAATTGTGTTTTGTCAAAATAAAGTTTAGATGCTCAAGTGGTTGACTGTGATTTTTGACTGAAACTAGACTGAGGGGAAGCTTAGAACGAGCAATTTACAAAAGCAGAAACAATACTAGCTCAAGCACATCTGCATCCATCTTCAAAGTGTTGGGCCTAAATGCAAATCTATTGATGCTTAGTTTGTTGTTGGGATGTAATGCATTTATAAAATTGCAGACAAACCCATGAAAGCTTCTTTACATTGTAAGGATCTGCATGTCCACAGAATTACATTAACTTAGCAAAATGGACTGGTTATCTCAGCTAATTACAACAATCAAATATTATATAGAAGCTGCAACAAAAAGGGGGAAGTGGGAGAAATAGTAAGATTGTATTTTCCCACCTTGAAATGTAACTCAATTGTAGATGTGAAATGTATTGAAATTGCATCAAGGCAACAGTAAAGCTGCCACAAGATAAATAGACAAAATATGTGATGCTTTGGGTTGAATGTATGTGTATTCAAAGCAAAGGAAAGGAAGGAGTGCAGACTTTAGTTGAAGACCAAAGGATAACCTGGGAACAGATGATTAAAAATGAGAAGAGTTTAGTTTTGAAGTTCAGCCCCTCAACTGTACAACATCATCAATAATGGAAGAGTGACCCGGTTAGTTACCAGGAGAAATAAGTGGTTGATTAACGAGGCATAAACTACAGATTCCCCATGAATTTATACACCTCAATGAAAACACTACCAAGCCTCCTCTACTCCAAGAAATAAAGTCCTAGATTGCCAAGCACTCTCTATATAACTCAGGCCTTCAAGTCCTTGAAACATCCTCATAAATATTTCTGCAATCTTTACAGATCAATGGCATTTATCCTTCAGCAGGATGACCAAAACAAAATATAACACTTAAATATGGCCTCACCAATGTCTGTACAACCGTAACATAATGTTCCAACATCTCTCAGCTGTACAATACTCCCCAGAACAATACCATTCACTGTGAAGACCTTGTTCTATACTGATTTCCTAAAAAGCAGCGCCTCACATTTATCTGAATTAAACTCCATAGCCATTCTTCCACTCACTTGCCCAAATGACCAAGATCCAATTTTAATTCATGATCACCTTCACTGTCTATGATACCACCCATCTGCTAACTTACTCATCATGTCCTGTACACTATTGTTCACAAAGATGATAATCAGCAATGGGCCCAACTGATCCCTGAGGTCGACCACTAGTCATAGGCCTCCCAGTCTTAAATAAAGCCTTCCACCACCATCCTTTACTTCAAACCATGAAGCTAATTCTTTTCTCAGTTAGCTAGCTCTCCCTGATCCCATATGATCTAACCTTCCGGAGCCTAACATGTAAAACCTTGTCAAAGGCCCTGCTGAAGCATTGCTAGATTATGTCTGTGGCTCTGCGTTAGTCAACTTTCCCGGTGACCTCTTCAAAAAACTCAAATTGTGAGACATGAAATCCCATGTACAAAATGCTGTTGACTACTCTTAATCAACCCCTGACTATCCAAATGAATGTATATCTTATACCTCAGCATCTGCTTCAGATGGGAAGGATAACCAGGTCAGTTAGCAGAAGCCTCATTGCATGTTTCTTGAGGAACCTCATATTTTGCTTGGGTAGCTTACAACACAATGGTATGAACATTGAATTTTCCAAATTTATGTAACTTACCAACATCCTCCTCCCCTCCACTTCTTCCAAACCCCTGCACACACACTAACTTCTTGCCACTCCCCTCTTCCATCCATGTACCCCATCTGGACTCACAACCAATTTTCCCTTCCTGCTCCCTAGCATCTATATAACTTCCTCTGGTTTCACCATTCAAGTCTCTTCTTATCTCACACCCTTAAGGCTTTTCATCTCTTGTACACCTTTGTTCAACCCATTTGCTCATAAAATCCCCCACACTGTATCCATTCATCATTTGCCCAGGCTTTGTCCTGTCCCCGATCCCCGCCCCCCCCCCCCCCGGTGCCCCACCACCAAAAGGTCACCTTTTAATGTTCTCCATTGATGCTGCCTGGTCTGCTGAGTTACTCCCACACGTTGCATCTTTTTTTGTAAAGCAGAATCTGCAGTTCCCTCTTTCCTCATTGGATTGATTAACAGATTGACTCCTGATGTGATTTTAAATATGCCAGGTTGAATTCAGAACTTGTTGAAGGTGAGAAATAGTGTGTATCAAAGGGTTAGCTGTTATATTAAAGTTGCAGAAATTTATGAAATGCTAGTAAGAATTTCATTGTTCCATTACCAGTACCTATGACAACCAAACACTCTTGACGCATCACAGAATAGGTAATTTTAGTCTTTTTAATTATTGCTCATTAAATCTTGTGGTCAGTGTCTCCCACCACCAGTATTGGCTCAGTGCAAATCAAGTTTCCAGTTCAAGTTCAAGCTCACATTTATTGTCACATGCACCAATTGGTACAGTGATATTTGAGTTATCATACAGCCATATGAATAAAAATAACACAATACACTATAGAATTTAACAAAAACAATCCACCTTAGCGGAATCAAACATTTCTCACTGTGATGGAAGGCAATAAAGTTCAGTTAATCTTCCTCCTTTTGTTCACCCATGGTTTGGGGACTGGAAACCCTCCACAGTCGCCGCTATGCGTGGCCCAATGTACAGGCTCTCTCACCGGGATGAACGGAACTCCGATGTCAGGAGAGATCGGAACGCATTGCGGCTTGGAGTTTCTGAATCGGCCGGTTCTTACCGGAGACCGCAGCTTCAGGCTGTTATTCATTGACTACAGCTCGCATTTAACCACAATCATCCCCTCCAAGCTGGTTACCAAACTCGCAGAACTGGGTCTCTGCGCATCCCTCTGCAATTGGATCCTCGACTTCCTCATTCACAGACCACAGTCTGTTCGTATTGGTGGAAATGTGTCCAGACTCGATAACAATCAGCACAGGAGCACCTCAAGGCTGCGTGCTCAGCCCCCAGCTGTACTCACTCTATACTCATGACTGCGTAGCTGGTCACAGTGCGAACTCTATCATCAAGTTCGCTGACGACACCATGTAAGTGGGAACATATCACTGATTGGATTGAGTTGGAGTACAGAAGAGAAATCGAGCAACTGTCCATATGGTGCCAGCCCAATAACTTGGCCCTCAACACCAGCAAAACCAAGGAACTGATTGTGGACTTTGGAAGGAGTAGGATGGGGAGCCACAGTCTTGTTTATATCAACGAGTCGATGGTAGAAAGGGTCAAGAGCTTCAAATTCCCGGGAGTGCACATGTGTGAAGATCTTTCCTGGTCCGAGAACACAGATGCAATTATTAAGAAAGCTCATTAGCGCCTCTACTTTCTGAGAAGATTACGGAGAGTCGGTCTGTCAAGGAGGACTCTCTCTAACCTCTACAGGTGCACAGTAGAAAGCTTGCTGACCGGTTGCATCGTGGCTTGGTTCGGCAACTTGAGTGCCCTGGAGAGGAAAAGACTACAAAAAGTAGTAAACACTGCCCAGTCCATCATCGGCTCTGACCTTCCTTCCATCGAGGGGATCTACCACACTTGCTGCCTCAAAAAGGCTGGCAGCATCATCAAGGACCCGCACCATCCTGGCCACACACTCATCTCCCTGCTACCTTTGGGTAGAAAGGTACAGGAGCCTGAGAACTGCAACGACCGTACAGGAAATAGCTACTTCCCCACGGCCATCAGGCTATTGAACCTGGCTCGGACAAACTCTGAACATTGATACCCCTCCAATTGTTATTTGCACTTTATTAATTTATTAATCAATGTGTGTATTTAAGTATATAATTGTAGTCAATGCCTACTATGTTCTGCTCTGCTATGCAAAGAAATAATTTAATTGTCCTGTCAGGGACACAGGACAATAAACTCTTTTGACTCTTTTGAACTCTTTTTTGACTTTGAGCTTCCAAAGTCCACTGGCTCCGCTGGATGGAGCTACAACACTGGCAATCCTCGGCAAAAGATTCCAGGCTCCGCAATGTTTAAAGTCAGCGCCACACCCCAGCTAGAAGCTCTGGAGACCATAGCTTCATGATGTTTAAAGTCAGCAGGCCCTGCGATCGGAGCGCCAACACTGGCAAACCTTGACAAGGATCCCAGGCTACGTGATGGTAATTCTGCTCTGCACCTGCTGCTGAAGCTCTGGGCCGGTCTCCAGTTGAAAAGGCGGTGCCAATCCAGTTGGTAGGGCATGAGAGGGGCGAAGATGCGACACAGAGAAAAAGACCAAAACTGACGAGCTACTGGCGAGGCAGCCACTGCGGTGGCGCAACCTGATGGAGATGGATGGCATGGAAATGTAGCTAGAAGGAGGAACTCAGCCTTCATTACATGTAATATTTCAAACATAAAAGAGGGGAAGATCTGAGAAGCGTCATATATCGAGAGTGGACAGTACAACCAAACTCATTGGCCAATGTTCAATGGAAATTAAATCTTGAACTGTTTTTGCATGAGACTGCAAGAAGTGGATGGCAATCCACTGTTGCTGGAGAGATCTTTGATTGAGGCCTTTAAAATATATGGCCAATTTTATCACTTCTTCTTTCGTGTCCTTATGTTATATAGTGGCTCGCCACTGCTGTACACATCGTTGCACTATTGGAGTGTAAGTGCAAGGTCTGCATTAGAACTGAGATTTATCAGTGAGTTTCCAGAAGATGGTTCACCTTTCCTCCTGCATCCTTTATAGAGGAGATGAACTGGAGAAGAAAATTAGATTGGGTCAGTAAAGGCACACATTCCTTCTGCTCTTCTCGATTCCATAGAAAAAAGGCATGTACCTTATTTTCAGTAGCTGCTTCCAGTTCTCTTTTAAGGAATAATGCTAAAGACGTTGTATTTTTTTTGTAAAATATTTTTATTGGAAGTAAATACATATTAAGAAGGAATAACATAAAATAAAAAGAAAGAGACATATTATTTGTCACATACATTCTTAATATTTTTAAAGTTTGCAATCCTTCTTATTTATACTTCTATACTTTTTATTATTTTATAACAGAAAGAAGATAGTAAAGAGAAATAATAAAGAGAAATAAAATAAAAGTAGAAAATCAATAATATGAGTGGAGTATTAAGCAGGCTATACTTCATTGGAGATATATCAGTGGTCTATTATATATAGTTCTTCATCTATTCCTTCATTCAGGTTTCAGTCACGCCCTCGAACCGGACCACCTTGACCCTTTAAATATTCAATAAATGGAGACCATATTCCTCTGAACTGATCTAGCCTGTCCAAAAGGACACGTCTTAATCTTTCCAGATGAAGTGTCTCCGACATTTCTGTAATCCACATTTTGATTGAGGGGGATGTAGGACCTTTCCAAAATCTTAATATTAATTTTTTTACCAATTATTAAACTATAATCGATAAAATACTTTGCTGTGTTGTTAGTAGTTAATCAGTTTCTAATATTCCCTAATATGATTAATTTTTGAGTCTGGGAGTCAGATTTTGCATTAACTACTTTGGAGATTATCTTAAAAATTTCTGTCCAAAAGTTAGTAATTTTTATACATTTTGTGAATCAGTGCGTTAGATTAGCTTCTAAATGCTGACAATTTTTCACATATAGCAGAAACATTTGAAAAAATTCTGTTTAATTTGGATTTTGAAAAGTGTAATCTATGTAAAACTTTAAATTGTATCAAAGAGTGTCTGGCATTTAATGAGCAGTGGTGTATATGTTGTAAACTTTCATTCCATATTTCTAGACTAATTGTTTGACCTAATTCGTTTCCCATACTTGCCTATATATTCTGACTTTGGTACATCATAAATGTTATAAATATATGATATTAATTTTTCTGTGTTCGGATATTTATTTAGACATTCATCTAAAATTTCTGTCTTTCTATTTCTAAAATCCTGTGTGTTTGATTAACATAGTCTCTAATTTGTAAATATCTAAAGTACTCTTTTGAGTGTTTTTGCGTAATTTTGTTGTAATTCCTGAAATGAAAGAAAAAGACTTTCCCTGTAGAGATCACCCATCTTATTAATTCCATAGTTCTTCCATTGTAAAAAACCTTTATCCATCATTGAGGGTTTAAAAGTAATGTTGTTTACAATGGGGAGAGCCAGTGGTATACTTTCCAATTTTAATGTTTTCTTTAATTGTTTCCAGATACGTATCCCACCTTCTATCATTGGATTTCCTCTATCAATTTTCTTATGTATTTTAGTATTGGCAAACAAAATCGAGCTAATTTCGAAAGGTGAACAATCTTCCTTTTCCATTTTTAACCAGTTTGGCTGTTTATCTAATTCTTCCAACCAAAAATTAATATTTTTAATATTAACTGCCCAGTAGTAAAACATAAAATTAGGCAGTGCAAAACCTCCATTTATTTTTGATTTACATAGATGTTTTTTATTTATTCTATGGCTCTTATAATCCCATATAAAATTGGTAACTATAGAATCCACTTTCTTAAAACAATTTTTAGGAAGATATATCGGGATCAGTTGAAACAGGTATATTAATTGCGGAATAAAAATCATTTTTATCGCATTAATTCTACCTAGCATTGAAATAGGTAATGTTTTCCAATATGGGATATTCTTAAGTAGTTTATTCAGTAGGGGTGGGAAATTAGATTTAAATAAATAATCATTTTTTTTTGTTACATAAATTCCAAGATATTTGATTTTTTCATTTGCTATCTTATAAGGAAATTGTTGTAGTATATGTGGGTTATTTCCCATTATTGGCATAAGCACTTTTATTCCAATTAATTCTATATCCTGAAAACAAGCCAAATTGAGTTATTAAATCTAATAAGTTAGGGATACTAGTTTCAGGCTTTGTAATATAAAGTAATACATCATCTGCGTATAAAGAGATTTTATTTTCAGTTTCTTTGGTTTCATACCCATATATTTCAGGATGTAATCTCACGGATTGTGCTAATGGTTCAATTGCCAGTGCGAACAGTAGTGGAGATAGAGGACAACCTTGTCTACAGCCTCTGGATAAATTAAATTTAGTTGATAACATTTGATTTGTTAATATTCTAGCTGTTGGATTGGTATATAGTAGTTTAACCCATGTTATAAACTTCTCTCCCAACTGAAAAGTTTTCATAACCGAAAATAAATAAGACAATTCAACCTGATCAAAAGCTTTCTCTCCGTCTAATGAGATAATTGCTAAATCTTTAATAATATTTCTTTTCGAGTATATAATATTGAATAATCGCCTCAGGTTATATGAGGAGTATCGTTTTGGTATAAATCCTATTTGATCTGAATGAATTACTTTATTAATCACTGTATTTAGTCTCTGTGCTAGTATTTCGGTTAATATATTTTGATCAGTATTTAAAAGAGCTATGGCTCTATACGACCCTGGATCATCCAGATATTTATCTAATTTAGGTATAAGCGTTATAATAGATTCATTTAATGTTTCTGGTAATTTCTGTTGTCCATAAATATATTCATAAAGTGTCTTCAAATGTAGTGCAATCAGATCATAGAATGTTTTATAACATTCCAAACCAATACCATCCGGTCCTGGAGTTTTACCATTTTTTAATGACCTAATAGATTCTTCGATTTCTTTAGTAGTTATTTCAGCATTTAGTGATTCTCTATTTTCTAAATGCAGTCCTTTTAGATTACAATTTTTTAAAAATGTTTCTATTCCTGTCTGATTTTCTGTCGTTTTGGCTGAATATAATTTTTTAGAATATTGCAAAAATCTCTCATTTATATCTTTAGTTTGTACTAGTAATTCACCTTTGTCTGATTTAATCCTATGGATTAATTTTTCTCCCTCCAATTTTCGTAATTGACGAGCCAATAATTTTTGTGGTTTATCTCTGAATTCAAATTGTATTTGTTTAGTATATTGGTAGAGTTTTACAACTTGGTCTGACTGTATTTTATTTAATTTATATTTCAATGCAGATTTTATTATGTTTTATCATGGTTGGGTTATCAGCGTTTTCTGTGTCTAATTGTTTGATCTCCTTTTCCAATGCCTGTTGTTCCCTCCGATTCTCTTTATTATAAAATGCTTGAGAGGATATCATAATTCCCCGAACATACGCTTTAAAAGTTTCCCAAAATAGGGACGAAGGTATTTCTGGCTTATCATTTATTTCAAAGAAAATCTTAATCTGTTTTGTGATGTATTCTTGAGTTATTTTGTCTTTTAAAATTTGTGGGTTAAATCTCCATTGTCCCTGTTTTTCCGTTTTATCAGTTATTTTCATCATAAACGTTAAAGGTGCATGATCTGAGATTATAATATTATGATATTTTGAATTATAAGTGAATGGGATAAGTTTTAAATCTACCAAAAAAAATCTATTCTTGAATAAATTTTATGCACAGGTGAGTAAAATGAATATTCTCGTCCAGCTGGGTTTTGCATTCTCCAAACATCTTTAATATTACTAGTATCTGTATATGCATTTATTAGATCACTGGAATGCGATTTAATTTTCCGTTGCCTTGATGATCTGTCTAAATAAGGATCTAGTGTACAATTTAAATCTCCTCCAATTATTAGGTTGTGTTGTGGTAATTCTGGGATAGTATTAAATATTTTCTTAAAAAACAGTGGGCTGTCAAAATGTGGGCCATATACATTGACAATTTTTTTTTGTGTATAATTCTCCTATTACAATAATATATCTACCATCATTACCAGTTATAGTTGAAGTGTGTTTAAATGAAATGCCTTTACGAATTAATATTGCTACACCTCTAGATTTGTGTGTAAAAGAAGAATGATACGCTTTGTCAATCCATTTAGCCTTTAATCTATGCTCTGCATCTTTTTTTAGATGTGTCTCTTGGATAAATGCCACATCTGCTTTAAGTGCTTTTAAATGTGCTAATACTTTACCTCTCTTAATTGGTTCGTTAATACCTTTAACATTCCAGCTACAAAACGTTATTCCTCCATTCCCCGTATTTGTTTTTAAGTCTTGCATCTTTTACCTAAGGTGGTATGTAACAGAGCAAATGGTTCAGCTCGACATACCTGACTTTACAACCAAACTCCGAATAGATGAATTTCAAGACCCTTGGGTATCTCTCATGTATATATCTCCTTTGTATTAAATTTATAACTCTATTCAAATATAAAATAATAATAACAAAGAATAATATAGAAAAAGGATAGATTAAGAGATTAATAGGGTGCACAAAGAGAGAAAAAACTACATCTAATATTAGTGTAGTTAGTGTTAGCCATACTACCATGGCTAGCAACCTACCGACTTCCGTAGTCGATGTAACAAACTTATCCATCTCCATGGTTCCTTAAAATTATTATTCCATAAAAATATTTAACTGGGAATATTAAACTCTGATGTGTACAGGATCCATCGGTCAAGTATATGATAATATCTATACTTAATACATATTAAAAGATATAATTTAAAAAAAAAATTAAAGGGGAGGAAAATAAAAAATAAAAATAAAACAAAAGTGCTAGGGGGGATAAATGAAGTCAAACTTTATATTCTGTGTGATTATATTTACTGTTTACCTAATTCTAAGTAAATCAGCTATAATTAGTTGTTAATCATTAATTGGTAGTTATCAGCTTTAATTAATAATAATACCGCTGTATACATTTTAGTATTTGTTAGTTATTAATATTAGTAGTGTTATTATTCTAATTGTTAGTATCCATAGGAGAATGTGAGTATCCAATCCATATCTCCAATCTGAGTCTCCAATCCGCATCCTTCTCCATCTTCTTTAAGTGCAACAAGTCCATAGTCCACTCCAATCCTGAAAAAACAATTTATTTGTTAGTATAATTCATCTTTGAAGATTTCATTCAGTCTTCCTCTCGTTCCTTAATCCCCTGGGCAAAGTTCATTGCATCCGCTGGGTTTTTGAAATAATGTTCTTCCTGGTTGTAGGTGACTCTCAGGGTGGCTGGGTACCTCAGACTGAACTTCAAATTCTTCACTTCCTTCAAAATTCTTTTGGTCTCCTTGAACGCATTTCGTTTCTTGGAGACCTCTGCTGGGTAGTCTCGATAAATACTGATTGAATCTTCTTCGTATGTAAGATTTCTACTTTTTACAATTTTGTTCATCATCTCCTCCAGGACATGATTCCATATGAAGAAAGACTGGATAGACTCGGCTTGTACTCGCTGGAATTTAGAAGATTGAGGGGTGATCTCATAGAGACTTACAAAATTCTTAAGGGGTTGGACAGGCTAGATGCAGGAAGATTGTTCCCGATGTCAGGGAAGTCCAGGACAAAGGGTCACAGTTTAAGGATAAGGGGGAAGTCTTTTAGGACCGAGATGAGAAAATCGTTTTTCACACAGAGAGTGGTGAATCTGTGGAATTCTCTGCCACAGAAGGTAGTTGAGGCCAGTTCGTTGTTTAAGGGAGTTGGATGTGGCCCTTGTGGCTGAAGGGATCAGGGGGTATAAAGAGAAGGCAGGTACAGAATACTGAGTTGTATGATCAGCCATGATCATATTGAATGGCGGTGCATGCTCGAAGGGCCGAATGGCCTACTCCTGCACCTAATTTCTATGTTTCTATGTTTCTATGATCATATTGGGCTTTTACTATCATTTGTCTTGGAGGGGCATCTTGCTTTGTATAACGTCTCATTACTCTGTGTGCTCGGGCCAGTAAAGGCTTTTGTTCCAGAGATAAAACCTTTTGCAATACGTTTGCAGTAAACTCTCGGGTATCTTGATTCTTTTCTCACCCTTCTCGAATACCCACAATCCTTAGGTTCTGTATTCTCTGGCGTCCTTCCAACTCGGTACATTTATCAGTTATTCTGCCCAGTAAATCAGATAGACGTTGATTTTCTTTGAGGAGTGTTTTCATAGTCTGAGCACTTGTTTTGGCTAAATCTTCAAGGTTCATTATGGCTGTCGACTGCTCCTTGAGTTCTTCCTCCACAGATTCCAGCTCTGTTTCCATCTTATTTTGGATTTTATCATTCATCTCTACTACTATATTAGCAGCTTGATCCGTTAATATTTCTGCAATTTCCTTTCACAATGTCTCAGATAATTCCGTGGCCGAGATATTTGATTTCAGACTTTAACTCTTTCATCTCCTCCTTGATTTTTTTACTTTCATCCTTAAAATTCATTTTTGCCAGTTCAGTCTTTAATTCTAACTTTATTTTTTTCTTTAACTCTGCCATTTCTTGTACAAAAAAAACTTGAAGTTCTTCAATTTCCGATTTTTTCTTCGATTTTTTTCGACACATCTTCTTGGGATAGTGTCCTACCTGAGCCCGAGGCTTCAGCCGGGCCTTGTTCTTGTTCTGCCATTTTTTGTCTTGTATATCGAAGTTTTGATTTATCCACGGGTGGGCTGCGGTGTGTTGCCATTACAAGTCGCACGCCTGATGACGTCACTCACGGCAGCCGGTGCAGAAACAGCAGGCAGCAGGTAGGTCTTTTCTCCCCGTATTTTTGCTCGTTTTTTTCACGGAGCTGGCTGGCATTACTCTCTAGCCCTCCATGGCGCCACCGGAAGTCAAGACGTTGTATTTTGGTAGAGATAGTCAAGATATCTGCTGCATAATTCATGTTGAAAGAATTTCAAGGCATAAGGATTTTCATGTGCATTTTAGGTACTTGTTTCAAATGAGCAACCTAGATAATTACAAATAAATTCAGCAGAAGTTATGTGCTTTTCATTAATGATCTCTCAAACCCATGAACATGAATTGATAGCAGACAGGAGCAAATGTTTAATGACCTCAGGAGTTTTGCCTGGAGTTCAAAGCTTAGGCAGTTTTAAATATATGTTTAAAATGTATGGTGGATTCTCCTTCATGAATTAACAAAACTGTTTTTCGTGAATCCTAACAGTTTAGACTTCTCAACAATGTTCTAAAAACTTTGAAGAAACTTTGAACCAGCAATTTCAGAAGTATAGGAATGACATTGGATGAAGTTAATTAGAAGCTATAGTTCACCACAACTGAAAGACAGAAATTGGTGCTTTTAGTGTCTGGTAGACTCACAGTAATTATTGTTATGAGCCTTCAGGTGTTTGGTTCTCAGTTTGAATGACTGCCAATTCAAAAGAATAATTTAAAAAGAAGAAAGGCTGCCTCTTGCAAACATCTTCAAACCATTGGCACTTCATAGATTAGAGGAAAAAATGCTTATGATAAATGTCAGCCTTCATGAACTGCATTAGAATTGTTTATTTTACATTGAAAGTCAAACTGTAACTTTTAAATTAATTAATACAGTTTTACCCACTTTTTTTAACTTTATGTCCTGAAACTTGCATATTTACTGTGTCACCGGCTGTCAACAAGAAATACATCATGGTGTATTATATGTGTGATTTAGACTTTTGCACATGCATTTCTTCTATTGTTTCTTAAATACACTTTTAATCATTTTTACGATACTACAGCAATATTAAAGTTCCCACCGGAGATAGACCCAAAACGCTGGAGTAACTCAGCGGGACAGGCAGCATCTCTGGAGAAGAGGAATGGGTGACGTTTTGGGTTGAGACTTTTCTTCAGACTGAGAGTCAAGGAAGAGGTGAAACTAGATATATGGAAGGTGTGAAAACAACAGATCAAAGCAGATGATGATCAAGGAAATGTAGAATGGTCCATTCTCGGCTGAGGGGAAGCTAACAACGAGGCATACAAACAGTAAAATTAATGCGGAGGACAGTGAAACGTCAATTAGCTTGGGTCGGGAAAGGACGGAGCGAGAGGGAAAGCAAGGGCTACTTAAAGTTAGAGAAATCAATATTCATACCGCCTACAGTTCCCACTACAGACCCCAAGCATCTCTCCTGTACTAGGTAACTGCCACTGCACAGTGGTAGCTGTCTCACTGTGTTTCAGTGAGACATTTTGAAGTTTAAAATTCAAATCCCATTCCATTCAACATTCAACACTGAGATCCCATAAGCTAGGCTGCCATTGAGGGTAAAGGCATACGATCTTTCAGATAAGATATTAAATCTTCCCACTGAGGCAGATTCTTTTGGGGGGGGGTCTGGTTTTAAATTTCCTATCTACATGGGAATTTCCTTATTCTCTTGGCCAATATATGGCTAACAAACAACATTAAAGCTGATCTTAACTATCAGTTTTTATTTAATTGTCAAAAGAGATTTTGAGTTTTTTTTACTTTGCCAGTAATATTCATACGCCACTACAGATTAAAAGCATTATTCTTAGAATTTTTTTTTATCTTTTGGAGCTTTAGCCTGGAGATTTGATTGAGTAGAATTTTCCTATCGCATAGTTGATGCATTTTGATGAGTAAAGGGGAAAACAGATATATCTGAACCTATTTATATCACACCAGAAATTTATCTGTTTTTTTTTAATTTTTTGGAGCATAGTGTCGAGAATTAGACTGCATTATTTTAGTCACAACTGTTATTTTCCTCTTCTGGGATAACTATGGTTCCATGCTACTGTGCTCAGAAGAGTTTTCTTAAGCAGTATGTGACAATAGACAATATACAATAGGTGCAGGAGTAGGCCATTTGGCCCTTCGAGCCAGCACCACCATTCAATGTGATCATGGCTGATCATCCCCAATCTGTACCCCGTTCCTGCCTTCTCCCCATATCTCCTGACTCCGCTACTTTCAAGAGCCCTATCCAGCTCTCTCTTGAAAGCATCCAGAGAACCTGCCTCCACCGCCCTCTGAGGCAGAGAATTCCACAGACTTGCCACTCTCTGTGAGAAAAAGTGTTTCCCCGTCTCCGTTTTAAATGGCTTACTCCTTATTCTTAAACTGTGGCCATAGTTCTGGACTCCCACAACATCAGGAACATGTTTCCTGCCTCTAGTGTCTCCAAGCCCTTAACAATCTTATATGTTTCAATGAGATTGCCTCTCATCCTGCTAAACTCCAGAGTGTACAAGCCCAGCTGCTCCATTCTCTCAGCATATCACAGTCTCGCCATCCCGGGAATTAATCTTGTAAACCTACGCTGCACTCCATCAACAGCAAGAACGTCATTCCTCAAATTAGGGACCAAAACTGCACACAATGCTCCAGGTGTGGTCTCACTATGGCTCTGTACAACTGCAGAAGGACCTCTTTGCTCCTATATTTGATTTAACTTGTTAACATGCCATTCGCTTTCTTCACTGCCTGCTGTACCTGCATGCTTAATTTCATAGACTGATGTACAAGGACCCCCAGAACATTGTACTTCCCCTTTTCCCAACTTGACACCATTGAGATATTAATTTGCCATCCTATTTTTTCTACCAAATTGGATAACCTCACATTTATCCGCATTAACCTTCATCTGCCATGCATCTGTCCACCCCCAACCTGTCCAAGTCACCCTGCATTCTCACAGTTCACACTGCCACCCAGCTTTGTGTCATCTGCAAATTTGCTAATGTTACTTTGAATCCCTTCATCCAAATCATGGATGCATATTGTAAATTGCTGCAATCTGAGCACCGAGCCTTGCGGTACCCCACTAGTCACTGCCTGCCATTGTGAAAGGAACCCGTTGATCCATACTCTTTGTTTCCTGTCTGCCAACCATTTCTCTATCCATGTCAACACACTACCCCCAATACCATGTGCCCTAATTTTGCCCACTTACCTCCTATGTGGGACCTTATCAAATGATGTCTGAAAGTCCAGGTGCACTACATCCACTGGCTCTCCCTTGTCTATATTCCTATTTACAACTTCAAAAAATTCCAGAAGATTAGTCAAGCATGATTTCCCCTTCGTAAATCCATGCTGACTCCGACCGATCCTGTTACTGCTATCCAAATGTTCGGCTATCTAATCTTTTATAATTGACTCCAGCATCTTCCCCACTACTGACATCAGGCTAACTGATCTATAATTCCCTGTTTTCTCTCTCCTGCCTTTCTTAAAAAGTGGGATAACATTAGCTACCCTCCAATCACAGGAACTGATCCTGAGTCTGTTGAACATTGGAAAATTATCAACAATGCATCCACGATTTCTAGAGGCCCTTCCTTAAGTACCTTGGGATGCAGACCATCATGACCTGGGGATTTATCAGCCTTCCATCTGTCTATTCAACACCATTTCCTGCCTAATATAGATTTCCTTCAGTTCCTCTGTCACCCCAGATCCTTTGGCCACTACTATATCAGGAAGATTGTGTCCTCCTTAGTGAAGACAGATCCAAAGTACCTGTTCAACTCATCTACCATTTCCTTGTTCCCCATAATAAATTCACCTTTTTCAGTCTTCAAGGGTCCAAATTTGGTCTTAACTAATTTTTACCTCTTCAAATACCTAAATAAGCTTTTACTATCCTGCTTTATATTCTTGGCTAGCTTACCTTCGTACCTCATCCTTTCTCCCCGTTTTTTCTTTTTAGTTATCTTTTGTTGTTCTTTAAACATTACCCAATCCTCTTGCTTCCCGTTCATCTTTGCTACGTTGTACTTCTTCGCTTTAACTTTTATACTGTCCCTGATGTCCCTTGTCAGCCATGGTCGTCCCTTTCTCCCCTTGGAATCTTTCTTCCTCGAAGGAATGAACTGATCCTGCACCTTCTGTATTATTCCAAAAACACCGGCCATTTTTCTTCCACTGTCATCCCTGTTAGTGTATCTTTCCAATCAACTTTGGCCAGCTCCTCCCTCATGGCCCCATAGTCCCCTTTATTCAACTGCAACACTGACACCTCCGATCTGGACATCCAGTGACGCTGTTGCTAGCTGCCTCCGCCCATGGTCTGGCTGTCTTTTTTTATTTTGTTATGTTTAGACTGTGTTCTTTTTTTTGTTTTTTAGTTTTTTTCGGTATCTTATGTGAGGGGAAGCGAGTAGGGTACGAGGGAAACCATCCTTCAGTCGCTTCCTGGCGAGGATGCGGCTATTATCCAAGTTGCGTTCCCTCCTCCCCCCCCCCCCCCCCCCCCCCACCCTGCGGCCTACTAACTGGATTGGCACGGCCTTCCCTGCCGGGACTGGACCAGAGCTTCAGCAGCGGCGACAATGGAAACATTACAGAGCAGGCGAGGCCTTCCTGGGATCGCCGCTTGGAGCTGCGTATTGCTGGGCCGCTGTTCCAACATCACAGAGCTGTGGGTGCAGAGCTCCCAACACAGGCAGCGCTGATTTTAACATCGCGGAGTCCTGGGACTCCTTTGCCAGGGGTCAACAGCACGAACCTCCGCCAAGTGCGGCCTGTGGACTCCGGTGGAAGGTGGCCGACGAGTGGGTCCCGGCGAGAGGGCCTGAACATCGGGCCTCCTGTAGCGGCGAATACGGGGTGCTCAGGAGGCCCCGACCACGGGTGAACACTGGGGAACATCGGCGAGGTGGTTGACTGGACTTTGGTTCCTTCCCTCACAGTGGGGACTTTGGTGCTGCTGTGGGGATGTTTGTGTTGTGGACTACTGTGTTCTGTGTTTTGTGGGGTTTTTTTTGTATGACTGTAAGCGAAAAATAATTTTGTTGTCTCTTCATTGCAGACAATGACAATAAATTAAATCAAATCAAATCATATCAAATCTACTCTTCTCCCTCTCCAATTGTAGATTAAACCTGACCACGTTATGGCCACTGCCTCCTAATGACTCATTATCCTCGAGGTCCTTTATCAAATCCGGTTCATTACATAACAGTAAATCCAGAATTGCCTTCTCCCTGGTAGGCTCCAATACAAGCTGTTCAAATAATCCATCACAAAGGCACTCTACAAAGTCCCTTTCTTGGGGTCCAGTACCAACCTGATTTTCCCAGTCTACCTGCATGTTGAAATCTCCCATAACAACCACAGCATTACTTTTAATACATGCCAATTTTAACTCCTGATTCAACTTCAACATCAGGGACAGTATAAAAATAAAAGAGAAGAAGTACATCATAGCAAAGATGAGCGGGAAACAAGAGGATTGGGTAATGTTTAACGAGAAAAAGAAGATAATTAAAAAGGCAATACGGGGAGAAAAGATGAGGTTCGAAGGTAAGCTAGCCAAGAATATAAAAGACGATAGTAAAAGCTTCTTTCGGTATGTGAAGAGGAAAAAAATAGTTAAGACTAAAGTTGGGTACTTGAAGACAGAAATATGTGAATTTATTATGAGGAACAAGGAAATGGCACATGTTGAACAGATACTTTGGATCCGTCTTCACTAAGGAGGACACAAACAATCTTCCTGATGTACTAGTGGCCAGAGGATCTGGGATACCGGAGGAATTGAAGGAAATCCACATTAGGCAGGAAATGGTGTTGGGTAGACTGATGGGACTGAAGGCAGATAAATCTCCAGGGCCTGATGGTCTGCACCCCAGGGTAGGAAGTGCCTCTAGAAATTGTGTATGCATTGGTGATAATTTTCCAAAGTTCTATAGATACAGGATCAGTTCCTTGTGGATTGGAGTGTAGCTAATGTTATTGCACTTTTTAAGAAAGGTGGGAGGGAGAAAACAGGGATTTATAGACGTGTTAGCCTGACATCGGTGGTGGGGAAGACGCTTGAGTCAATTATCAAAGATGAAATTGCGACATTTGGATAGCAGTAACAGGATCGGTCCAAGTCAGCATGCATTTACGAAGGGGAAATCATGCTTGACTAATCTTCTGGAATTTTTTGAGGATATAACCAGAAAAATGGACAAGGGATAGCCAGTGGATGTAGTGTAGCTGGACTTTCAGATAGCATTTGATAAGGTCCCACATAGGAGATTACTGGGCAAATTTAGTGCACATGGTATTGGGGGTAGAGTCCTGACATTGACAAGAAAATTGGTTGGCAGACAGGAAACAAAGAGTAGGGATTAATGGGTCCCTTTCAGAATGGCAGGCAGTGACTAGTGTGGTACCGCAAGGCTTGGTGCTGGAACCGCAGCTATTTTACAATATACATCAATGATTTAGATGAAGGGATTATAAGTAACATTAGCAAATTTACAGGATAACACAAAGCTGGGTGGCAGTGTGAACTGTGAGGAGGATGCTATAAGAATGCAGGGTGACTTGGACAGGTTGGGTGAGGGGGCAGATGCAGTTTAATGCGGATAAATGTGAGGTTATCCACTTTGGTAGCAAAACAGGAATGCGGATTATTATCTAAATGGTGTCAAGTTGGGGAAAAGGTGAAGTACAACTGGATCTGGGGATCCTTATTCATCAGTCAATGAAAGTAAGCATGCAGTTATAGCAGGCAGTGAAGAACGTGAATGGCATGTTGGCCTTCATAACAAGAGTTGAGTATAGGAGCAAAGAGCAAAGCAGTTGTATAGGGCCCCTAGTGAGACCACACCTTGAGTATTGTGTGCAGTTTTTGATCCCCTAAATTGTGGAAGGACATTCTTGCTATTGAGGGAGTGAATCGTAGGTTTACAAAGTTAATTCCCGGGATAGCTGGGGACTGTCATATCCTGAGAGAATGGAGCGGCTGGACTTGTATATTTTGCAGTTTTAGAAGGATGAGAGGGAAACTTATTGAAACATATAAGATTATTCAAGGTTTGGACAGGCTAGAGGCATGAAACATGTTCCTGATTTTGGGGGTGTCCAGAAACCAGAGGCCACAGTTTAAGAATAAGGGGTAAGCCACTTAGAATGGAGACGAGGAAACACTTCTTCACACAAGGAGTTGTGAGTCTGTGGAAATCTCTGCCTCAGACGGCGCTAGAGGCCAGTACTTTGGATACTTTCAAGAGAGAGCTCAGATAGGACTATTAAAGTTAGCGTAGTCAGGAGACATGGGGAGAAGGCAGGAGTGGGGAACTGATTATGGATGATAAAAACAAAGCCTGCGCTGGATTTTTACACTCACCGCTCGGACATCGTTCTCCCTCACCAACGGCTCCTGTGCCACTGATTTGTGCAGATTTGCAAATTGCAGATTGTGCAAATTTTAACAGATTTGCTTTGAAAACTAACAAAACCATTACTTAAGTTACAAACAGCTGTGTTATGAGACACAAGCAACTGCAACCAGCTGTGTTAAGAGAGACAAGCATCTGCAACCAGCTGTGTTAGGAGACATGAGCAACTGGGGGTTCAGTATTGATGTGGATAGTGAACTGGCTGGCAGACAGGAAGCAGGGAGTAAACAGGTCCTTTTCAGAATGGCAGGCAGTGACAAGTGGGGTACCGCAAGGCTCAGTGCTGGGACCCCAGCTATTTACAATATATATTAATGATTTGGACGAGGGAATTGAATGCAACATTCCAGGTTTGCGCGGATGATACAAAGCTGGGGGACAGTGTTAGCTGTGAAGAGGATGCTAGGAGGCTGCAAGGTGACTTTCATAGGTTGCGTGAGTGGACAAATGCATGGCAGATGCAGTATAATGTGGATAAATGTGAGGTTATCCACTTTGGTGGCAAGAACAGGAAAGTAGACTATTATCTGAATGGTAATGGCCGAATTAGGAAAAGGGGAGATGCAATGAGGCCTGGGTGTCATGGTACACCAGTCATTGAAAGTAGGCATGCAGGTGCAGCAGGCAATGAAGAAAACCAATGGTATGTTAGCATTCATAGCGAAAGGATTTGAGTATAGGAGCAGGGAGGTTCTACTGCAGTTGTACATGTCCTTGGTGAGACCACACCTGGCGTATTGTGTACAGTTTTGGTCTCCTAATCTGAGGAAATACATTCTTGCCATAGAGGGAGTACAATGAGGTTCACCAGACTGATTCCTGGGATGGTAGGACTTTCATATGAAGAAAGACTGGATAGACCCGGCTTGTATTCGTTAGAATTTAAAAGATTGAGGAGGGATCTTATAGAAACTTACAAAATTCTTAAGGGGTTAGACAGGGTAGATGCAGGAAGATTGTTCCCGATGTTGGGGAACACGGGGTCACAGTTTAAGGATAAGGGGGAAGTCTTTTAGGACCGAGATGAGAAAATCAGTTTTTCATACAGAGAGTGGTGTATCTGTGGAATTCTCTGCCACAGAAGGTAGTGGAGGCCAGTTCATTGGCTATATTTAAGAGGGAGTTAGATGTGGCCCTGTGGCTAAAGGGATCAGGGGGTATGGAGAGAAGGCAGGTACAGGGTACTGAGTTGGATGATCAGCCATGATCATATTTAATGGCGGTGCAGGCTCGAAGGGCCGAATGGCCTACTCCTGCACCTAGTTTCTATGTTTCTATGTTTGCAGATGCTTATCATCTTCCAACCTTCAGTTTAAATAGAGACATACACTTTTAAGCACGCAAAAAATATAGGTAAGATAGTTTAAAGATACAAACACAACAAATAACAGTGGTTGTTCAGGTTTACAACTTGCTGTTAAACTTGCTGGTCCTGTTTCAGTTATCTTGAGGCCAAATAATATGAAATGCTCATGAAATAACAAATGTTAGACAGCAAAATGAATGAATCACACAAAAAGATAGTCAGCCACAAGGATCAAGAAATGTGAATTGTTTTAAAAGATAGACAACATCTGTTGTTTTATTTCTCTTTTTTTTGTTTATTTATTTAACTTTCTCTCCACATATATTTTATAAGAGCAAACATTTAATATCTTGGATTTTTTGGCAGTGATTTATGGACTTTTATGGGGCAAACCTCTGTAATCCAAATAGTCTTCACATGAGGACCACCTTTGCTTGGTTTACCACAGGTGAACCAAGCAACATTTTAGTACAATTACACCAGATACATCTATTTAATCACTTTAATCAACATTTTAGTACAATTACACCAGATACATCTATTGTCCTTTGCACATTAAGAATATTTTTTTTTCTTATTTTAATCAATATAAATATATCAACATCTTTACTATGTTTCTGATTGTCAGTTCCTCTTTATGGTTCAGGTTTGACGCTGAGACCTGGAGGTCAGAGGAATTTGCTGTTGAATTATAAATATAACTGAGGAACTTTTCAAAGATCCTCGCGGTCAAGTGCACTTGTGTGGGTTATGCACTTCTGGAGCACTTCCTTTAATTGGTTACGGGATTGCCAAGCATTTGATGCATATGCACAGATTGCCGGCGCACAGAATTCTGATAAGTGGCATCAAATATAAAATTGTACTGTGCAGATAGGATCTGTAAGGAGCACTGAGGCAGGTATTAACCAAAGCGCTAAGGCAATTTTTAGTATTAGTTGAAGGCTTCAACATTATCCAAGTCATTTTTTAGAGGGTCCAAGGGATAAATCATATATATGTAAAAAACATTGTTCTGAAGCATTCTTGTCTAATAATCACTATCCATTACCAACCATCCGCACTGTTGAATCCACAAACCTCTCTGGTAATTTCTCTGAAAGGCACTGGTTTGTTTTGCCAGCTGACCCATGCATACCCCTTCCTCCCAGTCTACTTGAAGGGAATTTTACCCCTCATTCCAAATGACGGAATGAATACCTTATTGTCACATGTGACAAAGTCACAGTCATATTCTTTGTTGTGCATTCCCAAGGTATACAAAGAGTCACCACATAAAGGGGTGCCGATAAAGTTACAAATATCCTCCTTTGTTCTCCACTCTACCCCCCTCCCCCTCAGGTGGTTCCACTCATCGGCATCTCCTTTGCTGTACCCATTATTTACCCCTATTCTTCTGCCTCACAGTTCTCTCTGCACAATCCCTCCCCCCATGGGATACTCTGTCCTTTGTCCTGATTGTGTACTGCGTCCATACTTTTCTGCAGATGCTCGCATTCACTCCTTGGTTCTATAAACAGCTCCCAGCTTTTCTTCTAATATAGCTCTGATATAGATACATGTTCCCTTCACTACTATGAACTCTCTCCCTCAGGCCCTCCCACTATAACCCTACCCCACCACAATGCTTTCGCAACCCCCATGAATTTCTCCTCCTCCGTGTTTTGTTTCTCCAAATCAAAAACCTCCCAACCCTAAAGCCAGTCCCTACTCACAACCTCTATCCCAATGCCCTTAATAATGGGAGGTCATGAGTCAATGAACACTGTGTAATGTTGATACTGTAAAGCCTATTCCACAGCACACCATGCGTGGGCAGGAGCCAAATAACAATTGCATTTGCTGTTGTGTAGATGAATCCAAGAACTATTCACCTTTTAGATTATTAAAACTTGGCATTTTGTTCTGGTGCTAACACATAGTACATTGTGTATTGCATATATGTAAAACATACTGATACTATTTTGATTCTCTTGCTGCTTGTAACATCTCTCCATTCCTGCAGTAGTTTACGGTCAAATAGCACATAAATGCCACCAGAGATAATTTTAAATTGTATTAAATCATGATTGTACATTAGTAATGCAGATGGACCTCTCTTATGGAGATTTGTATGACTCATAAACTTATAATTATCCTGCACTCAGGGAACTTATTTTCTATCAATTATTTATCCATCAGATATACCCTGCACATCCTGTGCAAATAGTTTAATTACACAAATAAATACATTTAAACTGCTTGGTTAAAACTAGCCGCTTTGTGTCATTAACAATAACCAATGTGTTATAACAAATATAACAGTTATTGGGCAAAATAAAATATAAATGTGCATAAACTGAAAACTCACTATCTTTTTTGGGAATATTGCCTTAACAAATGTAAATTGATAGAAGAAAATTGATATAGAAAACAGGGAAAAAGAAATAGAAGTGATGGATTAACCTGGGTGACATTCTTTTCAGCAGGGAAAATTAAATTTGTGTGTCATTGGAATCTTTGTTGCTTCTTCGTCAGCTCGATTTGATTAGAGAGAACCTTGGGGCATTTGTGTTATGAGCCTAACTGTGAGACTTATTAGTGGTGCATTGTTATAAATGAAATGCTTTGGGGTAGATATTCATCCTCTGTGCCACACATTACTTGTGTGTGTCTGGTAGCAGCTGCATATTGGACTCTAATTCCAAAATGAATTCCTATTGACTTCAAAAATGTCATGTTTCAGAAGCCAGTGCTATATACAGTATTTGGGCTTAGCACTATTGACTGCAGACAAATTTCTGTGCAGTTCTGCATAACAATTCACATGTTATAAATTGGTATGATTAAGTGCACATCACACATTTTGAGGTTGCATAAATCACACAATTCAAAGCAAATTGGAATTAATCTCTCTCTCTCTCTCTCTCTCTCTCCTCTCTCTCTCTCTCTCTCTCTCTCTCTCTCTCTCTCTCTCTCTCTCTCTCTCTCTCTCTCTCTCTCGAACTCTACATGCACACACCCATCAGAAAAAAAATAAATAAATATATGTTTGAACGTTTTACACAGCTAAGACTGAGCTTGCATTGATCATCAAATGGAGATAGACATTGCTTCACCTTTGGAGATTGTGCCAATTATTCCCATTTGTTTGTTCATTCCTCACAAGCAATGAATGCCACAGACCTCGGGGGGGGTGGGGGGGGGGGGGGGGGGGGGGGGGGGGGGGGGGGGGGGGGGGGGGGGGGGGGGGGGGGGGGGGGGGGGGGGGGGGGGGGGGGGGGGGGGGGGGGGAAGATAATTATATTATAAGCTGGAATGACTGCAAAAAAGAGTTACGAGAATGTTGCAAGGAGTCAAGGAGTTATAAGGAAAGGCTAGGCAGGCTGGGACTTTATTACTCTCTTTCTTCCTCTTATCGAGTCCACACAACAAGATTAGAAGTTGTTCAGCCAGAGCTACACTTCTCGGCATCTGCATACAATGGTGCCCTGTCTTGTTGATTCTTGTGCTTCTTGTGCGTGGTGATGGAAAGATTGGTGCAAACAGGCCCGCGACGTGAACGCTCTTTCCTTGACCCCACTTTATTACTTGGAGCATAGGAGACTTGGGGATTATACTTGCAGAAGTATATAAAATAATGAGGAGTCATAGATGGGGTGAATGCACAGTCTTTTCAAAGAAATTGGAGAGGCAAGAATGAGAGGGCATAGGATAAACGTGAGGAGAAAGATTTAACTTTTTTAAAGATGTGAGAGGCAACATTTTCTCAGTTAGTTATATGGTAGGTAATGGAACAAGCTGCCAGAGGAAGTGGTTACGACACGAACAATAAAATACTAATTTTAAAGAATTTTGGACACGTACATTGATAAGAAAGTTTTAAGAAGGATATGGGTTTAAACACAGGCAAATGGGGTATGGTCGATGGGATATTAGTTAGAACATGGATGAGTTGGCCAAAGAGCCTGTTTTCGTGAGTGACTATAAAACACTATGACTGGAAAATGTTTCCTTTTCAAGTTTATATCCAATTTCTATTGAAGATTATTATTGTGTCTTTGTCTAAAATGTTGAAGTCATAACAAAAGTCGATTTCCACTTCATTAACATTGCCTTAGGACCCTCCCTATGGTCATGAGACAGGGATTACTAAAATGATAGATTGAACTTCTGTCTGAATCCCACAGCCAAAAGAAAGCCTCTCAGTTCAGAAAATGGAAAGTAAATTAGAATGCTGCTGGGCTATAAAAGTAAAGACAAATGGACAAAGAAAAAGGGGGCATGACTTTCCACCAACTTTGTAAATCTGTAAAATGATGGAGATGGTATGACGAGCAGAGATAGTGCTGAGCTAAGTCAGAGCACAAGATAATTTAGTATGCAAAGACGGTTCCATGAAATGCAAATTAAAATTACATGGAACACTAATTATTAATCATATATTCATAGATTTGTTGAATTTTTCAAGGTGGAGGGAAAACAGGCCCTTTGGTCCAACTCATCGATTCCCACAAATATACCTATCTCCACTAATTTCAATTTGCCTACATTTGCCCCATATTTCTTCAAGCACATTTATTTTCATTGTACCTGTCATTTAATGTCTTTTTAAACATTGTCATTGTACCTGCTCAACAACCTGTTTTAACCACCTCCACCTCCTCTCGATCAACCAATACCTATCCCTCTCAGTGTAAAAAAAAGTTGCCCTTTAGATCCTTTTGACATGCCTTTTCCTTCTCACCTGAAAACCTATGCTGCCTAATTTAGTTTTAGATGTGGCATTTTTTTGGCAATGATTAGATAGGCTGAAGAGGTGTTTCCACACTCTTTTACTATATCAACTGTATTGGCACTTTATTGGACACAAATGTCTTTCTATTCAATGACACTCCCTAGGGCTCTGTCCTTTATTGTGTATTCCTGACCTGGACCAGGAGACCTACAGCTGATTCCATACCAAAGAACGTCCCCAATCCTGATGATCTCCACCCCCTCCAAATGCCCCAACACACAATTTTTGAGCTCAGGTCCTGCTGGGGAAAATTGAAGTGACCTGGAGATAATCGGATCTAATGGATTTGGTTGGTTTGGTCAATTGCTGGTTGTAGGGTCTAAACCATGGATGCCTGGAAGTCTAAGGGAAGTGGGCTTCTCTTAAGGAATGATAGACCATAGCCTTGAACAACTGTCAATCCTTCTTCAAACTATATAAGAAGCACATTACAGATTTTGAGAGGGGATTGTGATTCCTGTATTAACATGGCAGCAGCTTCAGGACAGGGTTAGTGCAGGCTACACAAAAAGTGGAGAAACTCAGCAGGGTGCAGGCAGCATCTAAGGAGCGAAGAAGATGGGCAATCGTTTTGGGCCGAAACCTTCTTTTCAGACTGATAGGATGTGGGGGAGGGGGGTGGCGGGGAGAAGAAAGGCAAAAAGAGGAGGGAGGAGCCCGAGGGCTGAGGAAGAGGGTGGGAAGGGGAGGAGACAGCAAGGGTTATAGAATTGAGAATTTCAATGTTCAAGACAACGCGAGATAGCAGAATCCCCAAGCGAAAATATGAGGGGCTGTTCCTAATTTGCGGTGTTGTCACTCAGGCCATTGAGGAGGCCCAGGACAGAAGG